>OZ038507.1:59992001-60042001 GCA_964036315.1 Acanthosepion esculentum
TAAGCTTTCAGCTTACATAAGCCCTCATCAAAGATGACAATTACATTACAATAAATTAAACAATGCATGTACATAGCAACAATGATAGTCTCTTTTGTTTACATGGAAGATTACCAAGCAACGTCATAAACGTGCATACGAGACGCGAAAATCGCACCGCGGCCCATGACATCACGCATGACCACGCGAGAATGAAAATGAGAAGCGTTATATATATATATATATATATATATATATATATATATATATATATATATATATATATATATATGAAGTAGTTATTGGTCAGAGATGCATTATAGTAATAAACAGTTCTATTAAAAAATGTACACGTATAAAGAAAACAAATTAAATTTAACATGCAGAACTTTTAAATTAAAAAAAATAGGTGATCAGCCAATCACACTACCTTGGTTTCAAACTTTTGGTATCCTCAGGCGATAAGAGCCCCAAATTTTTTAGACCTTATCACCTATATACGTGTAGCAAAAATATTGAAACACACTGTCGCTGACAGTGTGTTTAACAACATTCCTCTTTTCAAATTTCAAAGAGGATGTATAGTCATTATACAACGAATTATTCAGACTAGTATCGTCATCTTTATTGTTTTGTTCATTGGTTGATGTCAATGAATTTTACAACATTCCTAATCATTCAGGCCGTTTGAATTGAGAGTACTGACATTATACAACCAATTATTAAAAGAAGTATCGTCATTTTTGTTGTTTTGCTCATTGCTTGCTGCCAGAAAGATTTATTGCCTTCTTAATCATTCATGAAGTCCCAATTCGAGTCAATATTCATTATACGATGAAATATATCTATCTTCAGTTTGTTGATATCTATCTATCTATCTCAGTCTGTTCATATTTGTCTATATATCTACGAGATTCTGTTCATATCTATCTATCTGTCTATCTATCTATCTATCTATCTATCTATATATATATATATATATATATATATATATATATATATATATATATATCAATTTGTTCATATATATCTATCAATGTGTCAATCTGTTCATAAGTCTGTATGTATGTATGTATGTATCTATTTATTTATCTCAATTTGTTCATATCTATCTATCCATCTATCTATCTATTTCAGTTTGTTCATATCTATCTATCTATCTATCTATCTCAGTTTGTTCATATCTATCTATCCATCTATCTATCTATTTCAGTTTGTTCATATCTATCTATCTATCTATCTATCTATCTATTTCAGTTTGTTCATATCTATCTATCCATCTATCTATCTATTTCAGTTTGTTCATATCTATCTATCTATCTAACTATCTATCTATCTCAGTTTGTTCATATATATCTATCAATCTGTCAATTTCTTCATGCGTATGTATGCATCTATTTATCTATCTCAGTTTGTTCATATCTATCTATCTATCTATCTATCTATCTCAATTTGTTCACATCCATCAAGCTTCCTAGCTATTTTTACAAATCCAAAATTCCCTTAGGCACGAATTTCACAAGCATTCGCACCGTTGGACGATCTTCTTCCTTTTTTTCATTTTTAAAGCATATTTTAAAAATTATTTCTTAGTTGCCTTTTTGGGTGAAGAATCCGTCTTATGTATCAACTGATCATTTTAGAAGCTAAGCAAAATTGCATTTAGACTAACCATTCGACCCTAGCGAACTTTCCCAAAACTTGGCCCTTTGCCAGACCACGCTCAACTTTGTAAATATACTTTGCATTTATCCAGTAACTGATAAAAATACCGTTGGTGGAAAGAGAACAAGAAATTTCTGCTGGTGGAATGCCTAGAACGATGGGTTTATTGATTTTCATTTCGAGGCCACATGGGAACGAAGATTCCCGCTATAAAAGCTTTCCAATCTGTGATATATCAAGAGCCTCCCAAACCCGGTACTTGGCATAAAGCCTGATGCCCTCCAGTCATCTGTCCACCAATATCACCTTATATCTTTTATTTATTCATATCATTTTTTTTTTTTTTTTTGCTCACATTCGGAAAACCACAACAGAGAAAGAAATAGCCAGCTCCGGCCTTTTGCATCACAAACAAAAAAATATTTTTCTAATGCTTTTCTTTTTTGGTACCCAACTGTGGAAATTAACGGTGACGTCTCATCCTCTTGTCTGACATATTACTCATATAGTTTCGCCGATCGCCCAGTTCGCACTCCTTCCCTGTCTTCTGAACAGGAGTAGAGGTTTATCTCTTGTTTCTTGTTCAGTATTGGGTTTCCGATTCCTTCTTCTAATGATTGCTTCAACTCTATACTTCTAACGTCTTCATTTGAAATTTGAAATTTTATTTACTAATTATTCTTTCAATAGAATTAGATAGGCGCCTATCGCCCGACTCACACTGCTCCCTGGTCTTTTGAACAGGAGTAGTGGTTTATCCCTTGTTTCTTCTTAAGTATGGGGTTTCCGGTTCCTTCTAAAGTCTACTTCAACTCTATACTTCTAAAATTTTATTTATTAATTATTTTCTCCTCAATATGCGTAGATAGGCGACTATCGCCAGGCTCACACTCCTCCCCACTCTTTTGAACAGGAGTAGAGGTTTATCCCTTGTTTCTTGTTCAGGATTAGGTCTTCGGTTCCTTCTAAAGTCTATTTCAACTCTATACTTCTAAGGTATCCACTTGAATTAAGAAATGTTATTTACTAAGTATTTTTCTCCTGAATATGAGTAGATAGGCGACTATAACCCGGCTCACACTCCTCCCCACTCTTTTGAACAGGAGTAGAGGTTTATCCCTTGTTTCTTGTTCAGGATTAGGTCTTCGGTTCCTTCTAAAGTCTATTTCAACTCTATACTTCTGTTGAGTCTTGACTCATTGTTGAATCTCGCCTAATGCATGGAATAATAATGCAACACAAAATGTACTTAGAACAAGAATGTATTATAACAAGAAAGTGTACACAATAAGTACATATAGTATTTCTGTATATTTCTGGGAAGACGTTCCTGGAGAATGTGTTGACTAGTCGCAGTCGATCAGAGTCTCTAGTTGGATCTCGTGATTCCTCCCCCTCGTCTTCCGGTACCAACCACTATTTATATAGTTGGTAGTCACCTATGCAGATTAGGTGGATCCCACCACAACAACTTCTAAGGTATCCACTTGAATTAAGAAATGTTATTTACTAATTATTTTCTCCTCAATATGAGTAGATAGGCGACTATCACCCGGCTCACACTCCTCCCCACTCTTTTGAACAGGAGTAGAGGTTTATCCCTTGTTTCTTGTTCAGGATTAGGTCTTCGGTTCCTTCTAAAGTCTATTTCAACTCTATACTTCTAAGGTATCCACTTGAATTAAGAAATGTTATTTACTAAGTATTTTTCTCCTGAATAGGAGTAGATAGGCGACTATCACCCGGCTCACACTCCTCCACACTCTTTTGAACAGCAGTAGAGGTTTATCCCTTGTTTTATGCTTAGGGTTATATTCTCGGTTCGTTCTTAAATCTACTCATTGTCGTTCTTTCCAAGTTGCCCCTTGCGTCTTAGTGGTATTATCGCCTATCTTGGGGGAAAAAATCTTTCTTTCTAATCCATAAAGCTATGAGTTCACAACGTCTTCTCTAATCTACTTTACGGCAGCAAGACGTTGCCTCTTAGCAAGACGCGCCCCTTTAACGTCTGTGGTTTCGGGTCGCGCCCTCAAGACCAGTCGAACATTATTTCCATCAACGCTTAGAGCCGTGTTCGCCGACTCGGTCACGTCCTGCGACGACCTGATGACTATCCCACTAGTCACCTACAAGTTCGTTTCACCGACTGCGTATTGAAAACGACCTCGCGACAGACACCCGCAAGCCGTGGAAGGACGTCGTCCGTCAGGACTTCCAGCACATCTATATGGCACTGGAGGTTGTTCCCATGCTCTGCCAAGACCGTGTGGGAGCTGGAGGGACAAGGTGGCTCACGTGGGATTAACACATTAAAGGCCTGAGATTTCGCACACAGAAAACTTTTTACATACATTTAACTACCTCGGAACTCTTATACGAGACAACCAAGAGCAGATACCGAGAAACACAATGGCTGGAACATTTGAGCAGTGACTTGGAGACGGATGTGATCCGCCTGGTCTAACTGACTAAGACACGCTTCACGTGAACGCGTAACTCTTCGGAGTTCAACTTGCTGTCAAAGGGCGGATGAACCTTCTTGTACGGTGAATGGGTTAGGGTTAACCCTAACCATACGGAGTATACTGGGCTCCGTAGCTATGGATAAATCCAGTAGATTGACATCACTGGACGGAAATATGCGTAGACCGGAGCTATCGTCCAGGGTGGAGGCTTCCTCCGATGGAATGAATGGCCATATGTCCGTGACAAAAAATAAATTCCTCTTCTCTTGAGCGCGTGGAGCTCCCACTTTATAGCTTCCTCCCTGAACAACTTTACGGCCTCTGAGCAAGATGCCCGTCTTCCGATTCCATGGCTTCGACTCGAGCAAAGTTCAAAGTCATTGTTTGCGTTGAGACACGTTTCCTGTGCAGATTTGAGCGATCGAAAAAATCGTCGAAGATTTTGTGTTTATGTAATTACTTTGCTAACTAGACGCTTCTCTGTAGCTAAATAGTCTAGCACCTCAAATCAAATGACGGTTTCCGTGCAGGAATACAGGTTCGATTCCTGCCGAAGGACGCATATTTTATACGAAATTTCTCGAATATTCAGGCCGGTAAATATAATACTATTTAAATTTTTTTTAAAATACAGAGCATTTACTTAAATAAATTGTATTTATAAAAATAACGTATAAACAGAATATATATATATATATTTATATATATATATATATATATATATATATATGGATCTATGTGTGTTTGTGATCCTGTGTTTCACAGCCTTGCGATCGTCAGAGTTTTCTGACCATCGCAATGGCGTGAAACCCAGGTTCACAAAATCACACCAGTTCAATTAAATATGTTATGTCTATCACTGATATTGTGCGCTTTGTAGTAATTAATATATAAAAAAATTACATATATATATATATATATATATATATATATATATATATACATGCGCTTCGAGCAGACATGATCGTGGGAAATTTGTTTGTTTTAAAACAGTAATTTGACTTTGTTAAGCAGTTTCTACCTCTGTAGCTAAATGGTATAGTACGTCAAACTATATATATATATATATATATATATATATATATATATATATATATATATATATATATATATATATATATATATATATATATATTACGCGAATCATTCATACGAAAAGCAGATAATGAAGTTAATGATATGGCAAGAATCACTCTCGCAAACAATTTTTAATAATAAAATACATTAACCTCGAATCCGTTAATGAATGGTATGATCCTTGTTTATTAATTCCGGTTTTATCAGGTGTTTTTTTACTACTAGCTTTCAATTGTTTCATACAATCATCATCAGGTAGGGAAATAGGTAAGTTTTTTACATCCAGGTAATAACAGGACATCGAAAGGTAAAGTGTAATCCGAAAGAAGTGTTTTTAGAAATGTGATATTGTTAACTGTAAGAAATACTTTTGGAGCGTGCAGTCACGACGCTGAGGTTGAATTATTTTTAATTTTTAAATTGTGCGTTCTTGTACTAATATAGTAATATGAGAATTCTTTTGTAGAAGTAGGTTTTTTTAGTATATATATGAGGCACGGTGGCGTAATGGATTAGCGAATCGGATTGATTAATCCAGTCGAATCCATTACATTCACTTACGTGCCTTGGGATAGGTATGAATCTACTTCCCCTCAACCCAACTATGGGTAAGTAGCGGGACAGACTGGCTTCCACAGCCAAGATGGCAACTGGTCTCGATAGACAACTCTGAATTCAAAACATGCGAAGGGTCGTTTGGAAACCTCTCTATATTCGGATCTTCAAAAAGTGCCTGGCGGTCGGTTCCTAGGGACTAAATTACTTGACCCTCATACGTCGATAAACGACGGAAGAGTCCAGCATATATATATATATATATATATATATATATATATATATATATATATATATATATATATATATATTAGATAAAAATAGATTGAACCCGACAGATATTTTAATATATATATCCTGTTTATATGTTATTTTTATGGATACAACTAAATCTACCGGCCTGAATGTTGGAGAAATTGCGTAGAAAATGCGCTTCCTCCAGCAGAAATCGAACCTTTTCCGTGAGAGATGCAGCTTCAATTCCTGTGAGAGAACGCATATTTTCTATGAAATTTCTCGAAATAACAAGCCGGTAAATGTAATTAATACTAATTTTAAAAAAACAGAGCATTTACTTAAATAAATACCCATAAAAACAACATTTAAACAGAATACATATATATATATATATATATATATATATATATATATATATATATATATATATATATATTGATGCATGTTTCATTAAATAATATAGACAAGTTTTGTCTATTTTAAGTAAGTTCCTTTCATATTGTCTGATAAGATTAATAACATTATCATTGAAAGACCAAAAGAAATCACCATATTGATACATGTTTAAATCCAATCTAAGCTTTCATCTTACATAAGCCATTATCAAAGATGACGATTACTTTTCAATATATCAAACAATACACGGACGAAACAATAATCTGTTTTTGTTGCATGAAAAATTTCAAAGGAGCGACAAACTTGTGTATACGAGACGCGGAAGCGAAAATCGCGTCGCAACTCGTGACGTCACACATGACCAGGCGAGAGTGAAAACGAGAAGTATTAAGTAAGGGATGCCGTTGGTATAAACCAATGGCTTCTGTTATCAATTATAGGCATTTAAGAATATTTGTGGAGATTTCGTAATTTATTTTGTTCAGGTTAGGTTTTCAACTGTTTTATGTATATAGATTCAAGAATTTTTAGTTTTTGTTTATTGTTTTCATATTTAAGTATAGTTGTGTTTTCAACAAGGATTTTCCGGAATTGTGTACGCAGCTATGCATGATGTTTTAAATGCCTAAAAATGTTAGAGTTATCACTCAAATGTAGAGTCAAGCGTCGTGAAAGCGAGTTTGTGGTGTGACCAACATAAATATATATATATATATATATATATATATATATATATATATATATATATATATACTATTATTATTATTATTAGAGAAAACAAAACCGTTGATGGAACCCACAGACAACTTGCCAAAAACAAGATAAAATCACAAACAAGGACAGCAATAAGAAGAAAAAAAAACAAAGAGAAGCCCCTCCCAACTCAGTAAAGTAAAGTGCATAACGCCTAGATTATCAAGACAGAGTCAAAAAAACGCTTGACAGCGTGAATTCTTATGAAAGGATAGTCCTAGTCGTAACCCGAGTTTCACGCTCACGCGACCTTCAGACGAGTTGAACACAAATAAACTCTTTGGGTCTAGTCACTGGTTCTAACCAACACCTTTATCCACTGGGTCATATGTCAATGATAACAGTCTGAATAATGTAAATAATGTAAGTAATCATAATACCTCATCTAAGAGATATAGGCAGATATTAAAATAATTTTATTGAAAAAAACCTTGGATAACCACACACTCACAGCGGGAAAATAAACAAATAAAAAAATCCTTTTGGTGGACTTAACTAATAATGGCTGTTACTAAAGGGCTGGGGTCAATAAAAAAAAAACTGAAATAAAATCAATACGCTAGTCAAGTGGCAGAATAGGTATTTTATATTATATCTATATTTATTAATTAAATATTCTACGCCCTTGTGCAAATTAATTGGAACAACGGCTTCAGTTTCCTTTCTTTCACCATACGGTCAGTTTTAAATCCACTGGGGTGACAGGGTGTAATCGATTTCCGTTTTTTCTTCAGATTAGTTCATTTGCAGTGGTGTAATATGAATCTGTATTCGTGGTTTATGATGAAATTTGTTTGTTCTTGAAAATATTTCGTCATCCGTGATTGTATCAAATTTTTGTCGCGCCCAGACACTAGTGTCTCGACTGTTGATTAGTTGTCCTAGACAATTGTCTGCGATGGACGTTACTCCAAGGAAACGAACGAAAATTGTAACACTGCTAAAACACACCCGCAAGCCTTACCAGTGAGCAAATCAAAGTACAATAGATCGGACCGGAAACTCTCCTGATTTAAATGCAACCGAGAATCTGTGGTCAATCCGCAAGGAATGGATTCGTGGAATGGATATACAAAGTACTAACATGTGCACGAAAAAAGTAAATAATAACGGAATTATTCGTTTTGTTTCAATTAATTTACACAAGCGTGTAATGTCGCTGCTCAAACTGAGTATAACAATTTTTTTCTGCCAGAGAGAGAGAGAGAGAGTCCAGTCTACCCAACACCCAGCAGCGAGGGGAAGATATGGTTTCTTGAAAATCCCAAATGCATGAGTGCGAAACTGAAAGAATTCGAACCTGCCTCGCCGATTCCTTGTTCATACCAGTAACCATTACGCTACTCTTACGTACCAGTCATAAAAGTACTTTTGCCTGGATGACTTCAGTTCTACATCGGATTTACCAATTCTTCTCTTTTCGCAAGAGCCTTTCAGGTCTCTATTGTGAGACCAATTTGCGTGTGTTTTATTTATTTATGTTTTTTTTTTCTCCATGAGCTTCTAACTGAATTATTGAAGTCGATAGCCTATTTCGAGAGCACGGGATTTAAAATGACCCGTGCACGCTCGCACTCATATCTGTGTTTGGTGAGGGTGGGGATTGAAGAAAAAGTTGCAAATTGAGGAGAGAGACAAGATGGGAGGGACAGAGAAAGAGAAAGGTAAACATCAAGGTTGCGACAAGCATTTATTTCAATTAGGGGATCCCCCTGACAGAAAACTTATCCGTAAATGTCTCTCACTCTTCCTGGACACGCATCGGCTAAACTGATTAAGTTTTCATTGCCTTGCGTTGGGTAGGGTTCCAGGTAGGTCAAGCGTGGACTGTCTGGGCGAAAACAAGAACACGAGCCAAATTGGTATAATTATAGACCTACATTTCTCACCCTGGGGTCGGTGCACTACAAACAGGCACGGAAAAGAAGCTAAATTACAAAAACTGATGTGATCCTTCTGACAGAATTCTCAAACAAAAGACTTCCGTACATATATATATATATATATATATATATATATATATATATATATAAAGAAATATAGTTTTAATGTGCGCTATATTTAAGGGATAAAGTGCTGAATATCAGAGATAGAGCGTATGTAAATATAAAAATGAAAATTGAAGTCAACACTCAGAGGGGACAGGCTGTTTCATGCTAGACGCAATCGTCTGGTCGCCCTGACGATTCCGTTTAGCATGAAACAGCCTGTCGCCTCTGAGTGTTAGCTTCAATATTCGCTTTTATATTTAAATTATATATATATATATATATATATATATATATATATATATATATATATATACGTGTATATATATATATATATATATATATATATATATATATATATATATATATATATATATATATATATACAGTTGCGACCAAAATTTTCAGAACGTCATTGTTTTCGTCAGAAAAGTAGGTATAAGTTTTTATCAAAGTTGTTTTATATTCTATAATTTTCACAGACAATAAATACGATATTAATTGTTATTGTCTGAGATTCTGGTGTAATCTGAGAGGATAATAGTGATTTACTGCAAAACCCATGCCGGCCAAAATGATCAGAACGGTTGAAAAAAATAACAAAATAATCAAAAATGACAGTGAATACTGGAATTATTTAATATTTAGTGTGAAGCCCTTTAGCTTCAATCACACTTTGACATCTTCGAATGCATGAGGAAATTAAATTTTCAATTTCTTGCAGGGTGATCTTATACCATTCTTCCTGAAGGGCATTCCATAATTGCTTGGTTGTTTTAAGATTTCTGGCTTTCGAAAGTTCTAGAATATTCCTCACATTTTCAATAGGATTGAGATCTGGGCTTTGAGCAGGCCAATCCATAACAATAACCTTTTCAGCCTTGAGGAAGTTCATGACCACCTTAGCCTTGTGACATGGGGAATTGTCCTGCATGAATATGGGTGGTCGCTTAGTTGAATTTCTCAGCACAAGCAAGACATGATCTTTTACAAGTTGTTTATAAACTCCTGCATTTACCTTTCCATGTAATCGCAGCAAAGGGCCCACACCATCTCTAGATATCATCCTCCAAAGCATGACACTTTCTCCACCGAATTTAACACTATTCTTAAGGCATTTAGGCGACAATTTTTCACCTACTTTTCGACGAACGTACCTTTTCCCATCTGAGCCAAATAACATAAACTTAGATTCATCACTGAAATGCACCGTTTGCCATTTTTCTTGAGACCACAACACATGTTCGGTTGCAAAGGTAAGACGACACTTTTATTCTTGGAGCTGATCAGTGGCTTCAATGCAGGTGCTCTTGCTTGTAGGTCATGTTCAACTAAACGACGAGACACAGTTTTTCGAGATAAAGTTTTCTTCAGTACAATGCTCATTTCCCGAGAAACAGCAGTAGCAGTTTTAAATCTGTCCTTTTTAACCAACTTTACCATAGCACGATCTTCTCTCTTGGTCGTTTTTCTTGGCCTACCTGTAGACTTTCTTGCTTCACACGAACCACAATCATCGAAGACCTTAAGAATACTGTGAACAACACTTTTTGACTTGTCAACAATCTTTGCAATAGACCCAATACTTATATTATCCTTCTTTCGAAGGTTAATAATCTGCTGACGAATTGGTAACGGAGTAAGTGGCATTATATTAACAAAGTACACTGCAGATATTCTTACTAATGTTTAGTAAACGAACCGTCACATAAACAAATTTAAAAAATTAGAGTTCGCCGGTTAAATATACTAAAACACGGAGTAAAAGCAACCGCTCTGATCATTTTGGCCGCCATGGGTTTTGCAGTAAATCTCTAAATTATCCAAAACTTTTGTATTATCCTCTCAAATTACACCAAAATCACAGACAATAACAAATAATATCGTATTTATTGTCTGTGAAATTATAGAATATAAAACAACTTTGATAAAAAATTATACCTACTTTTCTGACGAAAACAATGCCGTTCTGAACATTTTGGCCGCAACTGTATATATATATATATATATATATATATATATATATTATGTATGCGCGGTGCTTATTTGAAAGTTAGCGTGATGATCGCAAAAGCGTGAAACGCAGGGACAGAAAAGTCATATCCATACAACTAAAGATATGATTATGATAAAAGCCACAAACACTAAAATTTATATAATATAAAAGGTTATATTTACTTCATTGGGGTCGTAAAAACTGCCCCAATTCATCAAATCTTCACATCCCAAAACTTTTGGATTTGAAGGTTTGATGTATATCCTTTTGTAAATATCCATACCGATCACTAATATTATCATTATATATATATATATATATATATATATGTATATATATATATATATATATATAAATATATATATATATATATATATATATATATATATATATATATATATATATATATACCAGCTAAAAAGCCGCTCTACCAAGGCACATGTAATAGTTGTGGAGAGCCTGATCGCCTATGTCCTCCAATATATCTTAAATCAGTAAATAAATACATAAAGTTCGTGTGCACTTTAAAACATTTATAACTTTATTTGTATTTGCGATAGAAATAATTTGTAAAAAGGATTAGAAAGAAGTAAATCTATATTTTTTAAGGTTTTATTGAAATTTTATTTAAGTTTCCACATGTCCTCCATCATTAGCAATACAAAGGGTAATACGATTTTGCAGTTCACGGAAAACATTTGCCAATTGATTTACAGTAATGCCTGAAATCACATTAGCTATTTTAGCTATACTTAAAACTAGGTACATTAAACTTTATAACATTTTTTACAGATTATTTCTATCGCAAATACAAATAAAGTTATGAATTTTTTAAAGTGCACACGAATTTTATGGACACCCTGCATAAAAGTAATTCTGAACACGAGATTTTACACGAGATTCAAAATATAGTTTCTCTTTCAACGAATATCTGTCTATATTTCTGAGATGAGGTATTATGTACATTATTTACATTATTCAGACTATTGTCCTCATCTTTGTCGCCATATTTATTACAACGTTTCGGCCGCTGTACGCTCCGGCCTACTTCAGGTGGTTGGAAGAACTGAACCCTTTATTTCGCTTGCTGGGGTAGACTGTTCTAGTTCCACGTGCCATGTTTAAAGGGGTCACTTAATTTCCCTATGAAAGTTCTCCACTGCTACTGAACTCACACTTTTTGGGTGCTGTCACTGGATCTAACTAACGCCTTTATCCACTGTGCTATGTATCCTTGAGGACATCTGTGTTTGAATTTCTAGGTATTATAAACGTAATGTCTTCCGCAACTATTCTTTACCAGTGCTCATATTGCAATTTTTGCTGTTATCATTACATGTTTTTTTTTACCAGATCTCATAGAGGGAAATTAACAGGAGATAACTGATAACTGACACCCATTAAACATGGCACGTGGAACTAGAACAGTCTACCCCAGTCTAGTCAGAATAATGTAAATAATGTACTGTCTGTTAAGGTGTTTGTCCTTCCACAGAAAATGTCAGATTCTGTATTGTTTAAATTCCAAGGCAGTTATTATTGACACTTCACAAACTTGAAGGAGATCGAGCGAAGATGTTTCACTCAAGCAAAGATATTTACTTGATTATTTCGGCTGAGGCGTGCGAGATAGTAAGATGGAGGCAGAAAGAAAAACATACGGATGAGAAAGACCCTGCAGGCAAAACGGTTACCTACGTGCGCATGCGTGCAAATAGGAACTCCTTCATATTTATCTTTTATGAAAATATTCCGCCATCTTCCATTTGGTTCAGAATAAAAATTCTAAAGTTGCTTCTATAAAACAGGGAAGATAACATATCAGTCAACGTATCTATCTATCTATATATATATATATATATATATATATATATATATATATATATCAGTCTGTTCATATCTATCTGTCTATCAATCTATCTATCTACCTCAGGTTTTTCATTTCTATCTATCTATATAAATATGTTCATATTTATCTATCTTTAATAGTATGTTCGTATCTATCTATATCAATGTGTTCATATCTATGTATGTATATGTTTATATCTATGTATCTATGTGTTCATATCTATCATTAATATGTTGATATTTGTCTATATCAGTATGTTCATATCTATGTATCTATGTGTTCATATCTATGTATCTATGTGTTCATATCTATGTATCTATGTGTTCATATCTATGTATCTATGTGTTCATATCTATGTATCTATGTGTTCATATCTATGTATCTATGTGTTCATATCTATGTATCTATGTGTTCATATCTATGTATCTATGTGTTCATATCTATGTATCTATGTGTTCATATCTATGTATCTATGTGTTCATATCTATGTATCTATGTGTTCATATCTATGTATCTATGTGTTCATATCTATGTATCTATGTGTTCATATCTATGTATCTATGTGTTCATATCTATGTATCTATGTGTTCATATCTATGTATCTATGTGTTCATATCTATGTATCTATGTGTTCATATCTATGTATCTATGTGTTCATATCTATGTATCTATGTAGCTATCTCTCAATATGTTCATATTTAACTATCTATCGATATATCTCAGTCTGTTTTTACCTATGCATCTATCTATGTGTATATATTCCTATCTATCTATCTGTCTATTATGATTTTTTTCTATCTAATTACGTTCTTATGTATCTATCCACCTCTTTATTTACATATCTATCTACCTCAGTATTTTCTTATCTATCTATCTATCTATTTATCTATTATCTTTTGTATCTATAGATATATCTCGAGAGTTTCGGTGAAATGTTGAAAGAGAAACAGATATCACGATGAAGAAGAGGGGTCTCACCGGAAACTTATACGTTCAAACAATACGGTCTCTGTGACCAAGCTGACTAAAGTACACCGTATCAGACGATTGTTGCTCATATAAAGAAGAAATGCAGGTTCAAACTTTACCGGAGAGCATATTTTCTTTATTAAGACTCTCGATTGCGGGGGTGGTTGAAATAATTCTAAAAAAAATGGGTATCCTCCCCAAATTTCATATTAGTAGGGCATATATATATATATATATATATATATATATATATATATATATATATATATATTGTAATGTAATTGTCATATTTGACAATGGCTTATGCAAGCCGAAAGCTTAGATTGGATTAAAAAATATGTATCAATATTGTGATTTTCTTTCTTTCTTCGTTTAATGATAATGTTATTAAGCTTATCAGACGATATGAAAAGAATTTACAAAAAATAAATAGACAACACTTGTCTATATTATTTAATGAAACATGTATGAATATATATATATATATATATATATATATATATATATATATATATATATATATATATATATATATCAGTCTGTTCATATCTATGTATCAATCTATCTATCTCGGTCAGTTCATGTCTGTCTATCGATCTATCTATCTATATCTATCTATATCTATCTATCTATCTATATATATATATATATATATATATATAGGTGCGCGTGGCCGAGTGGTTAGAACGGAACGTTCGCTTTCTATCCATGAGACCTGGGTTGGAATCTCACCACGGTTGATTTGTCAGGAAGTGTATGTTATCGGTTTGGAGGGGGTGATCACAGCGTGCGTCATCTTTGGAAAGTGCCTTGAAAGCTGTGAATAGCTGTGCTAGCACGAAGTCACAAGTCAACGTGACAGAGAGTTTGAATATGCTGGCCTTGGTCAGATAGTTGATCACACTAGATAACATGTTCTCTCCCAAAAACTGTAACTAAGGTCTGCTCAGCATAGTTGCCGTATAAACCACAAGTTGGCTCTGTGGGTGTTGAACAAACACAAATGTTCCTGAGTGAGTGTCTACAATAGGGATTAGTTAGCCGCCATAGTAGATGGGTATCCTCAAATACGAATGGCCAGCTATTATATATATATATATATATATATATATATATATATATATATATATATACCCTACTTAATATCTTTAACTTTTCAAAACTTTCAATTTAGATGCTATAAAAATATTCTTAAAGTCAACTGCGTGAGAAAAGATAAAGTATGAAAGACCGTAGCGAATTTGAAAATTTAACGATATTTCCCCCCAGTTTGCATCTGTTTATATTTACAAGTTTTAAATGTTTACATTTACCTTGATAAATCCCGGGGGACGAAAGGCGTTGATAAAGAAAATTTTCCTTTTATCTTTATTTGCATTGCCTTTATAGACATATTTGATATATATCTTAAGTTTTACACAGACACGCATACCATTATACATGCATACACGCGCACGCGCGTGTGTGTGTGTGTGTGTGTGTGTGTGTGTGTGTGTGTGTGTGTGTATTGATATAATAGGAAAGAACTGTTAGAGTGAAGTTCTTTAGTATTTTTGTTTTTATATAAAAAAACAACAGTAATCGATACAGAAGTAGAGACTAAATTACGATTATTTTTTAAAAATATGATTCCATCGCCGTCAAAATTACTATGTTTCGAACCTCGTCATCCGCATTCATGTTTAATTTCAATATTAAAATGTTTCACAGCTCATCAGTGTGGCTAGACGTCCGGTTGCCTCTAGCTAGTTCCAATCCGGGCTGGAGGCGCTTGGTTGTCTAGTCGCATTGACGAGCTGTGATACAGAGAAAGAGTACTGTCTGCGAATGACATAATTTAGTTTCTTGAAAAGATATTTTCAATTGAGCACTGTTGAATTACAAGCTAGTTCTATAAACAACAGCCAGTAAAATGAATTCAACACGTTAGATCGAAACCAGACTGAATTTGCGTCAGTCCGAACTTCTCCCACTAAGCCGTTAGCTCACGGTACGGGATGAAGGTGAATTTTAGCGTGTTTATTTTTAGATTCGGATAAACACACAGTGACTGACAGTGACTCAATTCTGTCGAAGAGTCGTGTAGTATTAGCTTAAATAGTCACTGTTTACAAATTCACAACTCAAACCAGAGGGCTCAACCGAAATTAATTTTTCAGGAGCTAATATTAATATATATATATAAAAAACTATTAAAAAATCCCAAAAGACGACAAATATAGCAACACATATCTCCAAACGAACTTCTGTCAAGAAAAATAACTGAAATTTATATGATAACAATCAAGAAGTGTCTTCCCGAATCGGCGTTGCTGCGGCATTAAAAGAACGCATTATGGATCCGTTCACTTGTTCACATTAAAAACATCCGTGAATACATTACTGGATAATGTTTATTGTTTGGCTAAGATAACAATCGCTTAAATATATATATTGTCATCCACAGACAGACTGTTCCTCTGTGTCACAGCTCATCAGTGTGGGTAGTCATCCGATTGCCTCAAGCCAGGATCGAAACCATGAGCTATCGGCTCTCGGCAGAGAGGAAGGTGAATTTTTATGTATTTATTTTGGATAAACATGCCACTGACTCAGAGTGCTCGATTCGTAGAAGAGCTTTGCATTATCAGCAGCAACAGTCACTGTTTACAAATTCGCTCTTTCCTTCTCGACCGAATTTTATTTTTTCGGGGGCGTATATATGTTTTATCACAAACAGACTATTTCGCTGTATCACAGTTCATCAATGTGGCGGAGACATCAGATTGCATCCAGCCAGGATTGAAACCCAACCGATTTGGCATATAAGCTCTTCAGTAAAATGAATGGCGCACTTCGGTTGTTGAGCGTTTGTTTACATTTGTAAAAACAATACGCTAGATTTGGCTGACTTAACATGTCGAGTAAAGATAGCTTCAGAGTAGAGACTCTGACTGAGACGAAATCGGTTGGGTTTCAATCCGGGCTGGAGGCGCTTGGTTGTCTAGTCGCATATACGAGCTGTGATACGGAGAAACAGTAGTGTCTCCGAATGACGTAATTTCTTGAAAAGGTATTTTCAATTGAGCACTGTTGAATTACAAGCTAATTCTATAAACAACAGTAAAATGAATTCAACACGTTAGATTTGGCTGACTCAATAGTCGAGTGAAGATAGCTCAGTGGTAAAGACTCTAACTGACACCAAAATCGGTTGGGTTCCAATCTGGGCTTGAGGCTTACGGTTGTCTTTTCGCACTGAAGAGCTGCGAGATAGTACTGTCTGCGAATTATATATATATATATTGAGGAAACTGTAGTGGAAGATATTTACTTGTGACGGGTTTCATCCGATAGGACTTCATGAAACGCGTCACAAGTAACCTTTTTTTTCCATTTTGCCTTACATTTTCCTCGGTGCTGTACTTGCTATATAAAAATCGTTATCTCATATCATACCATATATATATATATATATATATATATATATATATATATATATATATATATATATATATATATATATATATATATATATATATATATATATGTATGTATGTATGTATTTTAGTCCTTCGGAAGAGAATGAATCACTCCAACTGACCTGGTGACCTATTAGCCTGAGCTATGAGCATGGACGAATTTACTGCGTTGCCGAGCAACCGGTATGTCCTACAAGCAAGATTCGAAATACATGTTCAGCAGAAGCAGCGGGAAAAACGGAAAGAGACAATGGAAGCGAAAGAGAGATAGCGAAAACATTATGAAGTTCGTTCGTTCAGTCACTTCAATGAAAATAAATCGTGCTAATTAGGATTTACCAAAAAAAAAAGAAGAAAAATAAGAAGGAAAGAATTGCGGGAAAAGAAATCTAAATAAGTATATGAAAGAAAAATTAAAGGGCAACATCTGATAATAAAGAATAATGAAAAATAGGAAAAGGAAACAGAATGGAAAAGAAAAAGCTGAACGAATGAAAGAAAGAATATACAAAAAGAATAGTAAGTGCAGACAATAATGAAAGATGAAAGAAATGAAAGATGTAAAGAAGAAGAGAATGAAAATAATTAAGAACAAGAAGGAGAAAAGGAAACAGAATGAAAAAAAGCAATAAATGATGATGAAAGAATGAAGAAAGGGGAAAATATAAAGAGAATGAGCCAAAAAAAGCCAAAAATGGTGAATAGAAGAAGAAGAAGAAGAAGAAGAAGAAGAAGAAGAAGAAGAAGAAGAAGAAGAAGAAGAAGAAGAAGAAGAAAGAAAGAAAGAAAAGAGAGGAAATGGAAAAAGAAAAAAGAGAGGAAAGGGAAAAAGAAGAAAAAAGGAGCGGAAAGGTAAGAAGAAGAAGAAGAAGAAGAAGAAGAAGAAGAAGAAGAAGAAGAAGAAGAAGAAGAAGAAGAAGAAATAGAGCAACACGGAAAGAAGAAGAAAGAAAAGAGAGGAAATGAAAAAAGAGATGAAATGGAAAAAGAAAAAAGAGAGGAAAGGGAAAAAGAAGAAAAAAAAGGAGAGGAAAGGTAAGAAGAAGAAGAAGAAGAAGAGAAGGGGAAATGGAAAAAGAAGAAGAAAGGGGACGAAAGGGAAAATGAAGAAGAAAAGGGAGAGCAAAGAAAAATAGGAGAGGAAAAGAATAAAAAGAGAGGGAATAGAAAAAAGAAGAAAAAAAGAGAGGAAAGGGAAAAAGAAGAAAGGAGAGGAAAGAGAAAAAAGAAGAAAAAAGCAGAGGAAAACGAAAAAAGAAGGAAAAAGTGAGGAAAGGTGAAAAGGAGGTAAAAAGAGAGGAAAGCAAAAAGAAAAAAAGAAGAAGAAAAAAGCAGAAGAAAGAGAAAAAGAAGAAACAATTAAGACTATACCAGCAACGACAAAGTTTTAGAGAAAATGAAGAAAAAAGGAAATTTATACTTAGAATCAGAAAGAGACAGTTGAAATTTAGAGAGAGCATAAAGTGAAAAGAGAGCTTGGAAAATTTGAAACTCACAGGACAGATTGAAGGCAAGTGTGACAGGAAAATAACGCATACCATACTTGGTGAGCTTGAGTAAATCGATAGCAGAACAGGTGTAGTTGAAATAACAAAAACACAAAATTTCTTAAGAGTTACAAAAGACAGGAACTTGTGGAGAGCCATGATTGCCTATATCCTGAAGTGACATGGCATATAGAGAGAGTTCGGAAACCAAATTTTTCTGTTGTCTTGACAGCATAATACACTCCAATTACTTTGATCACAGATGACCTCATCGATACTAAACATCAGGAAGAGTCATTTGATATTTCTAGGGTACATGATGAGGAAAGAGGACTTGGAAAATTTGATACTCACATGACAGACTGAAGTCAATAGGGACGGAGGAAAACAGCGCATAACCTACCTACCAAGCTAGTGTAAATGGTTAGCAGAACAGGCATTAGGAGTGATAACGAAAAGACAGAATTAACAAAGGGCAACAAAGGAGAGGACATCGTGGAGAGTCATGTTCCTCCATATCATGAAGGGACATGGCACATAGAAAAAGACGATGTTTCATACTATTTTTGGTTTAAATCATACTGAACTCGGATTCTAAATCGTTTAGTGCATGTAGTCCAATTTTTTAGAGTGTGGGTTATCTAATTTTTTAACTTCGGGATCCCTATAATTACCTCCAGGATAGATTAGACAATTTTAAGGAGACTTTACGTAGTAAAGGGTTAATTTCGTTATTATTATTATTTTTATTTCCTTTGATATCTGGCGTTTACACATTTCTTCCCGGGTCCCGCTCAGGGACTTAAGGTTAGAAATAGCATCATGACACTTTCCACTGCAAAAAAAAAAATAAAATAAAATTAAAAAAATAATTACATAGATAAAGCCCTTCGTAAAGTGTGGGCTGTACTTGTCAGAACAATTTTTTGTATCTCTTTGAGGCATGGACTTCCAGGGATCCCTTCAATCAGCCTACTGGTATCTTTTCCAACCAATCCAAGGGCTCCAACTACAACAGGAATTGTTGATGTTCCCATGTGCCACATTTTTGAGATTTCTATTTCAAGGTCTTTGTATTTTGACAGTTTTTCGAATATCTTCAAAGATACATTGCAGTCTGCAGGAACTGCTATATCAATAAGGAGGCACTTATTTTGTTTGTGGTCTTTAATAACAATGTCTGGGCGGTTGGCTTTGATTGTTCTGTCAGTGTGTATTGTGTAGTCCCATAGAATTGTAACAGGTCCTATCTCCGTAACCGGATCAGGGTGGTGTTCGTACCAGTTTCTTTCAGTTTCCTTCCCATAGGAGTTGCAAATTTTCCAGTGCAGATATTGGCCCACTCTGTCATGCCGGGTTTTATATTATGTTATATTATATTATATTATATTTATTATTATTATTATTATTATTATTATTATTATTATTATTATTATTACCGAAAATGTTTTGTTTTCCTGTTTGGAATTTCTGATAAATCTTAACTTCTTAATGATTGAGAACCTTCATGGTGAATTCTATGACGATAAAATATCCGTAGAACCCCCCCACTCGCCTAATATTTCAGTTTAACAACTTTAACAACATATTTTTTGTATGTGCCGTGTCCTTTCAGAACGTAGGCGTCATGGTTCTCGACTTCCCCCCATCCCTTTTGGCTCTCAATAAGTTTCGTGCTTCTGCCAACTCCTCCAGACCACGTTCTGCAATTCACTTGCTTAAGCCCCTCTTCCTTATGTTAAGTATAAGTTCCCTCCTTGTTTGCATCCTTTGCAAGACCTCATCGTTGCTCGCACGCTGGGGCCATGATATCCGTAGCATCCTTCTGCGGAACCACATCTTCGCTGCCTCGAGTCTCTTCTTTATCTTTGAGGAGACCGTCCAACATTCGCTGCCGTATAGGAAGACAGATGTCACGAAGCAGCTCAGTACTCTTTTCTTAGTCACCAAAGAAATCCTCCTGACTCGCAGTACTCTGCCCAGCTTCTGGAATGCGTCCTTGGTCACCCCGATCCGTTTTCGGATCTCAGCGTCGCACCTACCGTCTTCCGTCAAAACACTTCCCAGATATTTAAACTTCCGCACATGCTTGATTGTAGTGTCTCCGACCTGCAGAAATATGAATGCTAGTGTACTTCGACGAAGTGAAAAGGTTAGCAATCTTATCTTGCTAGATCAATTACAACTGATTAGTGAGTTCGATCCTCGTTGGGGGCTCCACACTTATAGCCTTGTGCCACATGTAAGCTACGCTGAGGAAATCATTTCGGCAAATCAACGTGAGGTAATGGCTATCTCAGCTTGTTTCGCTAGAACAATTAAGACTGAATAGTGAGTTTTGATCCTCACTGGGTGCCTTGAGCCACATCTCAGCTACGCTTAGAAAACCATCATATCACTGGTCGTTATTTTGAGAAGTAAGGGGGGAGATTTGAAATTGACAACGTTTTCCGTGTCACTGAAACAGACTTATATCGCTCTTTCATTTTCTCACTGAAACCAAGTAGCGTCTCTGGTATATATCTCTTGTCTTTCCACCTGATCAAAACAGAATAGTCCATCATTTATGAGGTATTGGCAGGACGTAACGGTCGTGTGAAATAACGAAGGAACGGACAAGCATAATTATTATTATATGATTATAATTTTCTTGAACAGATGATAAAAGATTTCAGGGTGAGAAAGTCCCTCTAATGCGGAGTGAACTAGTAAATTAGTTTCGAAAACAGTATGCAACCTTCAAAAAAACATAGAGGAACCCAGATGAGGCTATGCCGAAGGGAAGAGTTACGTTTGGAGAGGTAGAGAAACTTGACCCCGTTATTAGGGGTCTACAGGGAATTTTTATCCGGGCATACGGGCTCGGAAAAAGACATGTTAAACCGGTCTTGTGCCACATCCCGTTCTGTGGGGAGTTCTGGTAAATAGAGTGTTTAAATTTAATCTTTCCTAAAAATGTTATAGCATAACATTTAATTGAAAATTGTTACTTTTGTGATGTTGGACGGCTTCGCTTATCCCTTTTGCTATGTCAAGCGAAATCTCGTTATCACTTCCCAAAATGCTCGTTATATTCGAGACTTCGTAGACGCCGGGACTTGTAGTAAAGCCTTCCAATAATAGCCGCACTAGCAATACTTGTCCAAGTAGTAATCGCCAAATAGTATAATGATCAGAAGAGAATCGTCATCCGTATAGTAGTAAAGTAGAGAGAGTGAACGAATAGCAATAGTGGATACACAAGACGAGTGAATAGTGATCCTTACGCTATTTCCTATTTATTCACTTCCTTTATGATTGAGGAATTAATTGCCGTAGGCAGGAAGTGGGCTGTTCATCGTCATTTACGGTTGGTAACAGATGCCTCGTTAGACATCATACTAGCACCCAATTAAAGTTTTGTGACGTCGGACGGCTTCGCTTGTCGCTTTTGCTATGTCAAGCGAAAGTTCGTTATCACTTCGGAAAATGCACGTTATATTCGAGACTTCGTAGACGCCGGTACTAGTAGTAACGCCTTCGAATAATACCCGGACTAGTAATACTTGTTCCAGTAGTAATCGCCAAATAGTGTAGTGATTTTCCAAGAGTAGTTTAGATGTGGCACAAGGCCGAAAAAATGGGACACCCAGTGAAGATCGAAGTCACTACTCAGTCGTAATTGTTCTCGCAAGACAAGCTTGCTAACTATTACACCGCCCCGAGGTGCCCGATAGTATAATGATCAGAAAAGAGTCGTAACCCGTACAGTAGTAGAGAGAATGAACGTATAGCAATAGTGAATAGACAAGAAAAGTGAACACTGAACTCCGCCGATCTAGTACTACGCTTAAATTCATAAAGTCTAGGTATCATAGTGGAAAGTAATATTTATTTGGAGTAATACAAAAATGTGGCTCGTCCTGGGTACGACGTTAAACTGCATCCAACAGCAAAGCCTCTGATCAGGAGGTTTTGAGGAAGCGTGGAACCACCTCTTGATTGCTGGTGTTCCCAGGTCCACCCTGACCCGAGGTGGTAGCACCTGTTGGGGTCCCAGCTATGGGAAAATAGTGAACTTCCAGGTCTTTTCCGGCACATTGAAACAATGATGTTGCCAACTACACTTTTTTGAAACAATGATGTTGCCAACTATACTTTTTTGAAACAATGATGTTGCCAGCTATACGTTTTTGAAACAATAATGTTGCCAGTTTTTGAAACAATGATGTTGCCAGTTTTTGAAACAATGATGTTACCAACTATACGTTTTTGAACAATGATGTTGCCAGCTATACGTTTTTGAAACAATGATGTTGCCAGCTATACGTTTTTGAAACAATGATGTTTTTGATATATTTAGTAAATACTGGATCTGGCATTAAATAACCCATAGTGGTTGATATGCCATAAAACCCTAAACAAACAAACAAAAATGTGGCAAAAGGCAAAAAGTGGGGTTAAGGGAATGCTGCTCTTCAAACTTAGCTCGCAACAATTACTTACTCAAGCATGCAACAGTGTTCCTCACACCAAAACAACACATTCTTATTGACCATTCTTACTACAGCCACTAAAATACCACAAAGTCTCTGTGTAGTCCTAATTAGTTCCCGTATGTATAAATTTGTATGGGCGGGGTTAAAAATAACAACCTTTACCATAGCGGTAATTTCATCAGAACAACTACCATGAAGGTATTTATGGAAAAGCTACGGAACGCGAGTTGCCAGGTCAGGACCAATAACATTGCAGATTCTCCTTTGGATTTTATCGAGAATCTCTAAATGTATATCAGGAACACTAGTGACAGCGGTATTCAAAGCAAGAACGAATGGTAGACGTATGAATATATAAGACAGATTCTGGCGAGAAAAATTAACGACGATACTTAACTTCGGTGATCGTACAGAAACCGGTGTTTCAACGTGATATGGCCGTAAGCCGTGTAAACATCCTAAGAAAATAAACGTCGTAATAAAATGAAGCAAACCTAACAAATAAGAAATTAAGAAATCCAATATACACAGGAAGGTCGGCAGTCGGAAATTTAACTCTCCCCGGAACTCGGAACTGTCTTGACATTCATGGAGAAAACGTCTTTTATCGCTCAAAAAAGGGCGGGAAAAAAAGGGAAAATAGTGAGAGAAAAAAAAGTAAAGAATGAAAGTCAACTGCAGCACACAATGTAACGCCATCTTCTTTGGTAGACGACCCATTCACGTCAAATAAAGAAAGCCATTTACAAAGTCGTGATTGAATCTATATTAGTCAGTGCGGAAGCAAACTCTCGTGGTTGGAAGTAAAACTCTCTGGGTCTTTTCTCGCCATAGAGATAAGAAAGAAATCAAGACAATAGCATACACCTGGTTCCCAAGACGATAAACCATGATGCAATTAATTCCGTATTGAAATAGTCAGGAGAAGCTTTCGAAATTACTTATTTCGAGTTTTGAAAAAAAAAAAAAAAAAAAAAAAAAGAAAGAAAGGCGAGAAAGACAATTGATAAGGATGACTGGTGGGAAGATAAAGAAAGAGAAAAGGCCGCTGAATATGATAAACGTAGAAGAAGCGGAGGAAGAAAAGCAATGAAGAAAAGAAGAAGTAGGGTAGTTATGAAATGAGAGAAAAAATCGGAAAAGGAGGGGGTAGAAAGAACAAGGAGAGAAAAGTAAAAAAGGAAAGCGAAAAAAACGAGAAAAAAGAAAAAAGAGGGGGAAAAGAGAAAAAGGAGAGAATAAAGAAAGAAACAAACGAGAAAAGCGAAAGATAAAATATGCAGCGGGTGGGGAAAGAGGAGAGGAAAAAGAGCGAGGAAAAGAAAATAATAAAAGGTTTAAAAAGGAGGGAAAGAAGGGAATAGGAACAGTAGAAGTAGAGAAGATTAGATCGATCGAGGTAAAAAAGAAAAGAAAATATAAGATGGAAGAAGAAACGGGAAGAGAAAATGATGATGATGATGATGATGAAGAAGAAGAAGAAGAAGAAGAAGAAGAAGAGGAAGAAGAAGAAGAAGAAGAAGAAGAAGAAATTATGAATGAAAAATAGATGGAAGAAAACTAAAAGAGAGAACATTAAAAATGCTAAAAATAGAAGAAGAAGAAGAAGAAGAAGAAGAAGAAGAAGAAGAAGAAGAAGAAGAAGAAGAAGAAGAAGAAGAACAACAACAACAACAACAACAACAACAACAACATTATGAAGTTCGTTCGTTCAGTCACTTCAATGAAAATAAATCGTGCTAATTAGGATTTACCAAAAAAAAGAAGAAAAATAAGAAGGAAAGAATTGCGGGAAAAGAAATCTAAATAAGTATATGAAAGAAAAATTAAAGGGCAACATCTGATAATAAAGAATAATGAAAAATAGGAAACAGAATGGAAAAGAAAAAGCTGAATGAATGAAAGAAAGAATATACAAAAAGAATAGTAAGTGGAGACAATAATGAAAGATGAAAGAAATGAAAGATGTAAAGAAGAAGAGAATGAAAATAATTAAGAACAAGAAGGAGAAAAGGAAACAGAATGAAAAAAAGCAATAAATGATGATGAAAGAATGAAGAAAGGGGAAAATATAAAGAGAATGAGCCAAAAAAAGCCAAAAATGGTGAATGAAAGAAGAAGAAGAAGAAGAAGAACAACAACAAGAACAAGAACAAGAACAAGAACAAGAACAAGAGCAAAAACAAGAAGAAACGATGAAGGAAAAATAGATGGAAGAAAAATAAAAGAGAAAATATTAAAAATGTTAAAAATAGAAGAAGAAGAAGAAGAAGAAGAAGAAGAAGAAGAAGAAGAAGAAGAAGAAGAAGAAGAAGAAGAATCAAACAAAATATACGAATTATGAAGGGGGAATCCTATAAATGTGGCATATGAGGACATCAATAATTCTAATTATAGTCGGAGCCCTCGGATTGAGTGGAAAATGTTGCGATAGAATCATTGAAGAGATTCCTGGGAGCTTTATGCCTTAATGCTGTGATTTTCAACCGACGTGCCGTGGCACGCTAGTGTGCCGTGCCGTCCTCTTGTGACAAAATATTGTCACAGCATACATATATATGTATCTGTGGAAGTGGAATAAATGAATAACCCTAAATAAGATAAAATATAAGAAGTGTGTGTGTGTGTGTGTGTGTGTGTGTGTGTGTGTGAGTGTGTGTGTGTGTGTGTGTGTGTGTGTGTGTGTGTGTGTGTGTGTGTGTGTGTGCGGATGTAGCAACGGTACAGCGTTAGTATTTGAATAAATGAATAAGTATTAAACTTTTTATCCGACATTAGCTAAAAAGGATTTATGAGTTTTATTGAAATTTTCTACTTCTTATCTATGTGAATTAGGCATTTCAACCCTAAATAATATCAAAAATAAGAAGCGAGAAAGACTACGCTCAACTGAAGAATAAATGAGGGTCTGCTTATCGCTCATTCGACCAAACATTGAAGAAATAACGGAAACAGACACAGGTTTCACAGTAAATAAATTGCACAAATACTTGAATAGAAACATTGAAATGAAATAAGTTCATATTTGGGTGTGTATTTAAAAAAGAAATCTATGGTTTTATTTCATAACATTTAAATCTATGCCCTTTAAAATTTTTGCAATGTGTGTTGTGATATTTTCATTTGCTCTTAGGTGTGCCGTAGCTTAAAAAGATTGAAAAACGCTGCCTTAAAGAAATACAAAAAATTGTACTCACAAGTACAACTCACACATTGCGAAGAATTTTATCAATGCAAAATGTGCGGGATCTTTTTTTTTCTTTTTTTTGTAAAAATGATCAGTGAAAAATGTCATGAAGCCATTTCTGACCTTAGGTCTCTGGCTGAGACCCGGAAGGAAATGTGAACACATCAGAAATCAAAAGAAGAAGAAGTAGTAGTAGGAGGAGGAGTAGAAGGAGAAAAAGTAGTAGTAGTAGCAGTAGAAGTAGAAGAGAAGTAGTAGTAGAATAAGTAGTAGTAGCAGTAGCAGTAGTGGTAGTAGAAGAAGAAGATTGGAAAAAGACATGGAAAATAGAAATAAAATGATGCCAACATTGAAGAAGCGGAGAACAAGCAGAGGAAGAAGAAATGTTTAACATTAATGGCGGCAAAAAAACAAACTGCGTGACACCTTGACGCGTTGAGACTCGTAATGTTTTGTTTTTTCCAGCGACGATTAGAATTTTACGAAACGTAAAACATATGAAAGTGGATTTATATATTTTATTTATTCTGAAGAAATGACAACAAAGATGTTAAACACTATTTATTTATTTATTAGATTCCTTATTTGCAAGATAAATTTTAGATTTACAAGATTATAAAAATAAGTGAACCAACTATAATGAAGTACCATTTTATAAAGAAGGATATTAGTAAAGACTTTTAATTAATTTTTTTATTTATAAAATAATAAAAATGTCAACGCCAAGCATATGAAAGTGGATTTATATATTTTATTTATTCTGGAGAAATGACAACAAAGATGTTAAACACTATTTATTTATTTATTAGATTCCTTATTTGCAAGATAAATTTTAGATTTACAAAATTATAAAAATTGGTGAACCAACTATAATAAAGTACCATTTTATAAAGAAGGATATTAGTAAAGACTTTTAATTAATTTTTTTATTTATAAAATAATAAAAATGTCTGTGAATAAAAAAAATTAAATAAATATATAACTGTTTCATAATTCTCTCGACCAGCGATCGCTAATACTTTTGGCCCAGTAATGAAAGACTTTATGTACAAGGAATTTTAACTTAACTATTCTTATTGATCATGTCGATATTATCTAACTCTTCAGTGGGGTCGCACCCACTCACTGGGGGGTTGTTTCGGACACTAAAGTGAACACGTCTACTTGATGGGTAAGAAGCAACTCGCTGAAACCTTTCTCCTATTCCTTTTCCCACGCTATCTCAGCCAATCAAAATCGACTTTCCTGTTATGGCTCGCATCTGACCAAGGCTGTCGACCTCCGGAAGTCGGAGCCGAGATAAAACTTCCGCTAAAAGTAATAGTCTGCTAAACTAGTATTTAACATAATATTTTTTGAGAATATGGCTTCCGCTTCCATAAAATTTTGTTATAATTTTATAACTTTCAGAATAAAAAAAATCTTTTCAAATACATTTCTTTATAAAATGGTAAACAATAAATAACTCACTGCATTTTTTTATAATCTTGTAAATAAACATTGCCAAGGAGGGGGGGGGCAAAAGTTTGACGACAAAGAAGAAAACGAAGGTATTAAGAAAGCGTTATAGTGATTTTCCAAGCGTAGCTTGAATGTGGGACAAAACCAAAAACCGTCATAAATTGCCATTCCAAGCTGACGAATATGGGATCTGTGGTAAATCCCCACAAAAGGGGTCGTCTTCAACATCCTGATTGGAAGAAAATGTGCAAAGGAAACAAGAAATGTTCTGCACTGTGCTTCTACCGTTGTTTCATGAAAATCGATCAATAATTAATTCGTCCTGAGTATCAAGATAAACTACACCAGGCAGCATTATTCTATTTCAAATAAAACCGGTTTCATGAAAATCGACCAATAATTAATAAAGTTAAAAACAAATTTAAATAGGGAGGTTTTTCAATGGGTAAATAGCAGGACAGTGCGGGTTCTATAGCCTTGGATGGCAACTAGTTTAGAGGAAAGACTACTCTGAATTCAAAACCTGCGAAGGTTCATTTGGGGACCTTGTGGTAGGTAGTGCACCAGGTCTCTGTATTTGGCCCTTCAAAAAGTGTGGATGGTTCTGAACAAAACCTTCACCACTATAATCATATCCTATGTGCGGGTGTCAGGACTGTCGGTTCCTAGGAACTGAGCTTCTTGACCCTCATACGTCGAAAACGACGGGAGAATCGAATATATATATATATATATATATATATATATATATATATATATATATATATATATATTGGACAAAATCCGACAATTATTTTAAGACATTTTTTAATTTTTTATGTTTATACCTTCTTTTTATAAATACAAATATGTAAATAACTTCATTAGTTGTATCTATAAAAAAAACGTATAAACCTATATATATATATATATATATATATATATATATGTAACTATACTCGTCTCGAAAAACCTTCGAATTCTTGATTTGCCAATAATTAAATCAATCTCATCAAAGGAAAAAAAGGTTTTAAAAGAAGAGAAAGTCTGTCGAAAATAATCGCACAGAGGCAGGTTCAAATCCCAAAGAAAAAAAACCGATACGAGTAAACAACTAACTAAAAGTGCTCGATACAAACGTAGAGCAGACCTAGTCAAATCTAATGAGCCAGACAAACCTACCAAGGTTTCGCTTAAGCAGATCGTCAGAGTCAGCTGATATATATATAGGGTATTTTAAATTGATGTCCGTTATGATTCAGACATGTTCGAAGGTTCAATTTTGTAAAAATCATTAATCTTATCGGCTTTAATACACATCTTGCTTGATTTTTTTAAAAATAAGTTAAACATATCAGCTTATATGTTTAACTGAATTTTTTTTAAATTATTCAGGAAACCACCCAACTAATTCCAATACAAATTAAAACCAGGAGTTTAGAAATATTAAAAGGTAGATGTGGGTTAAAGCCGATCAGACTAAAAATATTTACAAAATTGAACTAACACAAACTCCTCCTTAATAAAATAGCTCCTACATATAAAAAAAGAGAATGACGATGAAGTAATTTGATAATTGATATTGCAGGTAGAATGTATATATATATATATATATATATATATATATATATATATATATATATATATATATATACATATATATAAAAGTGAACATAGAAGTCAACACTTAGAGGCGACAGTCTGTTTCATGCTAGATGCAATCGTGGCCTGACGATTGCATCTAGCATGAAACAGACTGAAGTGTTGACTTCTATGTTCACTTTTATATTTACACACTCCCTATGTCTGATATTGAGCACTTTATCCCATAAATATAGCACATTTTAAAACTATATTTCTTCATATATATATATATATATATATATATATATATATATAATAATAATAATAATAATAATAATAATAATAATAATAATATAATGGACTCTCCCGTCGGTTTCGACGTATGAGGATCTGACAATTAAGTGATTCAGTTACGAATTTTGTGCGATAATCTTAAGTGGCACTGAAGACCCGCTAGTGATTTACAAAGGAAGAGTAAGGATTGTGGGATGAGATCACTGATAGATTGGCTGACCTTTTAGATCTTCTTGAAGATGAATCAGACTAGAAGATTGAAAACTGCTGAGTCCGCTAAAACATGTTGGTCTCCACTCTACCCGCTCCAAGGCTAAGCGCTCGAGGGGGTTATGAGGTGTATTGACAGCTGACAAGTGGCTCTTCAGCGTTTCTCTGTACCTAAGCCGTGGGCGTCCTACATTCCTGTAGCTCTGATCTAACTGGCTGTACATTGGGATCTTGGGTATCCTGTCATCAGGCAATCTCAAGATATGGACCAGTCCACCGTAACTTAAACTGTATGAGGAAAGTTTCGATTCCTACAATATTACAGGTATACGTTAGATATCCTATCTTCAAGGCTAACTCCACAGATGGCACGCAGATAGCTCTTATGGAAAACATCCAGCTGGCGGATATGGTAGCTGTATGGAGTCCACGACCCTGAGCGGTACAAAAGTACGGCAAGGACAACAGCTTTGTAAACTCAAATTTTCGTATCCAGTATACCCTGCAAGTGATGGCGAAGTTTACCGAAAGCACTGGTAGCCTTAGCAATCCGATGCATGATTTCATCATCTAAAGTTCCACTGTAGTTGATTTTGCTACCAAGATAGGTGAAAGACTTTACATAGTTCAGGGCTTTGTCTTCTACTTTCAATGGTCTCTCTGGAAATTTGTAGACTGGTGGTTTTTGTTTCTCACCACAGAATTGCTTCAGAGTAGGACAAGGTCGGTGCACTACTTCAGTTTTCTCTATGCTAAGTGTAAGACCAAAGGCTTTACATGCAGCAGAGAAACGATTTATTAGATGTTGGGTCTCCTCAAAGGATGTTGCAACAAGAGCAGCAGCATCAACAAACAACATAATAGGGAAAGAAGTTCAGATCCCAAATAGGGCTGCTTTGTCACTGATGGAAGACACGGACATCATAATTGCTCATGGGCTTTTGAAAGAACGGCTGTCACCCATCGGTCTACCGCTGTGTAGAGCTCCAGCTGGAGCCTTCCAGTAATATCCTTTAGCTGGCACAATTTCCTTCACTCTCTCACCAGCGGGCCTTGCAAGTGAACTGTGTGGATAAGAATGAACGAATCAGTGTAAACCGCCAGAAAACCCACAGAAGTGATTTGATTAAAGTGGTGAGGGCTTGTGCAGAACCATCCCCTCTCATGGATCGGTTTCCTAAGAATTTGGGATCAACGAATACGAACAGGGGGAGAAAGTCCATCAGGACATGAAGCCTTTATTCGTCAAATATATATAACAATACATGTTTATTACTCAATGACGAAATCGAGGGCATATAACACTTTTGTATGAGTGATAACCGCCTGCACGTCAGATATATATAAATATGTAAATTAAGTTGTCCATGAGATGATCAAGTGCATCTAACACGTGTTTATAAATGACAAGCCCGGATATGAATGTCAATCGAAATTTTAACATCCATGACAAAAAATGAGCATATAACTCTTTTGCATTTGTTATTTGCACGCGGTCGTCCTATAGTTAAAATAATATAAATTTAGTTTTCAGTGACAAACACAAGGACACGTAATACATTATTTATGGGTGGTAACAAATGTTCGTCAGATATTTATAAATATGCATATTTTATACAGTATTTACATTAGTTGGACTATTGTCCTCATCTTTGTTGCCATTTTTGTCACAACGTTTCGGCCGTTGTACGCTCCGTCCTTCTTCAGGTGGTTGGAATTTCGAACCGAACCCTTTATTTCGATCACTGGGGTAGACTGTTCTAGTCCCACGAGCCATGTTTGATGGATGTCAGTTATCAGTTATCTCCTGTTAATTTTCCCTCTGAAAGTTCTCCACTGCCTGAACCGGGTATTGAACTCACACTCTTTGGGACTGTCACTGGATCTAACCAACGCCTTGAGGACACATGGTACAGTGGATAAAGGACACATGGTACAGAGGGAAAATTAGCAGGAGATAACTGATAACTGACATCTATCAAACATGGCTCGCGGGACTAGAACAGTCTACCCCAGTGATCGAAATAAAGGGTTCGGTTCGAAATTCCAACCACCTGAAGAAGGCCGGAGCGTACAACGGCCGAAACGTTGTGACAAAAATGGCGACAAAGATGAGGACAATAGTCCGACTAATGTAAATACTGTACATAATACATCATCTCAGAAATATAGACAGATGCATATTTTATGTTCAATGCCAAAATCAAGGGCATGTAACTCCGTATTCGTCAAATGTACATAAAAATACGCATTTAGTTTTCAGTAATAAAATCAAGTGCATTTTTGCGTGATAAGCTCATTCTTGTCACGTATATATAAATATAAGAAAAAATATTTAGTATGCAATGAAAAAATTAAATGCATGCAAATCATTTTTCGTCAGCGATGAGATCGGACGCGTCAAATATATATAAGAATGTAACTTTAGTTCTCCGTGTCAAAATCAAGGGCATGTAACTCCTTTGTATGAGGCATAAGCCCGTACTCTGTATTAGTTAAATATTCATAAGAATAAATACTTAGTATTCAGTGACAAGATAAAGTTCATGTAACTCGTTTTATTTTTTATGAATGATAAGCAAGTAATCGTCATATATGTATAAGAAGTTTTCCATGAGACAATCAAGGGCGTGTAACTTGTTTGTATGAGTGACAAGACACTATGTGAATAGGAATTTAGATTTTAATTAAAACATCAAGGATATGTAACATATAGTATAGATTTCAATGCCTAAATCAAGGGCATGTAACTCATTTTTATTAGTGGTAAGCACGTAGTAGTCACATATATATCAAAAAATTAGAAAAATCATGGGCATGTAACTCGTTTTATGAGTGATAAGCACGTAGCCGTCAAATGTGCAACAATGTGAACTTAGTTTTCAATGACAAAATCAAGGACATGTAACTCATTTTTATTAGTGGTAAGCACGTAGTAGTCACGTGTATGCCAAAAAATGAGAAAAACAAAGGCATGTAACTCGTTTTATGAGTGATAAGTACGTAGCCGTCAAATGTATGCAAGAATGTGAACTTAGTTTTCAATGACAAAATCAAGGGCATGTAACTCATTTTATGATTGATAACCACGTAGCAGTGATATATATACAAGTATGTGAACTTTAAGGCCAAAATCAAGGGCATGTAACTCATTTTTATGAGTGATAAAAACGTTGAGGTCAAATATATAAAAGTATGTGAACTTTAAGGCCAAAATCAAGGGCATGTAACTCATTTTTATGAGTGATAAAAACGTTGAGGTCAAATATATAAAAGTATGTGAACTTTAAGGCCAAAATCAAGGGCATGTAACTCATTTTTATGAGTGATAAGCACGTGTTTGACAAATATATAAGAGAATACAAATTTAGTTTTTAATCACAGAATCAAACATATGTAATTCATATTTATTTATAATATTACCGTATTCGTCACATATATAATAGTGTATATATTTAGTTTTTAACATTTTTTATGGTTGATAATCATATAGACACCAAATATATACTAGAAGGTAAAAAAAAGGGAATGAAACTCATTTTTATGAGTATCATGCCCGTATTCATTATATATATATATATATATATATATATGCAAGTATAGGATTGGTTTATACGGAATAAATTCCAATAATCAAAAAATACTATTCATAAAAGAGTGCTCAATACAGAGTAGAGCAAATATAATTTATTCGAAAATTATAACATAAATATGTTATAAAATCACTACAAAAATAGCCATTTTGTTTCAACACTTCTGGTGTCTTATCAAGTGACGGTGTTGAATGTAGATTCTACTTTCAACACCATCAGTTGATAAAACACCAGAAGTGTTGAAACAAAGGGCTACTTTTGTAGTGATTTTGTAGCATGCTTATGTTATAATTTTCGAATATATATATATATATATATATATATATATATATATATATATATATATATATATATATATATATATATATATATATTGTCATCCACAGACAGACTGTTTCGCAGCTCATCAGTGTGGCTAGACGTCCGGTTGCCTCTAGCTAGGATCGAAACTCGACTGAATTGGCGTCAGTCGGAACTTCTACCACTAAGCCGTCGGCTCACGGCAGGGATGAAGGTGAATTTTAGCGTATTTATTTTTAGATTTAGATAAACACACAGTGACTGACAGTGACTCAATTCTGCCGAAGAGTCATGCTATATTAGCTTAAATAGTCATTGTTTACAAACTCACACCTCAAACCAAAGAGCTCAACCGAAATTAATTTTTTCAGGAGCCACTATCATATATATATATATATATATATATATATATATATATATATATATATATATATATATATATATATATGTGCCTGAATATGTTACTAACGTTATGTCTGTTTATTTAAAATTCACGAATATTTTCCATATATTACATTTAAATGCACTGTAACATGAGAATCACTTCTGCAGATTTTGTTTAAACTGTTCGGAGGTTATTGTGATTTTTATTGTGTTATTTATCTCTTGTTTCCATTTGTTGAGTATTTTAAAGTTATCATTAGTTATTCCATCTGCCTTTTCACAACACCACGTTTAAATTGCCAGGTGCTTTTATTCTGGTCGGCTGCTGGATTATGTAATTTTAAATTCGTGTATCTACGCAGCAAATTCTCTTTCGGGCATGCCTGATTAAATAAGTTTCAAACGTTATGTTTGCTTATTTTGATCATAATCCTCTCACATTCACGAATATTTTTCCGTATATTACAATTAAATGAAGCAAGAAATGCACTGTAACAGTGGGGATTACTTTTATTACCCAACTTCTTTCCATCTCTTTATGAGAAAATAAAATCATCCTTGATAATGGCTAAGGGTATAGCCGAAAGTGCTCGGAATTACAGAACATTTGGACAGTTTTTACACACACTGTGTCCAGAAAAGTACATACTTGTTCGAACACAAGAAAAACTAAATATGATGTTTAATCGCTGTCTGTTGTCTTAAATGAAACATGTATAAATGAAGGATTGCTGCCTAAATACACAATATATACATATATATATATATATATATATATATATATATATATATATATATACATACATATATATATATGTATGTGTGTGTGTGTGTGTGTCTGTGTGTCTACGTATGTCTGTATATATATATATATATATATATATATATATATATATATATATAGATAGATAGATAGATAGATAGATAGATAGATAGATAGATAGACAGATAGATAGATAGAGTGTGGTATGGATGCGGACATTTTCAATTGTCTATAGTAACAACAAGAATGACGATATACTGGGAGCGAAGCCGCATAAAAAGCAGAAGTGTTTTTTTAAATATTAAGCTGTTTTTTCTTCGCTCGACCTATTTTAAGAATTGTACATTATTAAATATATATATATATATATATAAGTCCCACAATTATTTTAATATATTTTCTGTTTATACGTTATTTTTATGAATACAAATATTTAAGTAAATGGTTTGTTTATAAGAAACAGTATTCACTACATTTACCTGAATATTCTAGAAATGTCATAGAAAATATATCATTTTCTCACTTCAACATACGTTCGAGCGTTCGAGAAGAATCAGAGGAAATTTGTTGTTCAAAAACAGCAATTGGACATTGCTTACCAGACGCTCCTTCTGTAGCTAAATAGTATAGCACGTCTGTCTATATGACGGTTCTGTGTAGGGTACAGGCTAGATTCCTGCCGGAAGCCCTGCAATTCAGACCGGTGAATGGAGTTAATACAGTTTATTATAAACAGAGCATTTACTTAAATATTTGTATCTATAAAAATAACGTATAAACAGAAAATATATTAAAATAATTGTGGGACGTAGTCCATTTCATAATATATGATATCATATATATATATATATATATATATATATATATATATATATATAGTTAAATCATACATTTTAGATGTATTTCTAATATAATGTATAATGTATATGCTTTCTAAGTATATCTGGGAAATAAAAAACAAAACACACACCACACCAAAAATATCTTGGAAAATAAGGAAAAAATCATCAGCCTACAACAACCTATCAAAAAGGCGACAGTCTGTTTCATGCTAGATGCAATCATCGGGCCACACGCTCTGATATTGAGCACTTTATCCCATAAATATCGCACACTTTAAGACTATATTTCTTCATATACACACTATATATATATATATATATATATATATATATATATATATATATATATAATATTAATATATATATATATAATTATGAGTTGTGGAAATTTTTTTTATAAATGCACATGTGCACAATGGAGACTGGTCGCTAGAAATTTCAATCTTTTAAGTTTAGTTTTTGGGTATTTTGGGAATTTTTTTCATCTGTTTGGATATATAGTCTAGTCAATTTAATTAACGTTGTTCTGATATATGTATCGTCGTCTTTATCTAGTATTGAAGAATTTAATTCTTTGTCATCGCTTTCTTTTTGATGATGACCTTGATGGTTAAATAGATTAATTCCTGCGTGGAAGAGCCGATGGCATTGATTGGATGTTAATATTAGTGGGTCAGTTTCGTCGATCCTATTTCTCATATTGTTTCTATGAAATGTCTTGGACTTTCAGGCCGGTAAATGAAATTGATAATGTTTATAAAAAAAAAACATTTACTTAAATATTTGTATAAGCAGAGGATATATTAAAATAATAAATAATTGTTGGACTTAATGCATTTCATAATATATGATATCATATATATATACAAATATATATATGTTAATGAATTATGGAAAAAATTCCTTTTTACAAATGCGCATGCGCACATGGTCACAGTGAATTTTAATCTTTTAAGTTTAGTTTTTTTTGTTGTTTTTTTTTTTTTTCATGCGTTTCCGTATATTTTTTTGTCAATTTAATTTTCCTAACATTGTTTGGATATATGTATTGTCGGCTTTATTTTGTGTCCAAGAATTTGTTTTCTTCATTCCTGATCGCTTCTTTTTAATGATGACGTGGATGACTAAATAGATTCATTCTTGCGTGGAAGAGCCGATGCCATTGTATGTATGGTAATGTTGTTGGATGATGATGTCAGTTATGTTGACACTTCTCTTATTTATTGAGTTCTTCCTTTTCTCTTCTGATGGCTTCGAAATTTTTTGGTTCTGACTGTAATGGAACACTGCCTGTTGGCTCGGTCTGGCGATTGTATTTCAAACGATTTAGGCTCATGTCCGGTGGTTTTCAGCGCTGTTCCACGTTAGTCTTCGTATCTACCTCCATGTATTTTCAACAAGATTTTTTTCTAAGTTGCGAATGAAAATAATAAACATAAATAATAAACAAAAATAATAAACATAAACTAAAAATTCTTGAAGCTATTTATATTAAAAATTTGAAACCAACCCTTAATAAAATTAATTACGAATACTGCACAAATGTTTTAAAACGATTACAGTAGTTAGTTTAAAATATTGAGATAGTTTATTACTTAGATATATATTAAAGAAAAGAATAACCGTTGTTGGCCCGAACGGGCAACTTGCCAAAATCTAAAACACTTAACCAGATACAGTCTTGAATAAAAATGTCAATACTGAAAAAAGAAAGGGAAAAAAGACCTAGAAGCAAACTTATATATTTCAGTTACTTGTTTGAATAGGGGGTTGACGGGGTCGATCATACCAACGTTGTCTTCCTCTCTTTTGTGGAGGGCTTTTAGTTGAGTATCTTGAGGCGATCATATTAAAACTGTCTTCCTCCTCTTTATTCTTTCTCTTCTTTTTTCTCTCGGCCGGGTGATCGCTAGTTGGTTTGTCCGGAGGTAAAATGGCGAACTTCAACAAAAGGGATTTTAATCTCATATATATATATATATATATATATATATATATATATATATATATATATATATATATATATATGTATATATATATGTAAGCAAATGTGTGGATGTAGATCCGACGGTACGATGAAAATGTGGAAAAGACAAAGCAAAATCTGAATATGTGAGTTTACTGTTTTTATTTTGTTTTTGTTTTTGTTATTCTGTCGATGTCAGACGTTTCGGTCAAATAGCCCTTCTTCAGGACATGGTTAATGGAGACATATTTATATTAGATTTAAGTTAGATGAAGAGACGATATATACAGGACTGGTCAGAAACAGAAAAACTGAAATTCTAAAGTCAGAGTATTCTTTCTTGGAGTCGGATACGCTGGCGTCGCGTGGGCGATATATATATATATATATATATATATATATATATATATATATATATATATATATATATATATATCATAATGAAAAGCCACGTATACTTTCTTGATATGTATATAATATGGATAAAACAACTGAAAAGTTGCAAATTAAAAGAAAAAAATTGGGTGCTTTTTTTGTGAAAGTATTTATTTATATGTTTTTATATATTTGATATTTCAGATCGCCTCGATCTTTTCTCAGAAATTAATTGAATCAATTAATTTCTTATTGTTTTATCCATATTATATATATATATATATATATATATATTAAAGAAAAGAATAACCGTTGCCAAAATCTAAAACACTCATCCAGATAGTCTTGAATAAAAATGACAATACTAAAAAAGAAAGGGAAAAAAGACCTAGAAGCAAACTTACCTACTCATTAAAGTGCTCTAAGCCCATCTTTTCTAACCGAGCAAAAAAGATTACCAATGTTAAATGCAATGAAAGGATAGTTCTAGTCGTAACTCGAGTTTCATGCTCAAGCGATCTTCAGACGACTTGAACTTTTAAGTCGTCTGGAGGTCGTGTGAGCGAGTAACTCGAGTTACGACAAGAGCCATCCTTTCATAAGACATACGATTTAAGTTATATATTTGTTTGTGCGTGTGTGTGTGTGTGTGTGTGTGTGCGTTGTAATTAATAGTTTGTTTATGTGGAAAAGAATTATATTATATTCTATTTACCTGGGAAATAAGTCTGTAATTTATTCCCAGTCTTTTTTGTATGTCTTTCGATTTTCTTCTAAACTATAAAGTCTATCTGTCGTTTATATTTTTGGAGGTCATATTAGTAAACCATTTAGTTTTTCGTTTACTTTGTCGCCGGGCTAAAAATAAATAGCTCTTTTCGACTTTAACAACTTTTAACGTTACGAAAGATATGTACGTCTGTGTGCGAGGCCAAAGACGCCTACAGGATTGGTCATGCTAATTATTTATTGCTTTAAAAGCGATAACGATTTGCGCTTATGTTCATGGCAGCATATTTTCAAGATCCGTCCGTACAACAAAACATGATGAACATTAGCAAAAAAAAAAAAATAAATAAATATGGAACTTGGTGGGTGGATTGGGGGGGGGGGGGCATACAATTACTAGTTTTCTTTATTTTTTCTTGCTGATGTTTTTTTCTTGTTGTTGTTGTTGGTAGTGTCTAGGGCCGTGGGTGTAGTGGCTGTAGCAATTTCCTGCAAATGTTTTTATCCGATTTCACTTTTGTCCTTGACCAGATTTTAATTCCATTTTTTTTCTAAACAACAAATAAATGGAGAAATAAAATAAAATTCAGAAAATAAAAAAAAAATACCTTAAAGGACTTTCCTTTTGTAATTTCATAGAAAAATCTGACAAAACGTTTTTTTTTTAAATTTTATAAAATTTATAGTAAAATTTCAAAAAAAAACATTTCACAAAAAAATATTTTTTTTATTTTCAAAATTTAAAATTTTAAGATGAATAACGTTTGAATAAAACTGTATTTGATATTCTATTTTTAATTCCACTCATAACGCTGGTTTGAATAACAAATGGCACTCCGGAACGGATTAACTATATTTATATATATATTTCAGTTACTGGCATAACGAACATTTTGCTTAAAGAAACGGAACTCCGAAATCGCTTATCTCTAATTATATGTATTTTACTTTCTCGCATAGCGAACATTTTGGTTAATGAAACTCCGGAACGGATTACCATATTTATGTGTATTTCAATTAATCCCATTATGAAAAATTTGGTTAACGAACGGTACCGCGGAACGGATTACCCATATTTATATGCATTTCAGTTAATCGCATAACGAACAAAAAACTACGGGACCTCGGAAATGGTTACATTTATTTATATATTATGAAATGAACAAAGTCCGACAATTATTTTTAGAAATTTTTTTATGTTTATACGTTCTTTTGATAGATACAAATATTTAAGTAAATGCTCTGTTTATAATAAACAGTATTAACAACATATACCGGCCTGAATGTTCGAGAAATTTTCATAGAAAATATGCGTCCTCCGACAGGAATCGAACCTGTATCCTATACAGAACCGTCATATATATGGCGTGCTTTTACCGATTTTGCCACAGAGGAGCGTTTCGGTTAGCAAGGTCGATTTTACTGTTTTTAAACCACAATTCTCCATGATTTTCTCTCATACATTCATATCTGCTCAATGCGTATCCAAATGTAAACAAATGACGTCACACATTATGAAATGGACAAAGTCCGACAATTATTTTGAGACATAAAAAAGAACGTATCAGCATAAAACATGTTTTTGTGATATCAACGAACACTCGTTGTCACTTTCGTAAATGCTCGTTGTAGTAGAGACTTTGTAATCGCAGATACACCTTATAGTAACGCCGTTGAACAATACTGGTGTCAGACGCCTTCGAATAATCTCGCACTAATAGCACTTGCTCGATAATACTCGCTCGAATAGTAATTCTTATAGAGATCCGAATAGAGAAATAGTATAGTGAATAGAGTAGAGAATAGCGGTCCTTATAGTAATAGAGGATATAATAGAACTACAGACCAATTAGACACACGCTACCTCCCATATATGCGTTTCCTCTATGGTCACGTGGCCTACTTTGCTAAGTGGCGATCTATGTTCAAACTCAAGTGTCGGCAGCGACATTTTATTCCTATCCTCCAAATCTATAAATCGACCATTTGCCCTCGCATGGAGTATTGCTGCCATATATGGTCTGGAGCCCCTGCTGTTTGCCTCGGGGTTCTTGATAAGATCCAGAGACGGATATGCAATGTAATTGGGCCTGATCTGTCATCTCGTCTGCAGTCGCTCTCTCACAGACGCGACGTTGCCTCGCTCTGTCTTTTTTACAAATACTTTCACGGAAATTGCTCCGAGGAGCTGCTTTCGCTGGTTCCTAGGCCTCATGAATTTAAACGTCCTACGAGGCTGGCATCCCGTTCCCACCCCTTCACCGTTGAAACTGTTAGATGTAGACGTCTCTTCTACTCCAATAGCTTCATGTCTCGCACATCTCGCCTGTGGAACTCCCTCCCTTATTCCTGTTTCCCTGACAAATACAATCTCTAACTATTTAAGTGTAACGTCAATCGACATCCCCAGTTGCCTTGATCTATCTGCTTCCCTTCTCCACATCCTTTCACCTTTCATTCCTATCTGCTCTCGCTCCAAATCTTCTGTAACCCCCTTGCCTTGATCGATCCACTATCTTTCTCCGCATCCTCTCCTTTACCACTCCTATCTACTCTTCCTCCAAACCTTCTGTAACCCCTTGCATGCTAGAGGCTCCCAGCCTTGCTTGGGGTGATAAGCTTAAAAAAAAGGAAAAAAAAGAATGGACTCATTTTGCATCCTGAGTAGGTCCCACTCAAATTGCCACCTTAAGATATTAGAGGCCATATATATATATATATATTATCCATGATTTCTTTGCTCTAACAAAAGGGTTTTATCCTCTATTTGATTTTTAATTTAAGTTTTTTTCTTCCTTGAAATTCCCTTCATTTTATTGATAGTATGAACGTATTTATTAACCACCATTTAGCTCTGTTGAGCGAGGTTCGAATCCGGTTAGCTAGCTCGTTCTTCATTTTGAAGAAGAAGAAAAATAGGGGAATGTAAGGAAAGGGAAGGAGAAGAGAAGAAATGAAAAATACAGGGAAGGAAAGAAGAGAATACAAAAAGGAGCGAAAGAAAGAAAAAGATATTCTTAAAACTTAGGGGAGATGTAAGGGAAGGGAAGGAGTAAAGAAAAAAGTATACAGTGAAAGAGAGAAGAAAATAGAAAAACGAAAATAGAAAGAATAAAGAAACAAAAACGAAAGAAATATAGAAAAATACGGTTAAATATTTCCTAGAATTTCTTCGACTGCATAATTAGTTCTTTTCATTTTCTTCCTTTTCTTTTCTTTTCTTTTTTTTTTAAATGGTTTTATTTATTTTTTCATCTGTGGACGGTCGATAGTTTTACACTTTAATGACGTAATATTCCTTTGTATATATCTCACGATATTAGGTGAGTATATTTACATACTTACACATGTAGGTATGTAAATATACTCACCTAATGAAACGAATATATTAGCTAACTCGTTCTTGATTTTTAAGAAGAAGAAGAAGAAGAAGAAGAAGAAGAAGAAGAAGAAGAAGAAGAAGAAGAAGAAGAAGAAGAAGAAAAAGAAAGAAAGACAGATTGAAGAAATAGTGAAAATAGGAGAATGATGAGAGATAAGGAAGAAATGTAGACGAAAAATAAAACAAAGGATTAAGAAGAAAACGACAACGGAAGAATGAAGGAAAAAGAAAAGAATGAAATTAGAAAGAAATGAAGTGAAAGGGATGAAAGAAAAAGATACAAGAACAAAGAAGTAAACGAAGCAAAAGTAAAAGAAAATAGAAAAGCAAGAAAGAAAAAAGAAAAGAGAAGATAGAGAAATAAGAAGGAGCGGAAGAAGAGAAAAAGAAAGAAAAACAACGAAGAACGAATGCAAAACGGGGCAGGACGAAAGAAAAATAGAAAAAGAAAAAGATGGAAAAGAAAAAAGAAGATAAAAGATAAAATAGAGAAGAATGAATAAAAAATAGAAAAAAGAAAGAAGATAAGATAACAATGAAATATAATAAGAAAGAAAGAAAGAAAGAAAGAAAGAAAGAAAGAAAGAAAGAAATTGTTAAAAAATAATGAAAAGAGAAAAGAGAAGAAATAAAGACAGGATAAAAGAGAAGGAAAAGGGATGGAAGGAAAGAAAAAGAAAAGAAAAAGAGTAAGATGTTTTTTAAAATAGGCAGCGTGTAGGGCAAGGGAAGAAGAGAAGAAATGAAAAATAATGGGAAAGAAAAAGTAAAAAAAGGAGGGAATGAAATAAAAGGGAAAAAAAGGGTAAGACATATTTTTTAAAATAGGGGGAAGTAAGGTAAGGGAAGGGGAAAAAAAGAAATGAAAAATACAAGGAAGGAAAGAAGAAAAGAATACAAAAAAGACGGAAGGAAAGAAAAAATATTATCAATAATAGAGGGGTGTCAGGCAAGTGAAAGAGAAGAAAAGAAATGAAAAGTACAGGGAAGGAAAGAAGAAAAGAACAGAAATGGGAGGCAACGGAACAAAAAGAAATAAATATGTTTCTTAAAATGAGGAGGGATGTAAGGCAAGGGAAGGGAAGAGAAGCAAGGAAAAATGCAGTGAAAGAAAGAAGAAAAGAATACAAAAAAGGAGTGAAAGAAAACGATATTTAAAAAATAGGGGAGATGTAAGGTAAGGGAAGGAGAAGAGAAGAAAAAAGTATGCAGGGAAGGAAAGAAGAAGAGAATAGAAAAGCGGAAATACAAGAAAAAAAAACAAAAAAGAAAGAAAAATAGAAAAATACGGTTAAATATGTTTTTTAAATGAGGAGGGATGTAAGGCAAAGGAAGGGAAGGGAAGCAAGGAAAAATGCAGTGAAAGAAAGCAGAAAAGAAGACAAAAAAGGAGCGAAGGAAAGAAAAAGATATTTAAAAAAATAGGGGAGATGTAAGGTAAGGGAAGAAGAGAAGAAAAAAGTATGCTGGGAAGGAAAGAAGAAGAGAATAGAAAAGCGAAAATACAAGGAAAAAACAAGAAAGAAAGAAGAATAGAAAAATACGGTTAAATATTTTTTTTAAATGAGGAGGGATGTAAGGCAAGGGAAGGGAAGAGAAGCAAGGGAAAATGCAGTGAAAGAAAGAAGAAAAGAATACAAAAAAGGAACGGAGGAAAGAAAACGATATTTAAAAAATAGTGCAGATGTAAGGTAAGGGTAGGAGAAGAGAAGAAAAAAAGTATGCATGGAAGGAAAGCAGAAGAAAATAGAAAAGCGAAAATACAAAGAAAACAAAACAAAAAAGAAACAAAAATAAAAAAAATATGGTTAAATATTTCCTAAAATTGCTTGGACTGTATAATTAGCTCTTTTCATTTTCTCCATTTTCTTTTCTTGTTTTACTTTTTTACAATATTTTTTTTTTTAACTATGGGCGGTCGATAGTTGTACACTCTGATTACGTAATTTTCCTTACACATGTAGGTATGCAAATATACACACCTAATGAAACGAATATTTTGTCAGGAACTTAATGCTTCTTATGCAGCTTCGACTACTAATGACGTTGGTAAAAATCATGTTCTAGCGTTTGCTGACTGTTCACAGCTTAGGTACACTCGTACTCCCACTGTAATTTATAAAACATTGGATAACGGTTTCGCTTCCCATATTTTACATATTGCTGGTAATATTATTTTTTCAAAAGTGAGTTGCTAGCAATCATTGTTATCATTACAATATATATATATATATATATATATATATATATATATATATATATATATATATATATATATATATATATATATATATATAGCATAATGAGAAGCCACGTATACTTTCTTGATATGTATATAATATGGAGAAAACAACTGAAAAGTTGCAAATTAAAAAAAATTGAATGTTTTTTTGTGGAAGTATAGGGTGACCCCAAAAAACGGGAATTTTTGAAGTGCGTATTGCCAAACATGAGCAAGTGGCAACACTGCGAGACAGTGACCTTGAGCAAGTAAACATTTCGCCATTTTAGTAACGAGAATGAAATTCACAGTATCCCAGCTGAGATGTTGCAGCAGTCAATGAGGAATCTCAACAGCAGATTTCAAGAATGCATTCGTACAGGAGGACGCAATCTACAGGACGTAATTTAAAAAAAATGAAAATTCCATCATTGTTTCTTAAATGACATGTTTTAAGGTTTCAATTACTATGAATTAAATATTTTTCTTCCATCACTCTTGGTTTTATTGGATTGTTAAAAAGTTCCCGTTTTTTTGGGTCACTATATATATATATATATATATATATATATATATATATATATATATATATATATATATATATATATATATAAAAAAAAAAAAAAAAAAAAATAAATAAATAAATACTTTCACAAAAAACATTCAATTTGCAACTTTTTAGTTGTTTTCTCCATATTATATATATATATTTTTGAATTGGACATAGTCCGACAATTTATTTAAAGACATTTATATATTATGTTTAACGTTCTTTTTATAGATACAAGTATTTAAGCAAATGTTCTGTTTTATATAATAAACAGTATTAAATAACATTTACCGGCCTGAATGTCCGAGAAATTTTCATAGAAAATTTTCGTTCTCCGACAGGAATCGAAACTGTATCTTATACGGAGCCTTCATTACGCGTGATGTGCCTTAACCGTTCGGCCATGAAGAAGCGTCTGGTTTGCAAGGTCGATTTTACTATCTTTAAACTTAAATCTTCCATGAATCTCTTCTATTCATATCTGCTCCAGCGTATCAAATGTAAACAAATGACGTCATATATTTTTCAATTGGACATAGTCCGACAAACAGAGCATTTGCTTAAATACTTGTATCTATAAAAAGAACGTTAAACATATTATAAATGTCTTTTTTATTTTATGTAAACTAAAGTTTACATAAAATAAAATAAAATAATATTTACTTATACTCGATAAGAATAAATAATTTTAAATACTGTAAGTAATCCTAATACATTTACTTGGTTTTAAAAAGAAGTATAGTATATTAAATATTAAAAATAATTTTTTAGAAAGGTGGATAAAACATATTCTAGCCTAAACAGTCCCTCAAAATCTTTAAATATACAAATAGAAAAAATACCATAAGAATTTTTGCCGTTAGAAAAAAACCCAGATGACATGAATCTAGCGGATGTCAGAATTTGTTAAAAGATACATCCCTACCCATCCCTAAACATAACCCCGCTTTCAAATGTAACTATTAACTGTTACAACGAAAATTAAAAATTGAACCCTCTACCACCCCTTGTCTAGATGAATGGATTTATCGGTAACCTTGGAAACCCTCAAATTATGAATCTTTCCTGTGCCGTTAACAACCATAAATTTTAAAAAGTAAGTTACTCCAAAATTCGCTTGATGAGGAAATGGTTTAATAACAAAATTAAATTCAGGGGCTTTAGCTTCCATTTCTGAAACATGGTTATCACTGTGTAGCGGTAAAACCATATTTTAAATCTATTAATTTATAATATATATATATAATTATTTATTTGAATATTACAACATAAATATATATATATATATATATATATATATATATATATATATATATATATATATATATATATATATATATATAGCGAAATAAATAAATCCGAAAGAATTATACACAGCGGAATGTGTTAACCAAAATGTCATCAGTGATATTATACTTTAATATTTACACTATTTATATTCTGATTGATGCCGTTCTTGCAATTGATATCACACACGGCCTTGTTCATGTGTATATCGACCTGCGTAACGTTCAGGAGATTCTGAATTGAACCCTTTATAGGTTTGCTTTCTGCTCTATATTGTCCTAAATGTGTCGTCTGATTTATATCGTCTTGAGTGAGCCTTCTGGTTTATATTGAGTGTGCTTACTAGTTTATATTGTCTTGGGGGCGCGTTCTAGTATATATTGTCTTGAGTGTGCTTTCTGCTTTATATCGGCTCGTGTGTAGCGTCTGATTTATACTGTCTTGAGTTTGCTTTCTGGTTTATATTGTCTTGAATGTGCTTCCTGATGGATATTACCTTGAATGTGCCTTCTAGCCTATATTGCCTTGAGTGTTCTGTCTAGTATATATTGTGTTGAGTGTATTTTCTGGTCTATATTGTCGTGGGGCGCTTTCTAGTGTATATTATATTGATTGTGCTTTTTGATTTATATCCTCTTGAGTGTACTCTCTCGTTTATATTGTCTTGAGTGTGCTTTCTGTTCTATATAGTCTTGAATTTGTTTTCTAGTCTATATTGCCCTGCGTTTGCTTCTGGTTTATATTGTCTTGAGGTAATTTCTCATGTCTATTGCCTGGCGTGTCCTTTCTGTTTTATATCGTCTTGAGTGTGCTTTCTTATTTCTATTGTCTTGGGTGTGCTTACTGGTTTATATTGTCTTGGGGCGCTTTCTAGAGTATACTGCCTTGAGTGTGCTTTATGGTTTATCTCGTCTTGAGTGTGCTTACTGGTTTATATTGTCTTGGGGCGCTTTCTAGAGTATACTGCCTTGAGTGTGCTTTATGGTTTATCTCGTCTTGAGTGTGCTTACTGGTTTATATTGTCTTGGGGCGCTTTCTAGAGAATACTGCCTTGAGTGTGCTTTATGGTTTATCTCGTCTTGAATGTGCTTACTGGTTTATATTGGGGGGGGGGTCTAAAGTATATTGCCTTGAGTGTGCTTTCTGGTTTATATCGCCTTGAATGTGCTTTCTGGTGTAGATTTTCTTGAATGTGTCTTCTAGTCTATATTGCCTTCTGTGTATTTTCTGGCGTATATTGTCTTGAGTATAATTTCTGGTTCATATTGTCTTAGGGGCACTTTCTGCTGTATATTGTTTTGATTGTGCTTTATGGTTTGCATCCTCTTGCGTGTTTTCTTCTGGTTTATATTTTCTCGAATGTAGCGTCTGATTTATACTGTTTGGCTTTGCTTTCTGTTTTATATCGTCTTGTGTCGGTTTTGTGGTTTATATTCTTTTGAATGTCTTTATAGGTTTATAACTTCTTGGGTGCGCTTTCCAATGTATACAGCTTTAAGAGTGCTTTCTGATTTATATCGACTTGAGGGTGCTTTCTGGATTATGTTGTCTTGAGTGTACTTTCAGTTTTATATTTTCTTGTGGGGCGCTTTCTAGGGCATATTGCCTTGAGTATTCTTCCTGGCTTATATCGTCTTGAGTGTACTTTCTGTTATATATTATCTTGAATATAGCGTTTGATTTATACTGTCTTGGGTGTGCTTTCTGGTTTATATTGTCTTGAATGTGTTTTCCGGTGTATATTGTCTTGAATGTGCCTTCTAGTCTATATTGCCTTAAGGGTGCTTTCTGGTGTATAATTCTTGAATGTGCTTTCTAGTTTATATTGTCTTGGGTATGCTTTCTGGTTTATATTGTCTTGAGTTCTTCATCTGACGTATATTTTCTTCTTCTTTTCTTACTTCTGGTTTACGGTGTTTTGAGTGTGCTTTCTGGTTTATATTGTAGAAGTAAAACCAGAAATTACTTATAGCTACTTGACAGAGGGATTCAGACATCTATTTGACTAATCCTGAAAATTTGATTTGCTGAACATAAAAATTGAAATAAAAAAAATTTATGCGGTGTCTAAACACCCCACGTAGCAAACGGATGTATGAATGGACGTCTGGACAGAGACAAAAGAGAGATCGTAAAAGGTCAGAAGTTACTTTGGGCAATAGAAAAGTTTCTTTTTCAGCGCGCCCACGTCGCTACCGAATGAGACACAAGGTCGAGATTTAAAGTGGGTGTAACGGCAATACCGTGGAAAAACTGCCGAAACCCCCTCAGCACTTCCCTTTTGGGGGACGTTTCAGGAGCCAGGCAATAAACCCAACCGACTCCCGAAAGCGGTACTGCCACTGAGTAGTACCCCCCTGGGGATTGGGCTTAAAATTATTTGAACCTTCCCTAACCCAAAGGCCGAGAAGCGATTTTTGAGCAACAGAAAAGAGGAAGTAGTGGATAATCATGATCTTCCATGTTCTGAAGCGATATACCATATAAAGGAGGAGAAGGTCAAGTAGAATAAGAAGGAAGAGGGGGAATAAGGAGATAGAGTAGTAGTAGTAGTAGTAGTAGTAGTAGTAGTAGTAGTAGTAGTAGTAGTAGTAGTAATAGAAGAAGAAGAAGAAGAAGAAGAAGAAGAAGAAGAAGAAGAAGAAGAAGAAAAAATAGGAAGAGGGGGAATGAGGAGATAGAGTTGTAGAAGAAGAAGAAGAAGAAGAAGAAGTAGGAAGAGGGGGAATGAGGAGATAGAGTTGTAGAAGAAGAAGAAGAAGAAGAAGAAGAAGAAGAAGAAGAAGAAGAAGAAGAAGAATGAGACAAAGGAGGAAATGCAACAGATGAATGAGGGAGAGGAGCAAAATAAGAATGAGGTGGGGAGAATTAGTAGTAGTAGGAGAATAAGTAGGAGGAAAATAAAAAGAAGGGGGAGGAGGTGGTGCAGAAGAAGAAAGGGGAGGAAGAGGAGTAGAATAACCTTGATCTCTTTAGGTCCAGAGTCAACCGATATCTATTCTACTCATCTTCATAATACTTCCCCCCTCACTTCCAACAATCTCACTCAATAAGTCTCTACCTTGAGTGGCTCTTCGGCCTTATATTGGCAAACTCTCAGTGAAAAGAAAAAAATATTTTTTTGTATACTGTCTTGTGCATTCATCCGAGTTTGCCTATGATAAATAAAATGAAAAAACAAAATGTTTTATTTTCAAAAATCAAATTGAAAATGTTTTATTTTCAAAACTTAAATTAAAAGGCTACTATTGAAAAATGGAATGTAAATTCTGAGAATTTAAATATACAAAAACAGGTTCTCTTTTATTTTCAGTAAACAAATTGAACCGCTTGTAATTCACACAAAGCTCCTTGGCAGATGTTTTCAGAAAACTATGTTACGGATCAGGAAAATGAGACTTGCTAAATATTGGGGAGGAACTTTTTGTGCAGTTGGCGTGTTCAAACGAAGGGAGATTAATAAGGTTAGATATTACAGTTAGGTGTTTGAAAATCATACAAAATTTAGCAATACAGAAGAATCCCTGAAAACTGGACT
>OZ038507.1:60047001-60122001 GCA_964036315.1 Acanthosepion esculentum
TTTCCTTCCTTAATTCCTTCCGAGCTGACGATGTTCTTCTCTTTTTTCTTACCTGTCTTTCTTTTTTTTTTCTCCCTCTTTCTTCTCACCTGCCATTCTTCCCTTCTTTCCTTTCATTCTTCCCTTCTTTCCTTTCATTCTTCACCCCTCGTTTTTTTTTTCTGTCAGCTTTCTTTCCGTCCCTTCCCTCCTTTCTATTTTCCTTCCGAGTTAGATTTCTTCATTCCTTATTTCATTCGCATTCTTCTCACCTGTCTTCCTTTCTTTCTTTTTTCTCTCTCTTCCTTTCACCTGTTTTCCTTTCTTTATTTTTTCTCCCTCTTTCTTCTCACCTGCTTTTCTTCCCTTCTTTCTTTTCATTCTTCATCCCTCATTTTACTGTCTGCTTTCTTTGTAGTCTTTCTTTCACCTACTTCCTTTTTTTCCTTCTTTAATTCTTCCCTAGATGCCTTCCTTTCTTATTTCTTTCTCTTCTTTTTTTTTCCTTTTTCTCTCTCTTTGTTTTAACCTACCATTCTTTCCTTCTTTCCTTTCATTCTTGTTTTTTTTCTGCCTGCTTTCTTTCCAGTTTTTCCTTTTCTTTCCTTCCCTTCTAATTTCCTTCCTAAAATCCTTCCTAGCTGCCTTTCTTCCCATTCTTTCCTTTCGTTCCTTACTTTCCAATTTCCTCCCTTAATTCATTCTTAGATGTTTTTCTTCCTTCCGGATTCCATTCTCTTTCTTCTCACCTGTCGTCCTTTCTTTCTTTCTTTCTTTCTTTCTTTCATTATTATTGCATTCTTTCTTTCTTCTTCTTCTCTCTTCTAATCTCTCTTCCTTTCTTTCTGTCTTCTCCCTCTTTCTTCTCACCTGCCTTTCTTCCCTTCTTTCCTTTCATTCTTCATCTCTCGTTTTTTTTCTGTTCGTTTTCTTTCCAGTCTTTCTTTCCCTTCCTTCCTTTCTATTTTCCTTCCTAGTTTCCATTTCTTTCTTCCTTATTTCCTTCTCATTCTTCTCGCCTATCTTCCTTTTTTCTTTTTTCTCCCTCTTTCTTCTCACCTGTCTTCCTTTCTTTCTTTTTTCTCCCTCTTTCTTCTCGCCTGCCTTTCTTCACTTCTTTCCTTTCATTCTTCATCCCTCATTTTACTATCTGCTTTCTTTTCAGTCTTTCCTTCACCTACTTCCTTTTTTTCCTTCTTTAATTCTTCCCTAAATGCCTTCCTTTCTTATTTCTTTCTCTTCTTTTTTTTTCCTTTTTCTCTCTCTTTGTTTTAACCTACCATTCTTTCCTTCTTTCCTTTCATTCTTGTTTTTTTTCTGCCTGCTTTCTTTCCAGTTTTTCCTTTTCTTTCCTTCCCTTCTAATTTCCTTCCTAAAATCCTTCCTAGCTGCCTTTCTTCCCATTCTTTCCTTTCGTTCCTTACTTTCCAATTTCCTCCCTTAATTCATTCTTAGATGTTTTTCTTCCTTCCGGATTCCATTCTCTTTCTTCTCACCTGTCGTCCTTTCTTTCTTTCTTTCTTTCTTTCTTTCATTATTATTGCATTCTTTCTTTCTTCTTCTTCTCTCTTCTAATCTCTCTTCCTTTCTTTCTGTCTTCTCCCTCTTTCTTCTCACCTGCCTTTCTTCCCTTCTTTCCTTTCATTCTTCATCTCTCGTTTTTTTTCTGTTCGTTTTCTTTCCAGTCTTTCTTTCCCTTCCTTCCTTTCTATTTTCCTTCCTAGTTTCCATTTCTTTCTTCCTTATTTCCTTCTCATTCTTCTCGCCTATCTTCCTTTTTTCTTTTTTCTCCCTCTTTCTTCTCACCTGTCTTATTTTCTTCATTTTTTCTCCCTCTTTCTTCTCTCCTGTCTTCCTTTCTTTCTTTTTTCTCCCTCTTTCTTCTCGCCTGCCTTTCTTCACTTCTTTCCTTTCATTCTTCATCCCTCATTTTACTATCTGCTTTCTTTTCAGTCTTTCCTTCACCTACTTCCTTTTTTTCCTTCTTTAATTCTTCCCTAGATGCCTTCCTTTCTTATTTCTTTCTCTTCTTTTTTTTTCCTTTTTCTCTCTCTTTGTTTTAACCTACCATTCTTTCCTTCTTTCCTTTCATTCTTGTTTTTTTTCTGCCTGCTTTCTTTCCAGTTTTTTCTTTTCTTCCCTTCCCTTCTAATTTCCTTCCTGAAATCCTTCCTAGCTCTCTTTCTTTCCATTCTTTCCTTTTGTTCCTTACTTTCTAATTTCCTTCCTTAATTCATTCTTAGATGTCTTTCTTCGTTCCGTATTCCATTCGCTTTCTTCCCACCTGTCGTTCTTGCTTTTTTTCTCTCCCTCTTTCTTCTAACCGGTCTTTCTTCCTTACTGTCTTCTCACTCTTTCTTATCACCCGTTTTCCTTTCTTTCTGTATTCTCCCTCTTTCTTTTCACCTCTCTTTCTTCCCTTCTTTCCTTTCACTCTTTACCCCTCGTTTTTTTTTTTGTCCGCTTCCTTCCCAGTCTTTCCTTCCTTTCTATTTTCCTTCCTAACTGACTTTCTTCCTTCCTTATTTCCTTCTCAATTTTCTTTCTTTCTTTTTTCACCTTCTTTCTTCTCATCTGACTTTCTTTCTTTCTTTCTTTCTTTCTATCTTTCTTTTTTCTTCCTCTTTCTGCTTCCCTTTCATTCTTCATCCCTGTTTTTTTTTCTACGTGCTTTCTTTCCAGTCTTTCCTTTTCTTTCCTTCCCTTCTAATTTCCTTTCTTAAATCTTTCCTGGCTGCCTCTCTTTCCATTCTTTCTTTTCCTTCCTTACTTTCTAATTTCCTTCCTTAGTTCATTCTTACCTGTATTTCTTCCTTCCATACTCCCTTCTCTTTCTTCCCACCTGTCGTTCTTTTTTTCGCCCTCTTTCTTCTAACCTGTTTTTCTTCCCCTCTTTCCTTTCATTTCTCCTCCCTCGTTTTTTTCTGTCTACTTTCTTTCCAGTCTTTCATTTCCTTCCTTCCTTCCTTCCTTCCTTCCTTCCTTCCTTCCTTAATTTATTCTTAGATTTCTTCTTTCCGTATTTCCTTCTCTTTATTCTCACCTGTCGTCCTTTGTTTCTTTTTTCTCCCTCTTTCTTTTAACCTGCCTTTCTTCCCTTTCATTCTTCATTCCTGGGGGTTTTTTTTGTCTGCTTTCTTTCCAGTCTTTTCTTTTCTTTTCTACTTTCCTTCCTTAAATCCTTCCCAGCTACCTTTCTTTCTTTCTTTCTTATTCCCTTGTCTTCTCACTTGTTTTTCCTTCATTACTTCTTTCCCCCTCTTTCTTCGAACCTTCCTTCCTTTCCCTTCTTTATTTAGTCTGTCTGCTTTCATATTCTCCTTTCCTTCCTCCCTTCCTTTCTAATATTCACCTGTAATTCTCCTTTTCCTTCCTTCTTTCTCCCTCCCTCATTTCCTCCTTCTAACTTGTTTCTATCTGCATTCCTTCAATGTTTCTCTTTGCTTTCTTTCTTTCTGATTTCCTGAAATTAATCTCTTTCTCTGCCTCTTCCTTCTTTCTTCCTTCCTTTCCACTCCTTATTTCGCTTCCTTTCTCCTTTCTTTCTATCTTCAAGAGCCTCTCTTTGCCTTCAGTCCTGCCTCAACTTCTTCATTTCTACTCTACTTTAACAAAAGCGCAACACCCAACAGATTTGTCTCCCTTTCGCTTTGTACTTGGGGCAATGATGATTCATCCCAAGGTTTTTCGTCATTCATTTACCGTTTCCATCTCGTGACGTCATCTCCGTACAGGTACCTCGACACATCACGTGACTCCAAACACCAGCGCACTGCCACTCACTCATCACTTAACCTCCTTCTTTGCTTTCTTCTTTCCTTCCTTCCTTCCTTGCTTTCTTCTCTCTTTTCTGTTTTGTTGCCTTCCATGACACCTTCAAGCAACTTTCGCTGATTTATTTGCCCATTTCACTCCTCGTTGATTCAACTTCCGCCTGAAGTCGGCCGTTATCACAACAAACTTGTTTAAGAGAATCCTTTCATGTTTTGTCATTTTGCATTTGGGTGCGCAGGTGGTGTTATGGTTAGCGGCTCGGGACCGCGTTCGAATTCCGGTCTATATTTCTGAGATGAGGTATTATGTACACTATTTACATTATTCGGACTATTGTCCGCATCTTTGTTGCCATATTTATTACAACGTTTCAGCCGTTGTACGCTCCGGCCTTCTTCAGGTGGTTGGAATGTCGAACTGAACCCTTTATTTCGCTCGCTGTGGTAGACTGTTCTAGTTCCATGTGCAATGTCTGATGGATGTCAGTTATCAGTCATCTCCTGTTAATTCCCCTCTCTATGTTTTCCACCGCTTTAACTAGGTACTGAACCCACAACACTTTCGGTCCTGCCACTGGATCTAACTAACACCTTTATGGGACTTATAAATTTAATGTCTTCAGTCAGAAATATTTGTCCATTAGATAGAAAGTAAGTCAATGGAATGGAAATCTTTTTTTTCCGTGGAAGATTTTCCTAAATCTGGCTAACCAATTTAATTTTTTTTTTTTACAATGAGGCTCACCCATTTAAGAGGATAGGTGATACGGATAACGGTTAACCCTAGACTTGAACAGGTTAAGATGGTAGTGATCAGGGAAACATACTCTTGGAGGTCGATTCCACAGAGCGGTGATTTGAGGGAAGAAGCTATTCAAGTAAAGCAGAAATGAGGGTGATTCGCTACAATGTGGGCCAGGGTTCGAACGGGCGGAACGAAGGAATGCCGTTCGTCCGAGCACTTTCCATGGACACAGCGATAGACCAGCGAGGGGCTTGCCACACCTGTCAATATTATTCCTGAGTCTACCCTTTTCAGAATTCTCCATTAATTTCCTATCTAGTTTGACATACTCCTAGATTACCAATAGTTAACTTATTCATTTTCTTCTTGATATTTTTCTAGTTGGCCATTTTAATACAGCGTTCTTATTGATGTTTTTTGCTTGTTGCGACCAGTCGATAGATGACGGTCAGGTGACATCTGTGTCGCATGTCTCTTACTGAGTAAGGGACTTTAATCTTTGCACCTAGTTTTGTATTTATTCTGTGTATTACCATGAATTTTCTTGGAACAGACAGTGGAGTCGTTGCCTATTGCCTTCTCCACATTGATTTTATTGAGACACTACCTGTATTTAGCTGAACACATCAAGTGTACTTCTACTATCTGATACGTCATATTTTTCGCTCTACAGACTTGCTAAACACACTGCAAAACGTAGTTAAGTAAAGAGCACAAAGAGTAGAAAATCAATTTTAAGTCACACTTTGATCCGAAAACAACTCCAGAAACTTGGAGATGTGTCTAAATCTGACTGCTTCCCCGTTTGATCAAAAAAATGTCCTCCGCTCGTTATTGAAAAGTAGACTTTCTACGAAGATTTTCCAGCATAGAATTATAACCTGAGATGAAAATCGACTTCCCTATAATCACGTTTTTATGTGCCATCTACCTTCAGCACATAGGCGATCATGGCTCTCCACAACTTCCTATCTTTTTGTATCTTAGAGTATGGTTTACTTTTTGCTATCCCTCCTAGTCGCTGTTCTGCTCACCATTTACACAAGCACGCTAGGTAGGTCATTCCCTGATTTCCTCTTGTCATAATACGCCATGTGAGTGTCAAATGCTCCAAGCCTTCTTTCTTCATTATGAGCCAAGGAAATTTAAATTGTCTCTTTCCGATTCTAGGTGTACGTGTCCTATTTGTCTCCATTTTCCCTAAAATTTCTTCGGTGCTCACATATTTAGTCCGGGGTATTCTCAGTATCCTTCTGTAGAACAACCTTTCTGGTGCCTCGAGTTTCTTCTCACAACTTGTCCAGCATTCAGTGCCATATCAGAGGACCGATATCGCATTAAAGTTCAGCGCTCTTTTCTTTATTTCTAACGGAATTTTGCTTTTTCTTTATACGTTCCTTGACTCTTAAAACTCTTTGTAGAGATGTAAACTTTCGTAATTACTTTTTTTCTGACGTCCCCAGTTCATAGTTCGCGTCTTATAGTGTCCCTTTTGCTGACAACCATACATTGTGTCATCTTACATGTACTCACGTGGAGTAATGGATAGTGGCTCGGATTGAGGAATCGGAGAGCCGAGTTCAAATTCCAGCCGAATCTATTACATTCACTTACGTGCTAATACCCTTGTAAAAGGCATGAATCCTCTTCTGTCCGCCAGCTATGGGTAAATAGCATGACAGACCGTGTTCTATAGCCTTTGATGACAACTGGTCTACTGCAGAAAGTAATCGCTAGCTACTAAGGGAAAAAATCTGCCTCGTCAGTCATGTATCGAAAGATACATGATCGCCTAAGCGCGTATTACACATGACACATAAATGACTGACTCTTACTATAATCATATGTAAGGAAAATGACAATAGTTTTCATCTAGTAAAATAGGAAAACGCATTCTCAATTCAACCTTGACCAGCGTCATATGCCATAGACGAGAATTTTACAGTCAGTATGACTAGCAATAGAATTCTGCCTTTCTGTAAACAAGTACCGATGACTCTTTTCATGGAATATTTTATTTTTCCTGATCCTATCAAATAATAAATGCTCCCTTTCCAAGGGAGCATTTATCAGGGTGAATTGTTACAGTGTCCTTTTTTTTGACAAGCTCTAGAGTAGGAATTTGTTCTGTCGCTAACAAAATATACTATGCGCTTTTTTATTTATTTATTTATTCATTTATTTATTTTGATGCCATGTCTTTTCAGGGCTGTAGCTGATCAGCCTCAAGCAGAAAATGGTCCAGTGGATAAAGACGTTGGTTAGATCCAGTGACTAGACCCAAAGAGTTGTGAGTTCAATACCAGTCCAGTAGTGACCCAAAAAAGCTTGGAGAGTTGAGTTAAAGGGAAATAACTGAGACATCCGGAAGCGGCATGGCACGTGGAACTAGAACAATCTAACCCAGTGGACGAAATAATCGATTCGGTTCGAAATTCCAATCATCTGAAGAAGGCCGGAGCGTACAACGACCGAAACGTTGTGAATATGGCAACGAAGATGAGGATAACAATCCCAATAATGTAAATAATGCAAGATTTTTTCTGGTTTTTTTTTTCTGAATTGTCATGCATTATTGGGAACGATAGTGTAGTGGATTCTAACACGAATTTGAATACAGATTTTTTTTTTCCTACGATTTTGTTGCTACCCAAGATTAAAGAACCTTGCTGTTTAATCCTTGGATAGGGGAGTAGAGACAGATTCATACCTCTCCTAAGGGCATATTTTACAGTTATGTTAATCCTAGAAAAGGCCCAAGAGCTACCCAAAGTACAGGATTAGAGAGTAAATGAAAAGTTTATGATAATCTATGGGGAAGATAACGTTTAATATCTCCATATATAACAGAGATACACACACAAACACACGCATATATATATATATATATATATATATATATATATATATATATATATATATATATATGTGTGTGTGTGTGTGTGTGCGTGTGTGGGTATATGTGTGGTTAAGATGCCCTATCATTATCACTCTCCCTATATATATGTGTGTGTGTGTTTGTGTGTGTGTGTGTGTGTGTAGAGAGAGAGAGAGATGTATAGACTGAGATAGATAGATAGATAGATAGATAGATAGATAGATAGATAGATAGAAACAAACATTTGAAAAGACATAGATAGATAGATAGATAGATAGATAGATAGATAGATAGATAGATAGATAGATAGATAGATAGATAGATATGAACAGACTCAGGTAGATAGAAAGATACGAACAGCCTGAGATAGATATGAACAGATAGATATAGATCGATCGATCGATCGATCGATAGATAGATAGATAGATAGATCGATTCGGTAGATAGATATGATTCAACTCTTAATGAAAGAAGGGTAGGGATAATGGTACATTAAAAGAATCATATGTAATTATGTATAAATATCTATATATATCTACACACACACACATACACACACACACACGCATATATATATATATATATATATATATATATATATATATACAGAGAAAGAGAGAGAGAGAGATATGAACCGACTGTAATAGATCATTATCTTTCTGTAAGAAATTTCATTTACCCTGTCTCCAGTTCATTTTCTTTCGCCAACCAATCTGTTCCTTGTGATGATTCATCACCGTAACAAAACCCCACACCCAGCAGCGGAAGATCTCTATAACCGCCTTAGCCTTGCCCTGTTATTTCGAGTTTTTGAAACAACAAGCACATCAACTGATGCAATCGCCTTTTCGCACCTATCGTCGCTAGAATGTCGAGCAATTCTGCAAAAACTTTCGTCGGCAAAGGGGACACTTCAACTGTTTAATGAAACCTATCGCCGGACTGAGTGTTTCTTTGATCAATCGATTGATAGGCTATTCGAGACAGTTATCAATAAATGATCGCTCAACAATCTTCATAGATCCATTTTGGATCCGTGACAAAAGGCCAATGCTAATGGAGCACCCATGGACTCTTGTAAGACGAGCGAAAACTGTTGCACAAGAAGCGGCTGTTTCTTTCGAAGCTAATAAATCAGTACGTGGGCGATCATGGCTCTCCACAATATAGTATTTCTTTGTAACAATTAGTAAATGATAAACATTATTAAGGAATCAAAAGAAGGCGGTTAATTAAGACTGAGATTGCATTTAAATTTTGGAAGATCAAAGTTGGCTGAAAAGCATGGAGCCGGAAGAGAGTTCCACAAACTAGAAGTGCGAGAAAAAATACTGTTAGCATAGAATTTACGGTTACATCTAGCCAATTAAACTGTGCCGCCAATCGCGTATTGGGCTTAAATTTATAAAGCGTATGTGACACAGCAAAGAGTTCATGAAATTATTTATAGAAAAGGTACATTGCGGCGGTGGGAATGTGACTGAAGCCGAGATGCCAGGTCAGTACCAATAATGTTGCTGATTCTTCTTTGGATTTTATCAAGAATCTCTAAATATAAAGCAGCAGAACCGAGCCATATTTGGCAGCAATAATTCAAATTATGAACGAATGGTAGACGTATAAATATGTAAGAGAGATTGTGGAGAAGAAAAAAAATGTCTAACACGACACAGTGAATAAACTTTCTTAGCAGCTGACCCAGCAATGGATTCCTTTAAATCAGGAACAAAATATGAAGGCCCACTTTCATCGCAGTATATTAGCCGCGGGCCGTAAAAGTAAATTACTGAATCTAAGTGAGATAGAATGATATATATAGAGATATATTATGGAATGGCGAGAGTCAAACGGATTAATTAGATACAAAGACAGGGAAATTTTGGATTGGTGCCTAATTATCAGGTGTTTTTAAACCATATTTATTATGAGAAAAAAAGGAAACCTAACAACACTAACATTTTTAAATGATGATTCCGGAGCGTATGATTATCGACACGCATTTTTATGACCTGAAAATAAAATGATATTTTTATTTTAGAGATAAAGTAAAGAAAACAGCAATTTTTATTAACAAACAACTCGCATACAAAAACGTTTGGCAATTATGCACCAACCAACTATAAAGAAGAAGAAGAAGCAGAAGAAGAAGAAGAAGAAGAAGAAGAAGAAGAAGAAGAAGAAGGAGCAGAAGAAGAAGAAGAAGAAGAAGAAGAAGAAGAAGAAGAAGAAGAAGAAGAAGAAGAAGAAGAAGAAGAAGGAGGAGGAGGAGGAGGGGAGAAGAATAAGAAGAAGAATAAGGAGGAGGAGAAGGTGGCGGAGAATAATAATAAGAAGAAGAAGAAGGAGGAGGAGGAGGGAAGAAGAAGGAGGAGGAGGAGGGAAGAAGAAGAAGAAAAAGAAGAAGAAGAATAAGAAGGAGAAGAAGAAGGAGGAGGAGGAGGAGAAGAAGAAGGAGAAGGAGGAGAAGGAGAATAATAATAAGAAGAATAAGGATGAGGAGAAGGAGGAGGAGAATTAGAAGAAGAAGGAGGAGGAGGAGAAGAAGCGAAGGAATCATATTTTTAAAAAGATAATTATAATTTAAGCTCTACCTCTGTATGGAGCACTGTTTTTTAAAATAAAAACAAAAATACTAAAGAACACCGGATTATTTATCTGACGTGTTCTTCCCAATTTTTCTACATATCTGCACACACACACACACACACACACACACACACACACACACACATATATATATATATATAGATATATAGATATAGATATATATATAGATATATAGATATAGATATAAATATATATAAATATATATATATTGGGTTGGTGCATAATTATCAGGCGTTTTTAAACAATATTTATTATAAAAAAATATGCATAACAATTCAACAATAACATTTTTAAATGATAATTTCGGAGCATATGATTATCCACACGCATTTTTATTAACTGAAAATAAAATATTTTTATTTAAAAAAAAATAAAGAAATCAATTTTTATTAACAAATAACTCGCCTACGAAAACGCCTAATAATTATGCACCAACCCACTATAAAGAAAAAAAAATATATTAAATAATTGTCAGACTTAATCCTTTTGATAATATATACATATATATATATATATATATATATATATATATATATATATATTGGGTTGGTGCATAATTATCAGGCGTTTTTAAACACTATTTATTATGAAAAAAGATACATAACAATTCAACAATAACATTTTTAATGATTATTCTTGGAGCGTATAATTATCGACACTTATATTTATAACCTGAAAATAAAATAATGTCTTTATTTTTTAAAAAACGTCAAGAAAACAACAATTTTTATTAACAAATAACTCGCTAAAAAAAAAAACGCCTGATAATTATGCACCAACCCAATATTAGCTGAATAGAGACATTTTTCCACGAAACTGAATTTATCGTATGCGATCAGTCGCCGCATTTATTTTGATCAACAACAAATATGAACTCTTTTGGAAATCTATCACTCGTTCCACACGGCTTAATCTAAGGAGCCCCATTCGGTCTGCCGTCTGTATTTTATGCCAGCCGGATCTATGGGGATAGTGTTTTATGTAAGCCAACTCTTGTTTCTATTGTAAGTGAATGCGGAATGCAGATTTCTTCTTCACATTCTTCTTGGCTGTTCGTCAAGTATATATACACTTTATGCATGTTGAATTTTCTGGTACCTAGATTTTATGAATATAAGCTCAATACGAGATTGGCGTCAAGGTCTCCTCATTGCATGGTCATGACGTCTTTATGTAGGCCTTTCCTTGGTGGTATTGCAAGGGTATATGGAATGCAGATTTGTCCTTCATCTTCTTGGTTTTTTGTCAAGGATAGAGAGTCTAAACTACCTTGTCATCTAACCGATATCTAGGTCAGCTCGCCTCAACTGTGATAGCAATAATATAATTTACTACCTATTCTGCACAATATGTCCTAATAGTGGATATATTGGCGAATCTGGAACTAAATTTAGATTTCGTTTCAACAACCACAAACATACGTCAAAACAAACCGTATTCGCCCATAGCTGAATACTTTAAACAATCAGGACACTCATTAGACAACTGTAAATGTATATTGATAGACTCAGATTTTAGTACAACATACACACGAAGAAAAAAAGAGAAATACTGGATTTTAAAATTAGACGCATATAAACTAGGGTTAAACAAAGACTTGGGTATTTTAAATCTGTATAAATATTTCAATAGTTAAAAAATTTCTTTAGATATAGTTACAAAACCTTTTTAAACAACATCTAAAATACTATCGGTAGATTTACGTTAAAAAATTCAAACACAGTTGCATTCCACATCACGTGACGTCCGCGTCTAACGACGAACGCTGTAAAGTGTAAACAAACTGCCAAATACAGTAATACAGTAATTCAATTCATTTCTGAGGAAGGACCGAGGTGGTCTGAAATATTAAATATATATAAAAAGATAGAAATAAATACTTTCGCAAAGAAAACACCCAATTTTTTTCCAGTTATTTTATGCATATATTATATACATATCAAGAAAGTATACGTGGCTTCTCATCATGCTATATATATATATATATATATATATATATATTTCTGTGAGAAAATTGTCCAACATTAACTTCCATATATAAGGATAGATATACAGCACCTCAGACATCTTTTCTGTGTATCTGTTGCCTCAAGTCTTCTCTTCACCTGTGAGGAAATTGTTCAGCATTAATTTCTGTATAGGAGGATTGATATTAAATAGCAGTTACGTAATCTTTTTCTTTTTTTCAGTTGCCTCGTCTCCTCTTCACCTGTGAGGAAATTGTCCCAAGAGGAGAATTGATATTACATAGCAGTTCAGTAATCTTTTCTGAGTTTCGGTTGCCTCAAGTCACCTCTTCACCTGTGAGGAAATTGTCCAGCATTCACTACCCTAGACGAGAATTGATACTACATAGCAGTTCAGTAATCTTTTCTGAGTTTCGTTTGCCTCAAGTCACCTCTTCACCTGTGAGGAAATTGTCCAGCATTCACTATCCTAGCGGAGAATTGATATTACATAGAAGTTCAGCACCTTTCCATTGTTTCTAACGAAATGTCCCTGTCTCTTAATACGTCCTTCTTTAGGAAGACATCTTTCTCTATTCTAATTCGCTTTCGGATGTTGGCATCATATTTTCACTTGTCTTCTTCAAACACGTCCCAGATATTTAGATTTCTGTATTCGCTTGATTTTGACGTCTCTAGTTGGTAGCTGGCATCCTTTGCCTGTCGTTCCTGCTACGTCACTGTCTGTAAAAAGCAATCTAGCAGCAGGGTTGAATGTCAAGCAAGAAATCACAATATCGTGCAAATATGCGACACGATAACAAGGACAAAACCTTGCAGAAGCAAAGGGAAAATGTCCTTTATCAAAGGAAACTTATCACAACAGTTGAACACAAAACGTTTTATCCATTACATGTCCCGCAATAAGACGGGGTTTCAAAAGGTCGATTTTTCCTTTACCACCGCTTTTATTTGAACTACCTTCACTCTGACCACAATTCTGACATAAAAAAGAAACCCTACTCTAATCAGAAGACAATTCACTAAGACAAAAATGTTTAGAGAGTGCTTTAATCGCCAGATAGTCCACAAAATTTGCATCCAGCCTCTTGCAACGTCTCATCATTTTTGGCAGATCTTCTATTATCGCAGTGTGGGGATATTTAATAACAAAAATGAATGAAACACAAAAAAAAAAAAGCATCTGAGTGAAATCGTCTGGATTATATAAACAAAACACACACACACGCACACACATACATATATATATATATATATATATATATATATATATATATATATATATACATACATATATATATATATATAATATAATAAAAAGACTTAAACATATATATATATATATATATATATATATATATATATATATATATATATATATATATATACATACATATATATATATATATAATATAATAAAAAGACTTAAACACTGCATATATAATTGCATATGTATATGTATCTTCACCACTAATATTGTCTATATATAATATATATATATATACATATATATATATATACATATATATATATATACATATATGTATATATATATATATATATATACATATATATATAAATACATACATATATATATATATATAATATATATACATATATATATATATATACATATATATATGTATATATATACATATATATATATATATATATACATATATATGTATATATATACATATATATATATATATATATATATATATATATATATATATATATATATATATATATATAAAAATGAATTTAAAATTTAAAATTCCCAGCGTTACTCATTCGCGCGCATGTGTAGTCGTACCTACGTAAAGGACGAAACGCCCTGCACGAAAACTTTTTCTACTTTGTTATATTTCCCTCAAAAGTGTTCTTGGTATATAAAAATTTATATATCGATATCCCATACATACATACATACATACATATATATATATATATATATATATATATATATATATATATATATATATATGAAGAAATATAGTCTTAAGATGTGCTATATTTATGGGATAAAGTGCTCACTATCAGAGATAGGGCGTTTGTAAATATAAAAATGAACATAGAAGTCAACACTTAGAGGCGACAGTCTGTTTCATGCTAGATGCAATCGTCAGGCCACGAGTGCTGTTTTCTCGGCTATTTACATATACGGGTTAGTGTTGCATTGTTATTATATATATATATATATATATATATATATATATATATATATATATATATATATATAGTTCAAATATATATATATTATTCCAGGATCATTTTTTTTACTTATTCAAAATGATCTTTTCCCTCTCTATCTTTCTAACTTTCTATCCTGAAGTAACAAGGTGTCTCAGGCGTTTTACGTACTATTTCATTTTCAAGCTTTTTTTACACTACTCATTAAACTTTCATAGCTGAAGCTCCTCTCTCACGCGCCAAACGTCTTATGAAATGAGTTGTATCTTTTCTAATTGATCTTATTAATCTGTAAGTCGAAATGATGATCCCTCTTCCTGTTGTGACCTCCTGATTCAGTTTTCCTCTCTATTGTTCCCTTTTTATAAACTTATTCACCGTTCTCTTGGTGGTTCTTGATTGAACTTTGAAGAAAAGTGTATGAATGTTTGTACCAGTACTGAAGGCCTGAATGATCTTTTTCCTCCAACCATTGCTCATTTGGTAAGATAGTGGGTCTAACGCAAAACAATTTTAACCTGTTCTCTTTCTAGCTGAATAACTCAAAAGGTTTTTCAGTGATTCTTACGACAAATGGTGTCAAGATGGTTAAACGTGTTATGTGTAAACCTGGAAAAAAGAAACTCAATTAGTTTAGTTTTTTTTTTTTTTTAAGATATTAACCATTTTGTGGGAGGGGCAATTATGCTGTTTATGCGATTTGGACAATTTTGCTGTTACACTCGGTATATATATATATATATATATATATATATATATATATATATATATATATATATATCACGTATATTGCTGTAAACGTTCCGGACACGTAGATATTTGTTTCTATTTAAGATGAGTCATTCAACCACATTCAGTGAGGGGTGGGGAAGTAAAGAAGAGACGAAACAAAAGACGAGACGGTCTCATCTGCGCCTAAAACTCTGATAAAAAGTTGGGTACCGCCCTTTTCTTCCCGCCTCGGCAATGCAAGCGAACGAATTAGCAACAAGTCTGTGGCCAAGCAGCAAGAAATCAAGGGCCTGACAAACGAGAGGTCATCAAGCGTGAAATACGAAATTGTCAGAAAGGGAAAGAAAAGGCCGTTCGGTTGTCACGTAAAATCCAATAATCGATATTATGAACGCAAATTTTACGCATTAACGACGCACTCTTTCTTTATTTCTTTCTTTCTTTCATCCTTTCTTCATTATTTCTTTACTTCTTTCCTTCTTTTTCCTCTCATTAATATGTTTTTTTTCTTTTTTTCTTAGTTCCTTATGCCCTCTCGATCACTTTTGCTCTTATTTTCCTTCTTTCTTATTTCTTTCTTAAACGGTCTCAGTTGTTTTGTATTTCTTTATTTTATTGCCGTTTCACCAGTCTTTCTTTTTTCTTCTTTCCTTCCTTTTTTCTTTTTTTCATTCTTTCCTACTTTTTTCTTTCTTTCTTTCCTTCTTTTCTGCCTTCCTACTTTCTTTTCTTTTTCTTTCCTTTCTTCCTTCTTTCCTTTCTTCTTTCTTTCCTATTTTCCTATTTCTTCCTTCCTTCCTTCCTTCCTTCCTTCCTGCTTTTAACTTTCTTTTCTTCTTTTTTATTTCTTAAACTTTTTGCTTTTACTTTCTTTTCCTTTTTTCCTTCATTTTGTTTTTTCTCTTTTGTCTTTTTTCTTCATGTCTTTCTTTCTTTCTCACTGACTCTCTTTCTTTCAGTACTTCTTCATCCCTTTTCCTTTCTTTCTTTCTTTCTCTCTTTCTTTCTTTTTTCTTTAAACGCTGACGCCTTTCTTTACCTATTTCTCTTTCTAACAGATTCTTTCATGCATTCTTTCATTCACGTTTCCATAACAGTTTTTTCCTTCTTTTTTCTTTCTTCGTCACTCTAAATCGTTTTTTTTTTCTTTTTGCGTCTTCCTTTCTTTCTTTCTTTCTTTCTTCGTATTCGTTCTTTTTCTTTCAGTACTCGTTCTTTCCACATCCTTTCTTTCTTTAGCATCTGACTTCTTACTTTAGCTTTTTGTCGCTTTCTTTTTAAATTTTCCTTCTTTCCTTTTTCCATAACACTTTCTTTCTTCTTCACTTCTCGCCCATTTTTCTTTTAGCACTCTTTCTTTCTTTTTCCTTTCTCAAACTTTTTGCCTTTTTTATTTTATTTTTTCATCACCATTCTTACTTTCTTTCTCACTACCTGTTCCTTTTCTTTCAGTACTTGTTCTTTCTTTCTTTCTTTCTTTCTTTCTTTCTTTCTTTCCCAATCATCTATTTATTATTCCACTCATTTTATTTCTCTTATATTTCTTTCATTTTTCTTTCTTTCTTTCTTTTTCATCTACTTAATATTCCACTCTTTTCATTTCTCATTTTATCTTCATTTCTTTCTTTCTTTCGTAGTTGTTCATTCATCTAACGAATATATATAACTTTTATGCTTTGACGTTCTTTCATTCATTTTTTCTTTCTTTCTTTATTTCGTAACTGATTTTTTCTTTAGTCTATTCCCTTTCTTTCTAACAGTTTCTTTCTTGCATACTTTCTTTTTTCTTTCTTTCTTTTTTTCGGTACTCATAGCAAGACGATGTATAAAAGAAAGAAACAAAGAAAGAAAGAAAGAAAGTGTAACATGATCAAATATGTACCAGGGCATTGAAAGAAAGAAAGAAAGAAAGAAAGAAAGAAATAAAGAAAAAAAAAGAGAGAAATTAAACTGTTAGTCATAATATGAAAAGGAATAAAAGCAAAACAATTTGAGACCTAAAATCGAGCAGAAGAAAGAAAGAAAGAAAGAAAGAAAGAAAGAAAGAAAAAGAAAGAAAGAAAAAGAAAGAAAGAAAGAAAGAAAGGAAAAGAAAGAAAGAAAGAAAGGAAAAGAAAGAAAGAAAAAGAAAGAAAGAAAGAAAGAAAAAGAAAGAAAGAAAGAAAGGAAAAGAAAGAAAGAAAGAAAGAAAAAGAAAGAAAGAAAGAAAGAAAGGAAAAGAAAGAAAGAAAAAGAAAGAAAGAAAGAAAAAGAAAGAAAGAAAGAAAGGAAAAGAAAGAAAGAAAGAAAGAAAGAAAGGAAAAGAAAGAAAGAAAGAAAGAAAGAAAAAGAAAGAAAGAAAGAAAGAAAGGAAAAGAAAGAAAGAAAGAAAGAAAGAAAGGAAAAGAAAGAAAACTGTGAGTCATAATATAAAAAGGGTTAAAAGCAAGACAATTTGGAAAAATGTGAAGTAAATCTTGCAAATCTAATAACAAGTAATGAAGAACGAATGAATTAAGGGAGTACGAAAAATGAAAAACGATGAATTTCGAATTATTTTCAGACAAAACAATCTCGTCACCAGATTTAAATCCTGTGTTCTTAATACAGATCTTAACTCGTTCTTTCTGTATCTTTTTCTTTATATATCATCTCTACCGATATTACCATTGGCACCCTCATAGATTTTGTTAAAAGTTCTGCAGGTGATGCCGTCTTTACCGACAAAATATCCCTCTAAAGTCCAACTTAATTAAATAAATGCTACCGAAATTTACTTTAATTTGCTATCGCTAGCGACAAACAAAACAAACCAACAACAAACAAAATGACAGTCATTAACGCAACATACGATACAAATTAAATTGTAAAAAACGTTTACAAATAATTTAAAAACTTAACCATAAAAGTAAACAACCTAATATAAATAAGCACATGTGAATTAATCTTTTTTATCTCAATAACATATGGCTTTAAGCTGCAATTTTTTAATTATTTTTTTCTCATTCATTCTCAACTTTTTTTTGTTTCACATTCATTTTCTCCTTTTCTTATTAGATCCTCTTCTATTTGCTCTTTCTTCTCTTTTTCTTTTTTATCTTTTTCACACCAACCATCTCATTTATATTTCTCTAATTTCTTTTTTTCCTTCGGTTTTTCTTCCTCTCCTTGTTTTTCACTTCGTTTTATTTTTTTTATTCTTTCTCTATTCTTTTCTTTCCATTGATCTTCATTCCTTCTTTCTATCGCTCTTCTCCCTTCTTTTTCATCTACCAAACGCCGCCGCCGCCGCCGCCTTCTTCTTCTTCTTCTTCTTCTTCTTCTTCTTCTTCTTCTTCTTCTTCTTCTTCTTCTTCTTCTTCTTCTTCTATTATTATTATTATTATTATTTTGGTTATCATAGCCGGAGGAAATAGTGGGGGAAAGTTACCACTGCCTATGATATGCTTCCGTGGCATGCGTCTCAAATAGCCCTAACTCCAGCGCCAAGTTGGAATATGAGCGAATGCGGAAAACCGGCGCCTCATGACCAGAATCTTTGGATAGATGGAACTCTACAGCCCAGGAAGGCAGTCCGTCTAGTGGAAGGATAACCATGATTTTCAACCTCCACTGCCTTGCGTTCATAACAAAACACGGAAAAGGTTATGGGAGAAAAATCCAGTCAGAAAACCTGGAGTGGAGCTTCGAAGACGGTTGGCTGTCAACACCGACAACTTTCCGGCAACTCCTGCCACCAAGCCGTCCACAAATGTAATATCCTGTATTCTTTTCGGTTCAGCCGTTGGTGAGGCGTGCATGTAACCTGGGCAGCGCACGTCCTCCATATACCATGACTGAGCCCTGGGGAGGTCACCAACGGACTGAATTCAGACTAAACAGGGCTCAAACTTTATTTCGCGAGATAAATGGGGTGCCTACTACTATTATTATTTCCTTTGATTTCTACTGTATACTCATTTCCTCCCGGATCCCTATCAGAGACGCCGATTCCTCCATCTGAGCCGCTAACCGTGTCATTAAGTGGTTTCTTTTGAATTGTATTAACATGAAGAGATTGTTTCTTAATTTTTAAATTTATATTTATTTTTTTCCTTTTAAATATGTTTTTTGGGGTATTTAGTCGAGCCAGTTTCATTTTTTTTTTTTTTTTTGCTAATGTTTCTATCACGTTTGTTATGAAATAATCCACGTTGTGATATTTAAGGATCACTGATTTTAGCGTCCCATCTCGTTTTTCTTCTTTTTACTGTTAACAGGTTTATCATGCATTGTATTGGCCATAAAGAGGTTTTGTCTTGCCATCGTTTGGTTCATTTCCTTTACTTTTGCCTTCTATGTAAAGTTCTATTCTAGTGCGCCTTCTGATTTCGCGTGGCACCACATCTTTTGTCATACAGTTCATTTTATGTACAATGAGAAAAGGCTAAATACATTTTCATATGTCATGAGTAAGGAGGCACGGTGGAGTAATGGATAACGGCTTGGGTTGAGGAATCGGAGAGCCGAGTTCGAATTCCAGTCGAAACCATTACATTCACTTACGTGCTAACACCCTTGGGAAAGGTGTGAATCCTCTTCTTCTCCCTCCAACTATGGGTAAATAGCAGGACAGACTGGACGGCAACTGGTCTAGGAGAAGGACAACTCTGAATTCAAAACCTGCGGAGGATCTTTTGGGGACCTTGTGGCATTCGTTGCACCAGGTCCCTGTATTCGTCCCTCCAAAAAGTGTGGATGGCCCTTCACCACTATAATCAAATCTGGTGTGGCTGTCCGGCTTTCAGTTTCTGGGAATTGATCTGTCTGGCCCTCATACGGGAGAAGGAAAAAAAAAATTGTCATGAGTAATTTAAGAAAATCTATGACAGAATGGAATTTTTTTTTTTTTTTTCGTGAGACGCGTTTATTGGATGTTTACGTTGGTGTTGATTGCACATGCGCATTCAGGATAGGGGACGCTGAATTTTTAAGTTTAAATTTATTTTTTTCTTTTAAATAGTTTTTTTTTGGGGGGTGGTTATTTTATTTTTTCATTTAGTTCCTTTTTTTTTATGTTTCCATCACGTTTGTTATCGAAAGATCAACATTGTGATATTTAAGGAGCGCTGATTTTAGCGTCCTATGTCAACTTCTGTCTGAAGTCTCTCGGCCCGAAGTATCTCTTTCCCCTCCTCTCCTCCTCCACCCCTTCCCATTATCCCCCCTCCCCCTTCCCCCTCCTCCTCCTTCTTGTAATCATCATTTCTCCTAACAGATCCTGTGATACATTCTTATGAACCGTTTAATCTGTTTAACCCTTCGCATAACATCTGAACCCATTCTCTACGCATGTCTATATGAAGAAACGAAGAATTGCCCAATAACTGATCTTTCGCGTATAACAGGCGAATTAAAAATCCCCAAAGAGTATAACACCATTGAACGAGAAAATAATAAAACTGCTCATCTCCAGTTGCTGCTCATCTCCAGTTGCTGTTGTAGTTTGTTTTTTTTTTTCTTGCAAAGGCGCAGATTAGACGGGGAAAAAAACTTTGTGTAACGCGAGAAAAGGACGAAAAAGGCGATGAATTCACACTTTAATTACATCCCTCTCTTCTGGGTCCTCGGGGTACATTCAGTGCTGACGCAACAATAACAACAACAGGTGGGAGGGAGAAGGAAATGGTTTTAAGGAGAATAAAGAATGGCGAAGTGAGAAAGTCGCTGAGAATTGCAGTGCGCATGCACTCAGGTATTATGCCGCCCTTTTTAAAAAAAAAGAAATGGCTGTTGCTGCTGGTATAATTGGCAGAAAGCGAGAAGATGAATGTCCTGAAATTAGATATAAGACTGTTGTTGCAGATGCAGGTACAGCAGCAAGAGTTGCTGTTGCTGCTGCAAAAGCAGTAATAAGTGCAACGGTTTTGTAGCGGTAGCACCTGCCGGAATGACTGTCACCGTTTGTCTGCATTCGACTGGATTTTAGTTTGTCCATGCGTCTCTGATCTGGCATGTGAACCATTACCGGAAGTTGGCGCTTCGGTTGTATCTCAAGACATTTTGCAGAAGAAAAGAAAATAGAAAACTGGTAATTAAATTAACTGATTAATTAGTGTTGCATAATGAATTATATAATTAATTAGTAAAAGACTTCGTGTATAAATGGAAAAGAAGTAAAAAAGGCGATTCGAAGGATGGAAATGAATGAAAAAGAAAGAGTTTAGAAGCAAGCGAAAAAATGGATCTACGAAAAATGAAGGAGAAAAATGTAGCAAAAATGTAAAAGAAGAAAAGAAAAGAAGGGAAAAAGAAATTAGACATAATGATGAAAAAGTACAAAGGAAAGCAGTAGGTAGATTAACGGCAATACGAAGAAGAAAGAAAGAAAGAAAGGAAAAAAGGATAATAGAAAGAAAGAAAGACGAAATGAAAAAAGAAAGAAGGCGAAAGAAAGTAACAGAAATCAAAAGCAAATAAGAAAGAAATGAAAATGCAAAATTAAAGAAATAAACAAGGCAAAAGGAAGAAAGAAACAAAGAAAAAAGAAAGAAAGAAAAAATCAAATGCGAAAGAAAGAATGTAAATTCAAATAAGAAAGAAAGAAAGAAAGAAAGAAAGAAAGAAAGAAAAAAGCAAATGCGAAAGAAAGAAAAAAGGAAATGAGAAAGAAAGAAAGATAGAAAGAAAGAAAAATAGAGAGAGAAAAAGAAAGAAAAAAGTAAATGCGAAAGAAAGAAAGACTGTAAATTCAAATAAGAAAGAAAGAATTCAAAAGGAAACGAGAAGGAAGGAAGGAAGGAAGGAGGGGAGGAAAATCGAATGCGAAAGAAAGAAAGAATCCAAATTCAAATAAGAAAGATATTAAAAAAGGAATGAGGAAGGAAGGAAGGAAGGAAGGAAGGAAGGAAGGAAGGAAGGAAGGAAGGAAGGAAGGAAGGAAGAGCAAATAAAAAATAAAAAAGAATCCAAATACAAATAAGAAAGAAAAAAGAAAGAATGCAGAAGTGGATGAGAGAGAGAGAGAGAGAGAGAGAGAGAGAGACAGACAGACAGACAGACAGACAGACAGACAGACAGACAGACAGAACAATGGCAAAAGCGAATAAAAAAGAACAAGAAAGAAATCCTCCAATTCAAATCAGGAAGACAGTCGAAAAATCTACAAGAAATAAATTTCAAATCGGAAGAAAAGCCTTCAGGAAATAGAAAGAAAATCACCAGTGAATGGAACGAAGAAAAGACTCTCAAAAGAAAAAGAGGAGAAAACGATTTAAGTAAGAATAGAGAGAGAGAGACGTCGAAAGACATTTCGAAGAACGGTTGTTGGTGGCATCATGGAAAACAAAAAGCGAGCAAAAAAAAAAAAAAGAAAAGAAAAAACAGTGGGGCCGAAAACGTTGGAAGTGAATATTAGAGAAGGAAGAAATTCAAGAATGATAAAAAAAGCGCCTTACTAGTTGGCTAAGTATTTCTTGTCAGCAGACACGGTAGATGAAAAAATATAAACAATGATATGGGTATATACTGGGTGTAACAGCAAAATTGTCCAAATGGTTTTTATAACTCTATTCGACTCTACTTTGAGCGATAAGAATATATAATTACTCTCCAAGCCTAACAGAAGAATCGTGATGAAATTGATATATAAACGAAAATGACATTATTAATTAATAATAGCTAAGGATTGGAAGCTAATGAAGAAATATATATATATATATGTGTGTATTTAGGCAGCTTGGAAATCATCCATGTAAACAAATAATACTATCATCAATTTCTTGTTCGTGTATTGCATAAATATATTGTGTAATTGTCATCTTTGATAATGGCTTATGTAAGCCGAAAGCTCAGATTGGATTAAATAAAAAAAAGTATGTATCAATATTGTGATTTTCTTTCATTATTTAATGATAATGTTATTAAGATTATCAGACTATATGAAAAAAACTTACATAAAATATATAGACAACGCTTATCTATATTATTTAATGAGACATGTATTAATATATATATATATATATATATATATATATATATATATATATATATATATATATATATTATTCCAGGATCATTTTCCAACTTATTCAAAATGATCTTTGCCCTCTCTAACCTTCTAATTTTCTGTCCTGTAATGACAAGGTGCTTCACACGTTTCGCATACGATTTCTTTTTCAAGTCTTTCTTCACTGCTCTTTGGACTGTCATAGCTGAAACTCCTCTCTCACGTGCCAAACGTCTTATAAACTTAGTTGGATCTTTTCTAATTGATCTCTTTAGCTCTAAGTTGAAATGATTATCGTTCTTCCTGTTGTGACCTCCTGATTCAGTCTTCCTCTCTACTGTTCTCTCTTTTTAAAACTTATTCACAGTAGTCTTGATAGGTCTTGAATAGACTTTGACGATGGAAGCCAGAGTATGAATGTTGGTAACATTACTAAAGGCCTGAATGATCTTTTTCCTCTTCTCTCAGTTGAGAAGACAGTGGGGCTGACACAAAATGATTTTAAACTATTCTTGTTCTAGCTGAATAACCGAAAGGATTTTTCAGAAATTCTTACGACAAATGGAGATAAGATAGTCAAATGTATTATCTGAAAACCTGGAAAAAAAGAATCCAATTAGTTTAGTGGTTTTTTTATATTAAACAATTTGTGGAGTGGACAATTTTGCTGCTACATGATTTGGACAATTTTGCTGTTACATGATTTGGACAATTTCGCTGTTACATGATTTGGACAATTTTGCTGCTACATGATTTGGACAATTTTGCTGCTACATGATTTGGACAATTTCGCTGTTACATGATTTGGACAATTTTGCTGTTACATGACTTGGACAATTTTGCTGTTTATTAATCCGACCGATTAATTATCACTTTAATTGTTATTTTTAGTTGATGCCCATATTTTAGTAGACGCTCCGTTTACGTTTTAAATACTGTTTTTTTATTTTCGTGTCCCGGCCTAAATTTTCAAGAAATCTGGCAGGATACGAACCTGCGTCCCTCTTAGCAAGAAAAAGCATCGTTAGATCCGACGTGCTTTTAATCGAGTCGGCCACGAAGGGCGTTGCTAACGAAAGGTTGAATACATGCTTCTAGGCACATGCTTCCCGTTTAAGGTTCTCGAAACGTAAAAAGGCAAATGTATAGAGAAGCAAAAGATTTTCTTTTTATTTATTTGTCCAACAGATTTTTATCATTTTAATGGCTACCCATAGTTGAGTAACTCCTCTATATATTCGTCCATGCTTTGAATATGGCTGCCATATAAGGTCCGGTGCTCCCACTGTATTTTTAGAGATGCTTGACAAAATCGAAAAAAAGAATCGTCAATATTATTGGTCCTCATCTGGCGTCTCGGTTTCATTCCCTTTCCCACCGCCGTAATGTATCTTCTTTGTGCCTTTTCTATAAATACTTAGATGGTAATTTTTCGGATGAGTTCTTTGCTATGGAAGCCTAGACTTTACGAATTTAAGCGCACTATTAGTTTGGCGGCAATTGTCTTATCAGTGCACAAGTTGAATTGGATGTAACCGTAGGTTCTATGCTAATAGTTTCTTCTCTCGCATCTCTCGCTTGTGGAACACTCATCCGACTCTATGCTTTCCAGCCAAGTGCAAAAATTTAAATGCAATGTCAATCGTTATCTACTGTCTTCCCGATTACTCTTCTATTGTTCTCGCTCCTTAAAAATGTTTCTTTTTTTCTTATGCTTTGATGCTCAGTAACCCGTTGTATCATAGTGATTTTACTGCCTTGCATGGAGTTGATATAATAATAAAAAACTTACGTGTTCGTGCGAGAACAGGTGTTTTACTGTGATATGGTTGTAAGACTCGCTGGTCTGTCTCTCTGTGTGTGTGTGTGTGTGTGTGTGTGTGTGTGTGTGTGTGTGTGTGTGTGTGTGTGTGTGTGTGTGTGTGTGTGTGTGTGCGCGAAAGAGAGAGAGAAAAATAGAGAGAGGTATTGTGCATGAAAACATGAACTTAGATAGATAGATAGATAGAGAGAGAGAGAGAGTGGCTTAGATAGATAGATAGATAGATAGATAGAGTGGCTTAGATAGATAGATAGATAGATAGATAGATAGATAGATAGATAGAGTGGCTTAGATAGATAGATAGATAGATAGATAGATAGATAGATAGATAGATAGATAGAGTGGCTTAGATAGATAGATAGATAGATAGATAGATAGATAGATAGATAGATAGATAGATAGATAGATAGAGTGGCTTAGGTAGGTAGGTAGGTAGGTAGATAGATAGATAGATAGATAGATAGATAGATAGATAGATAGATAGATAGATAGATAGATAGAGTGGCTTAGACAGATAGATAGATAGATAGATAGATAGATAGATAGATAGATAGATAGATAGATAGATAGAGTGGCTTAGATAGATAGATAGATAGATAGATAGATAGATAGATAGATAGATAGATAGATAGATAGATAGATAGATAGAAAAAATAGAATAGAGTATATTAAAAAGAAAGAAAACAGAATAGAAGCTATTAAAAAGGAGGAAAGAAGAAAAGAAAGAAAGAAAATAGAAGATATTGAAAGGAAAAAATGAAAGAAAGAAAGAAAGAAAAAAGTAAAAAAGAAAGAAAGCAAAAAGGAAGCTATTAAAGAGGAAAGAATGAAATATAGAAAATAGAATAGTTGGATATTAAAAAGCAGTAAATAAATAATGATAGATAGATAGATAGATAGATAGATAGATAGATAGATAGATAGATAGATAGATAGATAGATAGATATGAAAAACATGGATACAACAGCATAGCGTGGCAGAGCTTAGTCATCTGTTTAGCACATATGGATGTTGCAGATTTTATAAGTACATAAACTTATTCTATGCTGACAGTTTATTTTCTCGCACGTCTCGCTTGTGGATCTACCCTCCGGCTCCATGCTTTCCAGCCGATTTGATCATCAAAAATTTAAATGCAATGTCAACTTTTATCATCAAAAATTTAAATGCAATGTCAACTTTTATCATCAAAAATTTAAATGCAATGTCAACTTTTATCATCAAAAATTTAAATGCAATGTCAACTTTTATCATAAAAATTTAAATGCAATGTCAACTTTTATCATCAAAAATTTAAATGCAATGTCAACTTTTATCATCAAAAATTTAAATGCAATGTCAACTTTTATCATAAAAATTTAAATGCAATGTCAACTTTTATCATAAAAATTTAAATGCAATAGCAACTTTTATCATCAAAAATTTAAATGCAATGTCAACTTTTATCATCAAAAATTTAAATGCAATGTCAATCTGTCTCCCTGATATTGTTCTCGCTCCTGAATAATGTTTCTCTTTTTTCTCATTCTTTAACCCCTTGCGCCTCAGTGTATTTACTGCCTTGCAGAGGTTGAATTCGATTAAAACAAAAAACTAAGCCTTTTTTTTTATTTTTAATCATGAATGAGACCGTTGTAAACGAGTTGTGAGATAAGAGACTCTAACAAGTTCAAATTCTAACCTTGCACTGAGAATACCATTCGTCGTAAACAAATTTGAGCCACCTTTATTCCTCTCGCTGTAAATTGATCCTTTCCCTTATTTAGCCGCAGATGAAACGCGATTCAAAGCGACCGACTTGGGTGTTGATCGCAGCTGGTGACATCAACAAGGCAGTTTATATGTCTTCTGTAAAAAAAAAAAAAAAAAAAAATGAATTCTGGTTGTCCGCCTTGTTTTTTTTTTTATTTTTATCGTTTTACGTTCGAAAAGCAATCGATGTTTGATCGGCAAATTCAAATCCCGTCTTTACTTTGAACGCTTGATAACATCGCAATCAAATAAACATCACCGAGCAGACTCTGGGCTTTCTCCAGTTGCGATGAACGGTTCTACTCAGAACGAGGCTTCGATGCTCTAAACATTAGCACTCAAGTTCGATCCAAACCTCAAGTGGAAATCTAAAAACATAGACCATTGGTATAGCTCAGCGCTTCTCAACAGATAGAACGCCCTGTCGGCTAGGGCTGTAGAATACGCTGACTGCACCGCTGCAGAGTGGTAAGATCACCTCCCCCAATGGGGCGTCCCGGGTATGACGATAAACTACATCCGCATCCAGGGTAAGACAATAAACTACGTCCGCGTCCAGGGTAAGACAATAGACTACGCCCAACAGCAAGACCTCTCATAGGGACGTTTTGAGGAGCGTGGAATCAGCTTTTAATCGCTGGTGTTCACAGGTCCACCTTGACCCGAGGTGGTAGCATCTGTTAGGGCCCCAGCTATGGGCAAATAGTTAACCTTGAAACTGAGGTAAAAACATTATAAAAGTGTAAAAATAGGTTTTAATACTAATTTGCATAGTGGAGTACCGACGATATAAATATGGTTGGTACCGGAAGTCAGGGAGGCAAATCAAGAGATCCAACTAGAGACTCTGCCCGACTGCGACTTAGTCAACACATTCTCCAGGAACGGTCTTCCCAGAAATATACAAAAGACTATATGTAAATATTGTGTACACTTGCTTGTTTCAATACATTTTATTCTAACTACATTTTGTGTTTGCATTATTATTCCATGCATTAGTCAAGTTTCAACAAATACCAAATATATTTTTTTAAAATTATTACCAGAAATTAATTTTTGAAAAAGAAAAAAAAATTATTACCAGAAATTAATTTTTGAAAAAGAAAAAAAAAACTATTATTAGAAATTAATTTTTGAAAAAGAAAAAAAAACTATACGTTTATAAAAAAAATATATTACCTGCAATACATGTGATTGTACTCAAAATTATGAGTAATTGAAAAATGGTTCAAATATATATGTATACATACACACCTTTTTTACCAAACCATCGCTATGTACCTATTTCAAAATTTTTGTTGACACTAAATGACCCACAGATGTTGATATGCCATAAAACAAAACAGCCAACTAACTCAACCGATGGACACGGGCGCACATAAGATACACCCTGGTGCGCTTCAAGTTGACAGAAGAGTAATTTATTAATTATTTTTATATTTTAAAAAAATCTTTAGTTTGAAAAAGCTAAAAACACCAATCACATGGCTTTCATTTCTAAGTCAAGACTTTGTCATTTGATATTTTAAACTGGATCCTAAATTCCTAAATCTTTTAAGTGTGGATAATCCTTTTCCTTTTGCCTCCCTCAAAGGATTTAAATCAGTCATTTTTGGTCGCTCTAAAAAAACAAAACAAATCTATATATAAAGTTGTAGCCTCTGTCTGTTTGTTTGTTATCGAACTCCTAAGGTTTTGGAGATAGATCCCCATAAGCATATATATTCTGAAACTACATTAGGCAGTGTACTTGGATAGGTATATTTCATTTTGGTCAAAATGGGTCACCGGAGGTCACTCCCCCCCCACACACACACACACACAAACTTATTCTACAAGTACGCTCTGAAGTAAAAAAAAATGTTTGAGAAATACTTGTTTAACGTATTTGGGATTTCTGAGATTAAGTTGTTGTTATGTATTTTATAATTATTATTTCTTTCGTCTTATTTCTCTTAAGTGTACCCTAGGTATCAGTTATTCTACAAGTGCACCCTGCAGTAAGAAAAAAAAGGTTGAAAAACACTGGTCTAAAGTATTCTGGATTTCTGAGATGAAGCTGATATGAATTTTTCTACTAGTATATCTTTCATCTTATTTCTCTTACTTTTACACCTGGTAGCAATAGTATAAATCTGAGTTTCTCAACCGGTGGGCCCGGGCTCACTAATGCACTCTGAAATGTAGCTAGGTGCGTCCAAATAATAGTAATTCATTAATTATTTTTAGATTTAAAAAATTATTTTTTTAAAGCTAGAGACACCAAGCACGTGGCTTCTATGTCGAAGTCAAGTCTTTGTCAGTTGATGTTTTAAACTGGATGCTAAATTCGTTAATCTTTAAGAAGGAGTGGATAATCCTTTCCTTTTTTTTCTTTCTTCAACCAATTATCATTAGCCTCTCTGAAAAATATCCAGATTCTTCATGAATGGAAATCTACCGCTAATCTTCTTTGGGAATGCTAAACCAAAATTTCATATATTCCAATTCCATGACTAACTTTTCCTTATTAAAATTTAATGTGCACCCTCAGATTTAGTTATTTTACAAGTGCACCCTGAATTTAAAATACGGTTGAGAAACATATTCTACATTTCTGAGAGGAAATTATTATGGATTTTGCCACTAGTATTTCTTTCATCTTATTTTTCTTACTTTTACGCCTGGTAAAGCAGCGTTTCTCAACCGGTGAGTACGGGCTCACTTATGCACTCTGAAGGGTAGCTAGGTGCGCCCAAAGAAGAATAATTCATTAATTATTTCTAGATTTAAAAATATTTATTTTTTTAAAAGCTGAAGATACCAAGCACGTGACTTCTATGTCTTTGCCAGTTGATATTTTAAACCGGATACTAAATTCGTTAATCGTTAAGAAGGAATGGATAATCCTTTCCTTTTTTGCTTTCCCCCGGACCTAACATATAAGACCTAATATTCAAAAAATGCCAAAACTCATCAAGCCCAGGTTTCACACAAGCATACTTAAATATACCTACCCAAATAAATCCTCTTCTTGGGGGTCGTATCTGGCAAGAGGCCACATGGAGTCTCACGTCGTCGATTCAAGGATCAGCTCAAAAACACCTTGCCGAGGACAGGAATCGATCCCGTAAATTGGGAGACGGAAGCTGTAGAAAGAATGAATTGGAGAAGAGCATTCCTCGACTAAACAAAATCCTTCGAAAGCACCAGAAGACAAATAGAAGAGACAAAGAAAGCTTAAAGAAAATCAGAGCTTTCCATCCCCTGAACCTTCCTCCGCTACCATGCGTTGTCTGCGGACGTCTCTTCAGAACCACCCCGGGCATTGTTTCGTACAGAAGGAAACGCCGATGAATACCCCAATTCGTGGCAACGAGATCCGCCAACGACGACTTTAAATATACAATGTCATGTCTTAAAAATGAACGCTTTATTTTAGAGATTCCTTCATTATTTCTCTATTTTCATATTTCATGTCTAATTTTACTTTATGCGAGCTCCAGAATTTCAGATATCCTCCAAGTGCGTCGGGAAGTAAAATAAAAATAATTGTGAAACACTGCTGAAAAATTGTTCGGCTCATTCTCACGCTCCAGGAAGAACTTGTCTATTTCCGACCGACTTTATCTTCAATGATCATCAAACTCTCCATGATTCCTAGGTTTTCAAAGGAACAGCATTTTTTTACATAAAGTTGGCATTCTACGACGTCACATTCTCAGTACAAGATTGGTGTAGCGATGTTGTGAAAGATACTAGCAACATTCGTTCTGTAGTTCATTAGATTTGCCGTATGTCGCATTGAAATTTTCCTTTTGCAAATGAAAAACTAACAAAGACAACACTTTTCTCTCGGTGCTTCGCCTAAAAATATTAAACAATGCCGTTATAATGGTGAATATAGGTTGAATAGTACCGAAACTGTAGTCACAGATTAAATAAACGTAGGTACCTCTATAAAAATCGCAATGCTCAACGTTTAGATTAATCTTAAAAATGAAAAATATACTCTTGAAGTTTTCATTTTAGCTTTAATTGAAAGCTAAAGGACTAAATTTACTATTTCTAGTAAGCACAATACTCTGGTGTATTTCAAACAGAAATTATATTGTTTGGAATCGATTTTCATTTTTTTTTTCAGTAAGATCGTCTAAACGCAAGGTTGTTCTCAGATTTCACACTTCCCTGGGTTTAATTAAATGATTAAATCCTATTAAACAAAGATGCGTAATCTAGCCATTACTGAATAAGAGCCAACATTTTAGAGAGGTGGGGGTACCTAACATTTAAAATTTACCAGCTGTGATATTATCATTCGGCATCAGGGTACCGAGGCAACAAACGCTAACATTCATGGTGCGATGGATAAATTGTCGCCATTTTATATTTTTAATTTCGCACATGCGCGTTTTTGTTTTTGTTTTTGATTTTGTTGACTGCACAGTATAGTAGGGTCAGTTAGGCACCCTCTGTTAGAAAAAGAGCACCATGACGCAATTCACTCCACCAGAAATTTGGAAACGACATGCTGTGCAGCTTGGCATTCGCACCGGAAGCTACAATACGAACATTTCAGGATGAAAGGAGAGTGCAGAGTATTCGCAAAGAGTTGGATGAGTCTAATGGTGATTACGAAGGTACAGCAGCTCGGAAAACTCACTCTGATCGTTCTGATAATAACTCCCGAATTTGTTGGCAAGAGCCTTAGACTCAACACGGACGCCTACACTTGATGTTGTTGTGCTGCCCAGGGTCAAGAGGGTGCCTGCTAGAAGACACTATACCTGTTATCAGGACTCTGCACCATTCCACACAAGCAGGAGCACCCAGTCATGGCTGCCAGACAATTTCTGCGACCACATTATCCCTTTCATCTGGCCACCTAACTCCCCAGACTCTAAATCCCTTGACTATTATGTGTGGAGCGGAGTAGAGCAAGAGACCAAAAGAAATCTTTCCAACAATAAAGATGAACTGCAGGCAAGGATTATGGCAGCATTCACCAAATGAAACAAGGAGACTGTCCAGAATAGTTGCAGGAGATTCCTAAGTCGTCTGGAGGCCGTGGTTGAAGTCAATAGCGATATTATTAAATAAATTTACTAAAGAGTAAATTTGAAGATTTATTTATATTTCAAGATATTTTTTCTGTAATTTTGGTAAATGTATCTGTTAAAATGAGATGCCAGTGTTATTTTCCTTTTAGCGTCATTTGGACGACAATTTATCCATCGCACTTCTGTATATTTGTTAAAATGAGATGTCAGTGTTATTTTCCTTTTAGCGTCATTTGGACGACAATTTATCCATCGCACTTCTGTATATTTCTTAAAATGAAATGTCAGTGCTATTTTCATTTTAGCGTCATTTGGGCGATAAGTTATCCATCGCACTTCTGTATATTTGTTAAAATGAGATGTCAGTGTTATTTTCCTTTTAGCGTCATTTGGACGTCAATTTATCCATCGCACTTTTGTATATTTGTTAAAATGAGATGTCAGTGTTATTTTCCTTTTAGCGTCATCTGGACGACAATTTATCCATCGCACTTCTGTATATCTGTTAAAATGAGATGTCAGTGTTATTTTTATTTTAGCGTCATTTGGACGACAATTTATCCATCGCACTTTTGTATATTTGTTAAAATGAGATGTCAGTGTTATTTTCCTTTTAGCGACATTTGGACGACAATTTATCCATCGCACTTCTGTATATTTGTTAAAATGAGATGTCAGTGTTATTTTCCTTTTAGCGTCATTTGGACGACAATTTATTCCTGTATAATTTTGCTTATGGTGGTGAAGGTTTCCGTAGAAACCGCTACCCTTTTCGACTGATAGGTACGAAATTGCGAAAAGTCCGCTCTTCAGGTTTGAATTCAACTTTTTTCCATCAACTAACCTGGTCATTAACCGAGGTGAGCGAGTACAGTCAGGCGAGCATAGACGTTGGTGGGGGGGTGAGGAATGGGTTCATATCTTTCTCAATATGGGAATCTGAATTTCACGAACCCGCCTGGGAAATCGAACTCGACACGTCGGTTTCGTTTTGCCACACCGTAATCATTAAAATATCGGTAAAAAAAATAATATATACGCTTTCACGGTCATCTCCCCCACCCCCGATTTATTCCAAACCAATTCGGCTGAATATGGAATCTATTCAGCAAATACAAACGTACTTTCTTCATTTCACGGATTTCCAATTTCCCTTTGATTCCATTCAAATTCGAAATCTGAATTAACAAGCATTGATTCTTCGGGTAACATGCACTGGCGTTATTGAAATCGAATGGAATTTCTGTTATTTTTGGCCAGCACCCATTACTATCAAGTGTTTAATTTTGGTTAATTAGCAACGGGGCAATGTGCGACAATTCGGGCTAGTTAGTTGAACTGGTCATGCAGTACGATCAGCTGTTGAGTTGTTGAGTTGTGTCCCTTCGGCTAATAATGTCATAACATTAACATTGTCACAAATAATTAATGATAACGCGATAGACGTCGATAATGTTTTTTAAACACCACCTCTTTTAAACCGAAAAACTTTCCCCGAGAACACTAACGTCATTAATGTGGTAATCAATGACATCGTTGCTTACGTTTAAATATTGCAAATTATTCAAATACTAGCAGCCGTACCCAGCTGGTTGATCACAAAAAGCGTTCAATTAGAATGAAGCAAAAACAGCATCAGGTTTAGATGCAACAGAGTTTATCTTCTTCAATTACTTTAAAGTACTTTCATTAAAAAAAAACATTTTGAATTAATGAGTTTCTGATATAACAGAAGTAGTCTGTATTTATTCAATCGAACTTAGCCGAGGACATGAAGGGGTAAAACAGGTAACATGAAGATCCACTTCAGACCACAATTATTTGGGAGTTTTTTTTAAATTCAATTTGTTAGTGAGTTACCAGGGATGTAAAAGAGGATACATTTATAAAGCAATTGCTAATTTTGATGAAGATGGGTTGAAAGATAAACGAAAAATAAGGAAGAAACCAGTAAAAATTGCCATTTACCGCAATTTACGTGGGTTTTCACTATATGACTGGGCTCAATTATCAAGTTAAATGAATGTTAAACAATCAACTTATTGTTGGCTACAATTGAGTGAAGTTTGTATTAGATTGCTTGAAAATTGAAGGAGTTTTTAATGTAAAATTTGTGCTGAAATCGATTTTTCGTTTTTCGCTAAACGCAGTGACGTAGAAATAAAAGTGAAGTATCGTTGAGTTCGCCATGATGTAAGTAACCTACGTATCGCGTTTGAACGAAATCGGAGGAAAAAGTTGGATGTATCGATTTATGATCGGTTTTATCGATTATTGACTTTTTAAAAATTATCGGTATTTTACGCTAAGAACCTATCTCTTTCATTGTACAATGTATGTGCCAAGTTTGATCGAAATCAGTTGGATGGATCTCGAGGGAAAAGGTATCAGACGGACAGAGAGCCAGACAGGCACACAGACATCCGCTGAATTATATATATATAGATTAAACATATGCTATAGGCTAAATAGTAGGTTAGATTCTCTAGCAGCCAAGTCTAGGAAAATGAATTCAAAACCATGGACAAAGCAACAGAAAACAACTCTAGTATCTTTACCAAGAAGTCATGGCGGATTTCATAGACAAACAAAAAAAGAACAAAAAAGCAGCCATAATCGCCTATTTCCTTACAGGAGAAAGTCATCTCAGAAGTCAAAAGCGTGGAGGTGGCAACAGAAAGCTTTTTCATTATATTTCCCCAGAAATTATTGCAATTTGTAGAAAATAAGGAAAAGGATGGGGTCGAGATCCCTGATCGTCTACGTCTTGACAGGAGAAAGATACCCCTGAAGTCAAAAACTTGGAGGAGGCATCGGTAACCCTCTCCAATAACTTTCTTAGGAAATCACGGTGAGTCATAGATAAAGAAAGCTGTAGCGAGCAATGATCGCCTACGTCTTGACAGGAGAATGACGCACCTGAAGTCAAAAGCGTGTAAACCCTCTCCAATATCTTTCTTAGGAAATCACGGTGAGTCATAGATAAAGAAAGCTGTAGAGAGCCATGATCGTCTACGTCTTGACAGCAGAATGACACCCCTGAAGTCAAAAGCGTGTAAACCCTCTCCAATATCTTTCTTAGGAAATCACGGTGAGTCATAGATAAAGAAAGCTGTAGAGAGCAATGATCGCCTACGTCTTGACAGGAGAATGACACCCCTGAAGTCAAAAGCGTGTAGGTGACAACCGAAACACTCTACACTATCTTTCCCTAAAAACCATTTCAATTCATAGATAATAAAGAAAAGGAAGCTTGTCAGATCCCTGATCGTCCCTGTCTTGACAGGGGAAAGACAACCTAAAGTCAAAATCGTAGAGGACGCAACAGGAACCCTCGTCACTCTTTTGCACAATGGGAATTAATAGATAATACAGAAAAGGACGCTGTCAAGACCCATGACCGACTACACTGTAAACAAATATTAATAAACATCATATTTAGTGATTTTTGCAAAAACTGGATTTTGATATCCCTTATATTCAAAAAGCTTATCTAATTTCAATACAAGTGGATACCATCAATTTAACGTGTTGAAAGAGTGTGTAGCGTCAGTCTTCCAAATGACGAGGCGCCACCTTACTACTCCCTCGTGTTTTCAAAATAATTCAAGTGTCACTTTTTGATTACCAGCAGCTGTTTCTTTACAGTCCCGGCTCTCCTGAGAACTTTCTCCTTTTTCAAATGTGATGTCCATGGCATTCTCATCATTTGTCGGTGGAGCCACATCTCTATCGTTTCACGCTTGGTCTCGAGTATTGGGTTCATATCTTTCTCTATACGGCCAGATGACTTGGTTCGGAAGATAAGACGATACCTGTCGCAAGAGGCACACGTGCGTCGTGTAGTAGACTGTCGCACAGAAGTACGTGTCGTTGCTGACACTGTAGTTTGAACCTAGATCGCCAGTGAGCAACCCGGGCGATTGCATTATTGAATTAAGTGGGTCACGTGACCATAAAGGAAACGCATAAATAGAAAGTAGCGTGGACAACTGAGGGGGTCACCATTTCTATACTATCCTCTGTTACTATACCGATCACGATTCTATTCTCTATACTATTTGTTTTTTACTGATCATTATACTATTCGGCATTTATTATTTCAACCAGTATTATTAGTGCAAGTAAGGCACCTCGAGGCGGTGTCTCGCTATAACAATTACGACTGAACAGTGAGTTCGATCCTCACTGGATGCCCCATATTTTCGGCCTTGTGCCACACCTAAGCTACGCTTGAAAATAAAAAATAAAATGTGTAAATTCCTCCCTATTTATCATCTCTCAGTTGCGTCTCTGTTTTTTTTGGGCAGAGTGCACTCAGAGTCGCAACTGAGGAAAATTATACTGAAAGGTGCCCAGACCTGGGAAACAGTTGCCTTAGGCCGCGCCCTTACATTACGCCAGAAAGACGGATCGGTGCTCGCACCGACGCCAGCGCAACCGACGCCAGCGCAACCGACGCCAGCGTAACCGACGCCAGCGCAACCGACGCCAGCGCAATTTTTGTTCCTGGCCTCGGTGTACGCGATTGGGCCAGCACCTTAAAAAAAAAAACAAACCTTGTGTCACAATTCGTCTTAGTGGGGAGACAGAGTAAATACCCAGTATTATTAGTGCTAGTATTACTACTACCAGTACTGGCGTTACAAGTCTCGACGACAACGGGCAGTTTGGAAGTGATAACGGACATTCGTCTGACATCACAAAAGTGACTACAAGCGTAGGCGTTCTAACATTATAAATTAGACAAAATCTTAATTACTATTATGAGATAAGAGCTGTTTAAAAGAAGGCTGAACTTCCAAAAAAAAATCATTGTGCTGTTTTGCGTACGTCAATCCTGTAAACACAAAAGATATCTATTGCTCAAATGTCTATCGCCGCCACAAAAATCAATTATTAAAAAAAAACACTTAGACGATTATGTATCTTTCGATACATGACTGACGAGGCAGATTTTTTTCCCGCAGTAGGTTGCCATTTCTTTCTGCGGTAGACCAGTTGCCATCCAAAGCTACAGAACCCGGTCTGTCCTGCTGGTGAGAGAAAAAATGGTTTCATAACTTTCCCAAGGGTAAATTCGAACTCGGCTCTCCGATTCCTCAGTCTGAGACGCTATACATTATTCCATCGTGCTAGAAAACGTTTTTTTCCATTTCTTTCTGCGTTGGCGTCCGGTCTGTCCCGCTATTTACCCATAGCTGGGTGGGGGGAGAAGAACAGTATTCATACCTTTCCCAAGGGTATTAGCACGTAAGTGAATGTAATGGATTCGACCGGAATTCGAACTCGGCTCTCTGATTCCGCAATCCGAGCCGTGCCTAACATAAACAAAACTAAAATTTCCTTTTCCTACCCATAAGATCATAGAAATATGTCAATTAATAACTAATAAATGTTTTTGGTTTGTTTTGTTTTTTTACCTTCGATAAAAAATTTTCATCGTCAAAATTTGGTTTACGGATGGGATCCAATATGGCGTTTTGGACTGTCAATTATTGGAATTTCTAGAAAGTGTTCCTTTCAAAACTATTATGCCACAAAATTCTTATTCTTATAACTACATAGATGATTCTCTATTATTATGTCCACAAGACATAGTTTTACCCAATTTTGTCAACAAACTTAATAACGTTGAACAGACAATAGATTTTACTTTTGAATCTGAATATAACACTTTACCTTTCCTAGATATCATCCTACACAAAACTAATAACGACTTTCAGTTGGAATCTATCAACAAGAATAACCTCATCAATTTTTATTCCCATCACTGCAATAGGATAAAATCTCGAATAATTATAAGATTTTATTTAAGATCTTGAAGTACCTTCAACTCTCAATAATTACCCGAAGAAGAAACAAACATAGAAAACACTTTCAAAAATGTCCATGCTCAAAAAAACACGATATAAAATTCACTATTATTTTGTCTATAAAGTTAATTGTGTTAACTTTTTAACAAGAAAAGTCTCAAGTTCATGTTAAAAATGGCCACAAAATATTGTTGATTTAAGTTTGAAAGATCTATTATGACATGTCGCTAATTTTTGTTTGTATTTTAGACACATTGCATTTGTATTCAATTTTTCTGGCTGAATTTGTCCCCTGTATTACATACGATCCATCATTGTATATAATTAAGTTAATAAAAGGTGTATTTTATATGAATACCACTTTATGAAAATTGAGATGTAGTAGAGGGGGGAGCCGTGTCATAACCATACGATGCTAAATTTTGTCAATTTTCAAGAGAAGTCACTACTTGTTACATATGAAAGTTTTCTTTGAACAGTCACATCTCAGTTTACCCAGAAACAAACAATAGAGTTAGTAATAAGAAAAGTTGACATTAATACAAAATTTCACAGCTTGATATGATATTAGTATTCATAATATTGATATCTTATTGATATGATATTAGTGTTCATAATATTGATATCTTATTGATATGATAGTAGTATTCATAATATTGATACCTTATTGATATGATATTAGTGTTCATAATATTGATATCTTATTGATATGATAGTAGTATTCATAATATTGATATCTTATTGATATGATATTAGTATTCATAATATTGATATCTTATTGATATGATATTAGTATTCATAATATATCTCAGTATTGGGCACTCTTGTAAAAACAATATTTTTATTCATTGGAATTTGCTCCGTATACATAAAGCCTATACTTGGGTATATATATATATATATATATATATATATATATATATATATATATTAAACATGTTGTATTGAATGTTAAAGACAACATAGTCTTTCATATTTTCTTTTGAATTTTCTCATATTCTCTAATGAGACTTTTTATGTGAAAATGATTTCGAAATATGTATTGTCCGTACGATGACCTAGAGGCTTTCGAACATCATTGTTCATCTTCAGGGTCAATATTTTTAGTCAAAATCTTTTAAACAAACATTTGCCAATTATCTTGTAGCGTAATAATGTTATTATTTATTTGCATTTTAAAATACAAAATGTGCCACAAGGGCTAAAAATGGGAAGGGGGAAAAGACTGGTCTTCTCTAGTCCTACCTGAAAACTATCTAGTCTCATTCGTTGACCCATTCGTACTTACAATTTTCCTTTCACCATAACAACACATTTACTTTCACAACACAATCACCAAAATACCTCATTTTCTCGATGAAAAGCCCTAACATTAATTTTTATTTACAAAATCATCGAGGGAAGGGAAAAAAATCAAAAGCCCAATGTTTATATACAATGTAAAATATGTATGTACAAGAAACTAAACAAAACAATATTAGTAGTAGGACCCTTCCAAAAATGTGGCAGAAATCTCTATTAACTGGGATGAACATTTCCAGAGAACAGAGACATCTGTCACCTAAAACGTGGGGAGGGGTGGAGACAAGAAACTAAAAAGGAGGACAAAAAAACAGGACTTATGTACTTGCATGCTCTAGCTACGTTGAAAGGAAAATATTTAGCCCTGAGGAGGCCAAAACTGAACATGAAAATGTCCTATCTTACCTTAAAAGGCTGGGATGACTAATGTTTCGGTTCGAGGCCCAAAATCCTCTTGCTTAAGTTGCGTCCAACAACCACTCTAGGTCAGCACCTCTCACTCGCACCAAGCGCGAAATTTTCACCCACCTTTTGCCGAAATTCCACGAGGAGAGACGCGCCCTCTCCGCCCTGATCTTAACCTTAAGCTGATGCCTAAAGAATGAGACCAGTTGCAAAGAGGAAAATTTCTCACCTGCGGGGAACTCCTTCTGTCTAGTCGTCCACACCACCATTCGCATAATGCCGAGCAGACACAAGAGCACATAGTGCTGATCCCTGGACATTGACGGTACCACATTGGTACAAACGGAACTGGCTTCCAGGACAAAAAACTTTCCGTCCAAGACGCGAACCATGTAGCCTTCAATCAGCCTGCACAGAGGTTGCACAATGTCGCAGTGGAAGAAGGCATGTTCAATTGACTCCTCCCAGTCACCACAGCGAACACATTCGGCTGAAATAGCCAAACCCGCTGCGCAGAGCTTTTTGCCGACCCAGAGAGCCCATCGCAACACCAGCCAGGTTAGTGATGACGCGTCGTTGTTGAGACATTTCAACCCGGGCGCCCAAGGCGAGACGGAGCGAAACTCCTTGTTCGTAAGGCCCAGCTTGCCCGGAAGCTTGTCCTTGGCAATCCCCCTCACTGCTACCCGATACAAAGCCTTCCGAGACATATCCTGTGTATCGGGGAGGCGATCTTTAACCTTTAACAGGCAACGCAACGCGTCTCTACATTCCTTATAAAAGAGGCATTCACCTTCAGGTGAGCGGTGCGCCTCCGCCTCGTCGAAATGCATACTTTGAAGGGACGGAAAAGATTGACGGGCGTCTTCCTTCCAGAATTCGCCTTCACCGTCGTTTTGCGTACACATCCGTTCTAGGAAATTCAAGCGGAGCATATGCTGACGTGTCTCGACGCTTGGCATTCCCAGACCGCCTTCGGCAGGATGGAGGCAGCAGACCTCGCGACTTACCATGTGAGCCTTTCCTCTCCAGAGGAAATCGAAAAGCTCTTTAACGAATTTGACTAGTACGGTAGACGGGAGTGGAAGAACCGAAAGCCGGTAAAGGAGAATCGGGTAGATGTGCGAAATGCACACTTCCGCCCTCCCCTTCAAGGAAAGATTCCTTCGAGTCCACAGACGAACTGCTTCGTCGACCTTCCTTCGAACTTCCAACCAATTTGTGTCCAGCAGAAGGCCGGGACCGAACCAGATACCGAGTATCTTCACCGGCCCGTCCGTCCAGCTGAAGGGCCCGGGAAGAGTAACTCCCTCCCACTCAGCCAACCGCAAGCCAACTGACTTTTCGCGGTTGATTTTGGCCCCTGCCACCGTCTCATACTTGCAAATCTCTTTGCCGATTTCGTGAATCTCGGCGGTGTTCGTTACGAAAACAGACACGTCGTCAGCATAGGCGGAATACTTAGCCGCTTTGGTGGCACCAGGTAAAGAAATTCCGCGAAGGACCGGATTCGCCTTTAGTTTGTGAAGGAAGGGCTCCAACGCAAGGACATAGAGCATAGGCGAGAGCGGACAACCCTGACGAATGGATCGAGACAAGGTAAAAGGCTCCGACCTCACCCCGTTCACTTCCACCAGTGCCCCCGGGGACTTGTACAGGAGACGGGTCCAGGAACGAAATTGTGGCCCGAAACCGGCAGACGCGAGAACAGCCTCGAGAAAACGATGGTCGACCCTATCGAATGCCTTGGACTGATCCAAATTGATTAGCGCGGCTTCACCGTCGACTTTTTCCATGATCTGGCGAACAATATGAAGGTTGTCCTGAATAGTCCTGCCCCTCACAGCGCATGTCTGTTCGGGACCGATTAGACTATCGAGGACAAGCTGCAAACGGTTGGCCAAGACCTTCGCCAAAATCTTCAACTCTACATTGAGCATAGTCAAAGGGCGGAAATTATCTAACCCATCCCCTCCGCTTTTGTTCTTGCGTAGCAACTTGATGACACCCCTGGTGAAGCGTTGGGGTATGTTCCCATTCCTCAACCAGTGGTTGAACATCAGTGCCAGCAGCGGAACAAAAACGGGCGACAGCCTCAAGTACACCTCGTAGGGAAGACCGTCTATACCCGGAGTCTTGTCTCGGCCGGCCTGCTTCAGCGCTTCCCAGATTTCCTCCTCGGTGACGGCCCCTTCGCACACATCCGCTTCCCCCGTCTCGAGACGCGGAAAGTCGGCTAGATATGCGTCGAAATTGGCGGGGCTCAGTCCGGGCTCCCTGGTGAAAAGGTCGCGGAAATGAGACCGAAACGCCTCGCAGATGCCTTCGTTTGTAGTCATCTGTCGTCCGTCCGGCGATGTGACGCTCGGAAAGTAGCGATCTGCCGCGCTGCGCAACTCCTCTTTCCTCAGTTCGGCAGCCATGTTAGTCGCCTCGGCAGACATTTTCTTCAACCTAGCCCTAACTACCAGAGCCTGGTCCTTCTTGATAAGCGAGGAGGCCAGCTCGGCCCTAGCTACTGCTACTTGCCCACTATCTCCCGACTGGTTGGCATCCTCTAATCTAGACTCTGCTGCCATTTGCGCTGTTAATCTATCTCTATTGAGCCGACGACTATAATCAGCTGCAAACGACCTGATGACCGACTTAAGGTGTCCTCACCACCTATTCCCAAGCACACTCCCCGTCAATTCCCTCTGTATGGTTGCTAATCATGTTGCTACTATTTTACAAACTAAATAAACGTTAAAATCCTTTTAATTTCAAAAGACGCGATGATGTTATCACGTGCATGGCGAAGATTTTTATCATGTGACGGCGTGAAAAGATCGAAGAATACGTTATAAAATTTAAATATATTATAAACATTGTAGGATGTTTCCAGAAATATTGTAATCTATACGATTAATAAGAGGTCTTTTGCTTTTAATATGTAATGCTTCTAAGATTTTAAGGCGTCTAATGTCTGTATGTTTATCTATAATTTTAGTATTTTCTACAAGTATTTTACGTATATCAGATTGCGTAAGGGAAACAGTATGTGACTTAATATGTTGTTTAATGGAGCTAGAATTATTTAGATGCAGAGTTAATCTTCTGGAGAGCCGGGTGGTTGTAAATCCAATATATGTATGTGGATTAGAAGAGCATTCTTCCATGGGACATTTAAACTCATACACAACATTGGTTCTATCAACAACCGCAGCAACTGGAGAATGATTATTACTCATTATCAGGTTAGAGGTTTTAAATTTACTATAATATATATTAAGTTTTAAGGCCTTATTTGAATCAACAGGAAACACATTATGGTGTATTATAGACTTAAGGGTCTTTTCATCCATGCTGTATTGTCTATGCATTTGTCCTCTGTAAAAGAGGTTAATTGAGGATAATTTTCTGGGTGTATCTCTTGGTAGGTCTGAGAAGTATCTATCAAATTCATTATCAACTAGATAGTTAGGAAAACCGTTATTAATAAGGGTTTGCTTGATGTTAGTCAATTGTTTATGAAATATTTTATTGGTAGTAGAGATAAGTTTTGCTCTAGTAACTAGGTTAGAAATTATTGACCGTTTATATTTAATGGGGCATTCACTAAGATAGTTGAGGGTGCAATTGTTATCACTTGTAGGTTTTTTGTATACAGAAGTGGTAAAAGTGTCATTACTAGTATCTATTAAAACATCCCAAAAAGGGATCTTATTATCTTTAGTTAGTTCATGTGTAAAATTAAGTACTGAATTATTTTTAAAAGCTTGTTGCAAAAAGGTTAATTCATCAAACTTTTTAGCAAGTATAAGGATATCATCAACATAACGGAGGTATATGCTAGGTGTTTCAATAATACCAAAAATGTTATCTTCAAGATATAATTACTAATTACATCTATAACAACCCTCTTATGCAACCTCTTAAAATTAATCCGAATATACTCAAAAAATCCTTTTAATCTGCACTACAGAGGTTCCTTTCTATGACCACCTTAATAATATTTATTTACAGGTGGACGGCGTCTCTATGGGATCTGTCCTTGGTCCAACATTTAGCAATACTAATTTCGATATCATTTTCAAATAAAAAGTTTCATTAGAGAATATGAGAAAATTGAAAAGAAAATATGCAAGACTATGTTTTCTTTAACATTCAATACATGTTTAAAAGAAAAGTTGCTGCCAAATTACACACATATATATATATATTACACACACACATATATATAAATATATATGTGTGGGGGGTGCATTTAGGCAGCAATCCTTCTTTCATGCACATTTCATTAAAAACGACTGACAAGGTGCTTTTATTTAGTTTTTTTTTTGCGATCTAATAATGTTTTTCTTTTCAGGTGATAAATTATATAAAAACTGTCTGAATGTACTTTTTATATTATTGTTTATTTTTCTATTCTTGCCGTTGCAAGAAACGCCTAATGTGGAAATCCAACAATTGATTAGGAAATCCGTTATTAATCAGCGTTTGCTTTATATTTTTTAATTCATTAAAGAAAAGCGTGCGAGAGGATGAGTTCTCGTGCGCTCGTGTGAGGAAATTCTTAATAACACCTATTTTATATCTAAGAGAAATTATATAAAAAACTAAATAAAAGCACCTTGTCAGTCGTTTTTAATGAAATGTGCATTCATATATATATATATATATATATATATATATATATATATATATATATATATATATACTTTTCAAACGTCCGCCTTTGAAAGCTCTAATAAATATTAGTATTAGTATTTATTTTTTTATCTACAATCAGGGCCGGTGCGAGTGGGGGGTAAGCCTGATTATGGGACCCAGTTAGTGCTTTGTGACTCTCGCTATCTTATCAATATTTGCTTTTTTTTTTACCTACATTTATATACGTTACAAATTTACCTACTGTATTCCTGATTACTCTTCCATTGTTCTTGCTTCTTAGTAATGTTTCTGTTTTATAATTCTTTTACGCTCAGTAACCACTTGTGTCTCAGTGGCTTTGCTGCCTTGCTTAGGGTAAATCCGATTAAAAAAGAAAAGAATAAGAGCACAACTGAAGAAAATGAAAAGTTTTCGCGGATTTTGACGCCATTCTGGGGTCTTGAGAGCTCGTGGCAGTGCTTTGTGACCCAGGCTATCTTATCAAAATTTGATTTCTTTCTATCTATATTTATATACTGTTGTGAGACCGATACTTTCCTACATCATGGACTCTCCCAGTACTATATTATTATGTGAATGGTAGTATCATGAGAGTAGCACCAGTAATGCGCAGCCGCGTACGATACCAATATCGCACACCACTGAATAGTAAGCTCTGCTTACTCTTACACTATTCTTTCTAACTTTTCTGTTTAATATATCTTTCTTAACTCTAACCCGTGTTCCGTGTTTTCCTTCCGTGGCCCCTACTTCGGGTCCACATCATATACGTTACAAAATAAACTAAGCACACCTGATTATATAACTATTAAACATTTTCGCGGATTTTGATGTCATTCTAGGTGGGTTTTTTAACGCCGAAACCGGTGAATTTGTTTTACTCAGTCTAAAAACACGGAATATAAAATCACTATTTTTTATCCATAATGTTGAATGTGTTAAATTATTCAACTTTTTCAAGAAAAATTTCAAGTTGACGTTAAAAATTGCCGCAAAACATTGCTGATTTAAGATGGCATGATCTATTATGACACGTCCATAATTTGTATTTAGATACATTGGATTTATTTTTCAGTTTTTCTACTTGAATTGTTCACCTGTATTGCATACGATCCATTATTGTACATAATTAGGTTACAATAAAATTTGTATTTTATAATATAAAAATTGAGATGCATTATACAGTGTTCGTATCATAGACCCTTGCACCGGCTCTGGTTATAGTATAAAAATACAGTTTTAATGTATACTGTATTTATAGAATAAATTATGCTACAATTAAATTTTATAGGAATACTACTTTATGAATATTGAGTAAAGTTGGGGGGGCTCCGTATTATATATTCGAGGAGCGGTGATTCATAGATTCGGGAGGAGGGGGCTCGTGACCCTTGCAATGGCCCCGTATATATTATAAAAATATAGTTTTAATGTATGTTATATTTATAGGATAAATTACGCCAAAATAACACTTGTATTTTATAAGATTATTACCTCATGAAAATTGTATAAAATTCGGGGCTCCGTATCATAGATTAGAGGGGCGGCGTATCATAGATTATGATGAGGGGAGGGGAAGGAACGAGACCCTTGCACCGGCTCTGATTAAATCCATGTAAAAGTCTGGATTTGCTGAAGCTATTTAAGTACTTGACTCCAACTCTTGGGTTAATGTTTTTGGTTCAGTAGCAACTTGCGGTGCTGAACCAAAACTATCCATAGCACAGCCTCTTCTAATTTCAATTTCCTTATCTCCTCTCTGGTCCGAACTAATTGTTATCGGCCTTGGTTATGTTATTATTTGTTTCTGCCATGTTACATATACTATCCAATGAGTTGTCGCTATTGCTGAAAGTCACGTGCTTGCTCGGGGCACTTCGACATGGTGTAATCGTTAGCAAGCTTGTCTCGCTAGAACAATCACAGATGAATAGTGAGTTCGATTCTTACTGGATTGTTCCTCCCTCTCGGCCTTGTGCCACACATATAAGCTACGTTTAGAAAATCACATTGTCTTCGTTCGGCAGATTAGTCGAGCGGAGAGCTGACCAAAGCGACTGCCACGTTCTCGGTTATCGTTATTTGTTTTGGCCTTGCATATTATTTTGGAACTGGAATCGACTGTCCTTTGCGCCTGGGAGTCATTCCTGATAGGATTTATTGCAAGAGATGCATCCAAATTTTCTCCAACGTCATAACTGCGAAGTAAACATTAACTGCTTCTGCGTCGGTTTGAATTTTTTCCGTGCACGTAACCATTAAGAGGTGCAGGACAACTCAACATCGCCAACTCAACACCGTCGACTGAACACCACCAACTGAGCGCCGGGACAACTCAGCACCGCCAACTCAACACCGCCGACAGAACACCACCGACTGAGCGCCGGGACAACTCAACACCGCCGACTGAATATCACCAACTGAGCGCCGGGACAACTCAATACCGCCGACTGAGCGCCGGGACAACTCAACACCGCCAACTCAACACCGCCGACTGAACACCACCAACTGAGCGCCGGGACAACTCAACACCGCCAACTCAACAGTGCCGACAGAACACCACCGACTGAGCGCCGGGACAACTCAACACCGCCGACTGAATATCACCAACTGAGCGCCGGGACAACTCAATACCGCCGACTGTGCGCCGGGACAACTCAACACCGCCGTCTGAACACCACCGACTTTTTACTTTTATTCGGTTATAAAAAATAAATATGTTTTTCTGGTGCTGAGTTGTCTCGGCCCTGAGTTGTTCTGGCGCTCAGTCGTCGGTGTTGAGTCGGTGGTTTTGAGTTGTCCCTTTCCGACAATTACGATATGCTTTTCTTAGATTTTCTTTCTTTCTTTCTTTCTTTCTTTCTTTCTTTCTTTCTTTTTCAATTACTTTTTATTTATTTTCATCTTTTCATTTTATACATTTTTCTTTCATTCTTTTTTCTTTTTTTTCTATCTTTCTTACTATCTTTCTTTCTTTTTTCTTTCTATATTTCTTTTTCTCTTTCTTACTTTCTGAATTGCTTTTTTACTTATTTCTCTTCATTTTTTCATTTTATAGATTATTCTTTCTTTTTTCTTTTTCTTTCTTTCTTTCTTTCTTTCTTTCTTCCTTCTTTTCTTTCTTTCTTTCTTTCTCAGTTGCTTTCTATTTATTTCTCTTCATCTTTTCATTTTATACATTTTTCTTTCTTTCTTTTTATCTTCTTTCTTACTTTCTTGTTTTCTTTTTCTTTCTTTCTTTCTTTCTCAGTTGCTTTTTATATTTATTTTTCTTCATCTTTTCATTTTATACATTTTTATTTCTTCCTTTTTTCTTTCTATCTTTCTTTCTTTTTTCTTTCTATCTTTCTTTTTCTCTTTCTTTTTTTTTTACTTTCTGAATTGCTTTTTTTATTTATTTCTCTTCATCTTTTCGTTTTATAGATTTTTTCTTTCTTTCTTTTTTCTTTCTTTCTTTCGTCCTTCCTTTCTTTCTTTCTCAGTTGCTTTTTATTTTATTTCTCTTCATCTTTTCATTTTATACATTTTTCTTTCTTTCTTTTTATCTTCTTTCTTACTTTTTTGTTTTCTCTTTCTTTCTTTCTTTCTTTCTCAGTAGCATTTTTATTTATTTCTCTCCATCTTTTTATTTTTATACATATTTTCATTTTCTTTCTTTTTTTTTCTTTTTCTTTGTTTGTTTCTTTCATTCGCGATAACATTTTCTTCATTTCAGTCTCTCCTTATTTTCTTCAAAATCTCTTAGTTTATAGTTCCGTTCCAAATTTCAAAATATAAATCCAGTGAATCAAAAATCCTGATCTCTTCACCAAGATCTCAAAATTATCGCTCAGCTGTTTTATCTGGTGCCTACTTACGCCACAATGATGTCTTGACAGTTCATTAAAAAGAATCGGCTCTCAATTTAATAATATTGAATTTCCAGAGTATCTCATTCCTTGTTGAGTCACTTAATCCAATATTTCTTAATTTATCCCTCGTATTAAACGTTATGTGGACAATATTTTACCAAACTGTGCTAATAACTTAATTAATTAAGCTACGAATTTAGTGATCCACCCTCGTTTACCTGAGTCATCATCGTGTTATATAAAATCGCATCAGTGAGAGAAAGTGTGAATCGAACCCGCTACGCTAGGTAATTCTCTGAATCATCGCAAAACGACAGGTGATATTTTATGCTAATTTATACTGGATTTTAATCTTCTCCGTATACTGGGACGCGATGACATCTGCTGAGTCCTGGGTCAGCCCAACCCTAGATCAAGGGCTATGAGACAAGAGCAAGTTGGTTTGTTTTTTTGTAAAATCTTTTTCTGGGTTTATATTTAAAAGCCGGATTCCTCGACAAGAAATCCTATCAATACAAGGAACGTGACGATGATAACACGTTGTTTTCGATGGGTTGAGGCTTGGGTATGTCGGGGAGCGAGTGGAATGTGGATAGCGCGGAAGTCAAGCCCAGCGTGTCTTACAGGGGACTGTCAGCATTTGGCGCGCAATCGCACATGAGCGTACACTATCGCAGAAAAGGAAATTGGAAAGATATTGGCTCGAAAAAAAAGCGGAAGAAGGAATAGCCGAATTGTTCTTTGGACGAAACAAAGATTGGCATAAGGCTATACTTATTCAGAGCAATAGAAGATGGAAATATATTATTACTCAATGTCTTTTTCCTTCTGTAAGCCTGTCTTCTTTACTACGTCGATCTATCATATATATATATATATATATATATATATATATATATATATATATATATATATATATATATATATATATATATATGTATGTATATATATATATACATATATATATATATATACATATATATATATATATATATATATATATATATATATATATATATATATATATATATATATATATATATATATATATATGTAGGTATGTATGTATATCGGGTGTAACAGCAAAATTGTCCAAATCGTGTAACAGCATAACTTTCCATCTCACAAAATGTTTAATATTTAAAAAAATCAATAAACTGATTGAGTTTCTTTTTTACAGATTTTCAGGTAAGACGTTTAAACATCTTGACACGATTTGTCGTAAGAATCTCTGCAAGCCCCTTTCAGTTATTCAGCAAGAAAGAAAACACGTTAAAATCGTTTTGTGTCAGCCCCACTGTCTTCCTAAATGGGCAATGGTGAGAGGAAAAACATTCATTTAGGCCTTCAGTAATGTTACCAATATTCATACGCTGGATTCCATCTTCAGAGTCCATTCAAGAACCATCAAGAGAACGGTGAATAAGTTTTAGAAAAGAAAATAATAGAGAGGACAACTGGACAGGTCACAACAGGAAGAGGGATCATCATTTTAACTTAGGGCGAAAGAGATCCATTAGAAAAGATCCAACGCAATCCATACACTAACTAATGAGAGAAAGAGGTCCAAATATCAAGAACTGGTCGAACAATGTCGGCAAAAGTCATGGCAAAAGATATACTATGACCCCGTAGAAGTTGATTGCAGGGGCTTTGCTGGACAGTCGTTGTGCAGGGCCCTAGCAAAAATAGGCATAGTGGGGGCAGTTAGGGCGAGAGCGCTGAAGGACATTACCAACGCAGTTCTAACTGCGTCAAAATGGATTTGGCTTAAGAGATCAGGGCCATGGAAGAAATAGTGAGGACATTAAGGGAAATCTCAGAATCGTAATTAGGAGACATGTTATACGTTATAAGGGAATACTAAGACAATTGTTGTGTCGGAAACCTACCACCCCACTTGAAGATGAACTTGTCTGCGTCTGTGAACAAAGACTTTAAATAGTGGCATGTCAGTTGACATGAGGGAGACAGGGAGACAGAGAAGTTCTTGGCTGAGCTCGTTATTGACTACTCAGGCGATTTCTGTACCTTTTTACCAACCTATTAAAACCCTTTTTATTGTTACGTGTTATTCGGCGTTTGTCTCTACTAACCCCAAATCAACATCATGACAACAATATATTCAGTTAGGGCAGTCGAACTGTTATGGATAGTGGTTGAGAATCGTTGTTATATGTGTGGGGGGAATAGGGTTTTTTTCGGGGGGGTACTTTGCTTTTCGGTTACTGATTGCCATTCTTATTTGTCGTTTTTTTTTTGTTAGCGATTACTCGCGGTTTTATTTCAATATGTAAGCCTAATTGAATATTTATTATGAATGGAATGGGGGAGAAAGATATAGTTTCGTAGTAATAATAGTCTGGAAATTTAGAGAGTTGAAGCTAGTACTAATTGAGAAGATTTATTTTGAGAAATATGTATCAGATTGTAAATATGTGTATAGGTTACTTAATTGAGTAGATAGCATAATTATTTAGTTATTTATTTATTGTTATTAGGCCATCGAATTATTTTAGTCGGTAAATGACAAAACGTCTATACAAGATTTTTTTCACCTGACAGAACAGCGAATTTCTTTTGAGAAGGTACTAGTATAGGATAGTTTTGAGTTGGGTATGAGTGTAGGTTTAGTTAAAGGTTTAGTATTGCTATGGGATTAGTATTTGAAAGGTAAAACATGGACTTAAACAATGCAATAAAGATACCAGCTCACCTCGGTATGGATTCCGGAAGCAGTAAACTGGAGGTAATAAAAAGACACCACTATATAGAAGAGGATCCCTGTTTTCATTGGCTGACGCTGACTGACATATGTCAATAAGAACGGTCGAAGTCCGGCGTTGCTAGTTTCTTACGATTACTGTTTTTTTGCAATGTCGCGGTGCGTAGCACGACGCTTTCAAGGAGGCGGCCGGATTCAGCTAGAATCAGGTCGGGGATGCTGCTGGAGCCGATATGATGCAAAACCCGAAATCGGCGATAAGAACAATGCATCACTGAAGACCACCCTTGATGCATGTAAAATGTATTATTTAACTAAGTATGTATATTACCAGCACCCATTTTTTAAAAATATTATTTAAGGAAAATTTTTGACAATGTCAGCAAAGAATAGCTATTTCATTTCTTTGATTCAGTAAATTTTTATTTTTTTATAAACTTAGTAATATATAGTTTCTCATGTATGCACAAAGGGCATGGGTCATTTAATGACCTACATATTCTAGCTTTTCTTATTAATTTCCATTTTACTGTAGGTGTTTTATTAGTTTCTTTTAAGTGCCAGAAATATTTCGATAGGGACGTTTGATTCCGGTATCTATTTATCCTAAATGAACTTTAGTCTTGATTGAAACTCTTTTTAAACCCATGGCTTGTGCAACCTATATAGATTTTCATGATTTCGGGCTTTTCAATAGTTGAGATATTGCATTGGTATACTAATGATTCCGTGCGACATTTAATTTGTAGGGGACAGTTATGAGGATTTCTACAGTTACATATTTTTTTGTTTATCTTCCTCTTTTTTTATTTCTATATTGTTTAAAATTCTTTGGTTTTGGTTTAAGTGTTTATTCAAGATATTAGCATTATGTTTCTTAATGATTTTCTCTAAGTTTTCAGCACAGCTGTAGCTTAATTTTAGTGTATTTTTATTGAAAATAGTACGGAGTTTACTATCTTTAGGAAAATGCTTAACGATTAATGCAAAGAATTTTTGTCCTAATTTATTCTTTACCATTTGGTTGTATGGGGGTGTATACCACATTATTTTTCTACTTCTGTTTTTTCTATGGTTTCCATTTTCCTTTTTTATGTAAGTTAGTTTGGGGCTTTTGTAGCCACTATCTTTTAGAGCTTTATTATAAAAATTAATATGTTCATAGAAAATCTTCTCATTTGCTGAATTTGTACTTATTCTTTTTTCGATAGATAAAGGTATATGCTTAATTATAGATGAAGGATGATTAGATTTATAGTGTATATATAAAGGTTTAGTATTGGATTTTTTATATGGTACGTATACATTTTTCATTAAATCTAATGTTATATCAAGGAAGTTAACTTTTTTTAATTTAGTGCTTACCGTAACTTTTAAGTTTAGGTATTTATATTCTTTATAGAATATCCTTCTAATTTTATCTATTTTAAAGTTAGTAGAGTTCTTTATAACCATAAGTCCATCGTCTCTGTATAAACCAATGTCAGTTATATTAATTTCATGGTAAGCTGTGAGATTGTATAATATAAAAAGACCTATAAGCTCAGAAAATTCAGCTGAGTCTAGTGATCCCATTGTGATGTCAAAGTGGTCATAAGAATTTTTTATCCATTGCTCACCTTTATGTATCAGTACAGATTTTTTAGCATTTATAATAATGCTCTTTTCTCGTCAGTAATATCCGTGTACTGGTTGACAAAGTTCGACGCATTCATGAACAGTTCTTTAGATATTGATTGATAATAATTTTCAATATCAAACTGCAGTGTACAGTTCGTTTTCTCCTTTATATCAGCAAACCAGTTTGTCACGTCTTTGGTATTAATCCAAAGTTTCAGCCCTATTTTTTCTTTAATTTGTTGATTAACCCTTTCTAGGATCTTTTTACTTATTTTGCCGATCTCTGGTCTTGTTGGGTTTATTATCCTTGTAGTCGGATTAGCTTCGAAATCTGGTTTGTGGTCCTTTAAGGTTATATAGCACTCTTTTTCAGCAAGTTTACCTACTTTATCACTAATCTTCAGTTTATCTGTGATTTTTTTACTGCTAGTATTAATATTATCCACCATGTTGAGGTAATTATAATTTGCCTTTTTATAGCTCTTATGTAAATCCTTATTAAATAGATCGTTGTAGTCCCTTGCCGTTATTTCGCAGAAATGTCCTGTTTTGTCGGATTTCATTAAAATGTTATCCGTTGTGTTACTGTCTTTTACTATTTTATTCAGGCGTCTTTGGAAGTACCATTTTTTATCATGGAAATTTATGTTATTTATTTTTTCGAATAGGTCATTTTCAAAACCAGGCAAACGTTGAATAAATGGTGCTGCTTTTTCACTGTTATATCCGTAAACCTCATTTTTGTTTTGTAAGTCATTCCGTCGAAAGACAAAGTAAGTTTTCCATCTCATCCTTCGTATGAGTTCTTGCTTTTTACATTAATATAAAGAAATAATTCCTTTTGTTGGTATTAGGAATGTTCTTCAGAGAAATTCCGAAATTTATATTCTCCATATTTTTTTTCTTGTTAAAAATAAAGATTAAGAGTGCTCGACTTTGATTAGAAGCCAATGTATGTGTATCTGGATGTGTGTGTATATATATATATATATATATATATATATATATATATATATATATATATATATATATATATATATATATATGCATTCGAGTACACCACAGTCTTGGGAGGATGGAGAGCGATAATGAAAGAAGAGGTAGCTTACAACATTGAGAAGGGATAGCGGCAGACACATATACGAATGGTCTGGAGATTCAAGAGACAGCTCTCTCGCCAGCGGGAGATGTTCCTTGACGTAAACACCAAGGCCATGCATATGGGTTTGAGAGTCTTTTCTAAGGGGTGGAAGGTAGCCGGGGATCGAGAGGTCAGAGGAGGGGATAGATGAGTCAAGGTTGGTCTCACAGAGAACCAGTATATCCGGGCAGTTAGTAACAAGGAACGATTCAACACTGCCACGGATGTTATAAAATTAAATGTTAAAGGGTTTAGGGGATTTTTTTATTAGATTTCACGTGTAGATGCGGTAGCCAAAACAAAAATCCTGAAGTTGAAGAAGGAGACGGTGATTGACCGCGACGTGGACAGACGGAATTTGGCGCAGCCTGCAGCATAATGTGGCCTCAGGGTTGCCCACCGGAGATATATTATATATTATATTATTTTTTCATATAGACAAAAGCATTTTACTCACTACAAAGATGCATCTTCGTTTCAGTGCATTTAATTGCACTTCAACTGGTGAAAACCAAAATGATTATGAACACTTATGTTTGTAAGTAAGCCGTATGTGAAACGTCACTTCCTTTTTTTCCCTACAATCTGGATGGTAATGCTTCTCGTCTTGATCTATGTTTTACCTCCATCCCCGAGTCCTGTAGCGCCAGACAGCTCTACCCTCTTGGCAACTCCGATCATACTGTAGTGTCTGTCAACATATCCTTCAACTCCACACCCTGCAAAGAACCTTCTACCACTAGAACATCGTTCTGCTATCAACGAGCAGACTAGGACTGGTTCCAGGACTTCATTCGCGACGTCCCCAGGGACGTTGTCTTCTTGCTCCCTGTTCAAGAATGTGCTTCCGAAGTCTCCTCTTGGGTTAAAGCTGGAATCGAGGCTTTCATCCCCTCAAGGAAATATAAGGTCAAATCGCACTCCTCCTCCTGTTTCTCCGCTGCTTGCTCAGTTGCCATTTCCCATAGGAATCACTTTTTCAACCTTTATCGTAGCGACATGTCTGATTGCAATAGACGCCTTATTCTCTGCCCGTAAAGTATGTCCTCAATCATGCAATGTCTCTATATGCTGCTGGAATGAATGAACATATAGCATCTCGCAAATTTGGCACCAAAGGTTATTGACGTCTCTGCAAGAGCGTACTTAACAATAGCAAACACTCTATACCTCCTTTGTTCAACCAGTTTGAGGTTCTGACCTATTCCGCCGAAAAGGCTGATTGCTTTGCTCGGAAATTCTCATTCAATTCAACGCTCGACTCTTCCGGTGTACCCACACCTGGTTTCCCCCTTCGAACTGAGGCCCACTTGAGCGACTTGCACATAACCCAGTCATCGGTCCTGGGCATCATCTCTAAATTAGACCCCCACAAGGCTAGTGGTAGAGATGGGATACCAGCCAGTGACCTGAAGAAATGTTTTCTCGGACCAATCTTAATTGTTTCATTACGCAAAAGAAACTTTCTCATTGCCAGTTCAAGGAAGACAATTGTGTCACTAACACACAAAAAAGAAAATGTTTAACATCGAAAACATCAAAAAAATTATTTACTTGTAATAATGTGGAAATATCCACTCTTTGCCTGATGAAGACCGGAACACGTGTAGCAAAATTATGGAAAATAAAGCATAACATATTATTTTTAAAAACCCACATTACAAGCAAAAATGTACGCGGTTTCTCTCTTCTTTTTAATATATACACTTTTCCCTCATTGAAACATCAATAACCTCATATAAAATACACACATACACACACGCACGTACACACACACACGTACACATATCTAATCATATATATCAATATATATATATATATATACACATATTTATAAATATATATACATATATACACATATGTGTATGTACATATAAATACACACACATATATACATAGATATATATTCTCGTATATAAACTCATACAGATATATATACTTACATATATACATATATATACTCATATATCTATACTCATATACATATATATACATATATACAAATATACATATAATTATACGTATATACACACATATACATATATATATACACATACAATATACATTTATATATATGCATATATATACATATATACATATATATGCATATATATATATATATACGTATATATACTCATATTTATATACTGATGTATATATACATATATATATACACATATACATATATATATCTATATATATATACACATACAATATACATTTATATATATACATATATATACATAGATACATATATATGCATATATATATACGTATATATACTCATATTTATATACTGATGTATATATACATATATATATACATATATATATATATATATACACACATACAATATACATTTATATATATATATACATATATACATATATATGCATATATATATATATATACGTATATATACTCATATTTATATACTGATGTATATATACATATATATATACATATATATATATATATATATATACATAAAATATACATTTATATATATACATATATATACATAGATACATATATATGCATATATATATATACGTATATATATTCATATTTATATACTGATGTATATATACACATATATATATATATACATATATATATACACACATACAATATACATTTATATATATACATATATATACATAGATACATATATATGCATATATATACGTATATATACTCATATTTATATACTGATGTATATATACATATATTTATATACATATATATATATATACATACAATATACATTTATATATTTACATATATATACATAGATACATATATATGCATATATATATATATACGTATATATACTCATATTTATATTCTGATGTATATATACATATATATATACATATATATATATATATATATATATACACACATACAATATACATTTATATATATATATATATACATAGATACATATATATGCATATATATATACGTATATATACTCATATTTATATACTGATGTATATATACATATATATATATATATATATACATACAATATACATTTATATATATACATATATATACATAGATACATATATATGCATATATATATATATATACGTATATATATTCATATTTATATACTGATGTATATATACATATATATACATATATATATATATATATATATATATATATATATATTGGGGCCTGATGTTATGCAAGTTATTATGCATTATTATAATTGCATATGTTATGCAAGTTATTTTGGTTTATAAGAGCTTCATGCATAATAATTTACGGACTGTAGATAGACAATAATATACAACTATTTCTCTTGTATACTTAACTGTCTTCTTGGGAGAAAATGAAAACTTCGATAAAACTTGTTTTTCAGATATAATTGATAGCTTGCAATTAAATCCTCTTAATTTGAATGAGTCAACGATATGGATTTCTTTAATATTAGATAAGTAACAAGTCAGATGGGCGTGTTTAGTCAAGCAGCTTTCTAAGTACCGCTGTTTACTTCCTACAAGGTTGCCTTGCTGGTTTTTAATATCTGAAGATAATCAATCCTGGAAATGCCAAACAGCTAATTTCGTTCACTGAAAATAGAATGGAGTCGATTTTCATATATTTCAACTTATGAAAATTACATGCTGCTGCTGGAATTATGTAAGATTGTATAGAATAAACAGTCCTACCAAGTCTGATGATTCAGGAGAATCCAACGATCCCATCGATACATCAAAGTTTTCACCAGATTTTTTATCCGTTGTCCGTTGTTGTGTATCATAATTTATTTCCTGCAATTTAGGAGGAAATCGACATCAAACTAAATTGTTTATTCTATACAATCTCACAGTTCACAATGAAATTAGTCTAAATAATATAGGGATTTATACAGACAATGGTTTGATGGTAGTGAATAATTCTACCGTTAGCAAAGTTGACAAGTTGACGAAATGGATTCATAGTGTTTAAATCTTTACACCTCAAGGTGAAAATTAATTCTAACAAAGAAAGTAGACTTGTTAGATGTAACCTTAAACTTACACTTAAATAATTTCTTAATTACTTGCTGCTGCTGGAATTTCATCATACATATAAATAATATAAGATAAATTCACATATATACTCATTCACGTTACACTAAAGCCAATTCGTTTCTTCTGTGCTGTAAAAAGAACAAAATATTTTTCATAAAAATATTCAGGCCGGTAAATGTAATTAATACTGTTTAATTAAAAACAGAGCATTTTGCTTTTTATATTTTTGTCAAAGAAATGGAAAGAAAAGGAAAGTGACGTTTCACGTGCGGCTTACTTGCAAACATAAGTGTTCATAACCATTTTGTTTTCACCAGTTCAAGTGCAAATAAATGCACTGAAACAAATATGCATCTTTGTAGTGAGTACACATACTTTTGTCTATATGAAAAAATTTTAATAAACATATATATATATATACATATATATATATACGTACGTATACACATATATAGATATATATACGTATATAGACATATATATACATTTATATATATACATATACTTTCATATACATATATATATATACATATATACCTATATATACATATATATACATACATATATATACACACATATATACACATATATATTTATATATATGTGTGTATATATATGAGTATATATATACATATATATACACACTCATATATATATATGTGTGTATATATATATATATGAGTATATATATACATATATATGAGTATATATATGTATATATAAATAGATATATGTATATAAATATATATATATATATGTAAATGTATATGTATAAATATGTATATTTTGGCCAAAATAATAGTTAGAATAAACTATAACAATCAACCCCAAAATTGAATAAATAGCTTTAATTATCTTCCCAAAACCAAAATAAAACTATTAAATAAGCGATACAAATAAATTTTTACTACGTTAATAAAACATCGATTAAAATTAAAATAAATAAATAAATCCATAAGATAAGAAATAAAAAATAAAAAATAGAATAAAAATATATAAAAACAAGCAAAACAAATTAACCCAATAAATAAACTTATAAACGACTTCCGGCAAAATAACCGCCAAAATAGACTACCCACAATGCACCACTCTCCCGTATATATAAATAGCCGAGAAAAAAACAAACAACACTCATGGCCTGACGATTGCGTCTAGCATGAAACAGCCTGTCGCCTCTAAGTGTTTTCTTCAATGTTCCCTTTTATATTTACATACGCTCTATCTCTGATATTGAGCACTTTATCACATAATAATAGTACAACTTAAGAGTATATTTCTTCATATATATATATATATATATATATATATATATATATAGTAAACGTAACAAATCCGTTGGTATATAATCCAAATGGATCCTAGCAATATTAATCCGGATCCATAAAAATTAAGATAGAAATCAGAATTAATTTTTCTTGTTTTATAAATAGTGATAGTGTGTTGCCACAACAAAAACGTTCACCTATGATTCTTCATTTTCAATGAGGCTTAGGACCTTTTGAGCGACCCTCGTATATATAACTTTTGTTATTATAAGCAAATTTGCATGAAACAAAATATATTGTGATCCTTAAAGTGATAGAATTTCCTTGCTAATTTCTGTTTTCCTTTCAGAGTGTTGAGCAGAATGGCACAACGTTTGTCACTGCATGAGTGGGCTCAGCTAGGATCCCGTGACGAAGTGTGACAGTCCGTGGTACAAGTACAGAGATTGTGGTACAGTGTTCGTGGACATCGTGTTTCAGTGGATGCCAAAAAACATCATCAGAATCTGTTATTCCAAGCTGATGAGTACGGGAGCAGAGCAGAATGAGCAGAATGACACAATACCTGGCACTGCATGAGTGGGCTCAGCTAGCATATGAATTGTGACAGTCCGTGGTACAAGTATAGAGATGGTGGACCTTGTGCTTCAGTAGATACCAAAAACCATCAGAAACTGTCATTCCAAGCTGATGAGTACAGGATCTGTGGTAGATACTCAGATACGGTTATCCGTTTACCTACTTACATAAGTGATGCAAAGAAAAGGAAAAAGATTCCAAATTGCCGCGCCAGGAAATTTTTCTCCCCGGAATCGATCCTTCAAATCTACAAATCAACCATTCGCCCTTGCATGGAGCATTGCTGCCATATATGGTCTGGAGCCCCTCCTGTTTGTCTCGGGGTCCTTGATAAAATCCAGAGACGGATATGCAATGTAATTGGCCCTGATCTGGCATCTCGTCTGCATTCGCTCTCTCACTGACGCGACGTCGCCTCTCTCTGTCTTTTTTTTACAAATACTTCCACAGTAATTGCTCCGACGAGCTGCTTTCGCTGGTTCCCAGACTTCATGAATTCAAGCGTCCTACGAGGCTGGCATCCCGCTCTCACCATTTCACTGTTGAAATTTTTAAATGCAGCCGTCTCTTCTACTCCAATAGCTTCATGCCTCGCACCTCTCGCCTGTGGAACTCTCTTCCCTTTTCCTGTTTCCCTGAAATGTTTAATCTCCAACTATTCAAATGTAATGTCAATCGACATCTCCAGTTGCCTTGATCTATCCACTACCCTTCTCCTCATCCTTTCCTCTATCTGCTCTCGCTCCAAATCCTCTGTAACCCCTTACGTGCTAGTGGCTTCCCGCCTTGCTTGGGGTGAAATGCTTTAAAAAAAAAAAAAGAATTTTGTTATATAAAAAATTTCTAAAATTCCCAGCACTCCTCTTTCGTGCGGATGTGCAGTCCACCCAGCATAACATATTTAGTCCAACGAAGCCCTGAACGACGAAACGCGTAATAAGAAAACGTTTTTCCACATGGTCATATAGGGTGGGTGGAGATAAACTACCTATTGAAAATTACTGACTGACTTTATACCACATTTGCATGAAAGCGTGTGATCTCTGAAGTTGTAACATTTCATTGCTAATTTCCGTTTTTCTTTCAGAATGAGAAGTGCAGAGCAGAATGACACAATGCCTGACATTGCTTGAGTGGGCTCAGCTAGCGGCCCGTAACGAAGTGTGACAGCCCGTGTTATACGTGTGGAGAAGTTGACTCACCTTAGGGATGTACCTGCACAGATATTTAAGAGAGAAATTTGAATTAGTTTTCTAGTTTTATAAAAAAAAAAACGCTCTTTCTGGGTGCGGCGGAGAACACTTTTTGAACGACCGTCGTATATCTGTATATCGCATTGAACAGAGTGAGATCTTTTCTTTTTTATGAGCCGCATCCCTTCTAGATGTAGGCGTTCATGGTCCTCCACTTTCCCCCTATCCCTATTGTAGCTCTCAGTAAATTTAATCCATTTGCTAAACTTTCCCCAGGCCATGTTCTGTCATCCACTTGCCTATACCCGCTAGGTATGTCATGTGTTGCTCTCCCGTGTCTCTTTGTCTTTCTATCCGCCCTGTGAGTATCAGATTCTCCAAACCCTCCTTTCTCATTATGTGTCCCAGAAATTTCAGCTACCTCTTCCTGATGTTAAGTAAAAGCTTCCTCTCCAAAACCTCATCGTTGCTCACACGCTTGGTCCATGATATCCTCAGCATCCTTCTGTAGAACCTTACCTCTGCTGCCTCGAATCTCTTCTTCATCTTTGAGGAGACCGTCCAACATTTGCTGCCGTAAAGGAGGACAGACGTCACGTAGCAGCTAAGTACTCTTTTCTTTGCTACCAAAGTAATCCTGCTGTCTCGTAATACTCTGCCTAGGTTTTGGAATACATCTTTGGCCATCCCAATACGTCTTCGGATCTCAGTATCGCACTTACCGTCCTCTGTCAAAACACTTCCGAGATATTTAAATTTCCCCACCTCCTTGATTCTAGTGTTCCCGACCTGTAAATCGCATTTTGAGCTCATCCTTTTACTGGTGACAATGCATTCCGTCTTATAGTTTATGCTTTAGTCCCTTCTTCTCGCCCTCCTTCGCTACCTTCTGTAGGAGGTTTTGTAATTCCCTTTCCGTGTCTGCTATCAGCACTGTGTCATCTGCGTATTCTATGTTGTTAAGATTGTGGCCGCCAATGATGAATCCTGGTGGGATTTCCAGTTCTCTCAGAATTGCCTCGATATATAGGGTGAATAAGTCCGGTGAGAAGACACATCCTTGCCTCACGCCCCTTTCTATTTTCGTATATCCGTATGAATTCGGTTTTATCCGTATGAATTCGGTTTTCTGCCAGTAGAGGTTTTTGATTATTCTGAGGTCTTTCCTGAATATGTCAAGACTGCTGAATAGTCCTAACAGATCTTTGTACTTGCCCGTAATTCGAACTCTGCACGCCGATTCCACCTTCTACGTTGATATCCGTTACCCACCAGCACATTACGTAGATTCTTACTCCTTCCTCTTCCTCCTCCCCCGACCACTACTACTATTACTACTACTACTACTGCATTCCGTCTTATAGTTTACGCTTAGTCCCTTAGACTAGCTCTCCTTTGCTACCTTCTGAAGGAGGTTTTGTAATTTCTTTTCCGTGTCTGCTACCAGTACTGTGTCATCTGCGTTCTTATGCTGTTAAGATTGTGGCCGCCAATGATGAATCCTCGTAGGCTTTCCAGTTCTCTCAGAATTGCCTCGCTGTGTAGGTTGAATAAGTCCGGTGAGAAGACACATCCTTGCCTTACGCCCCTTTTTATTTTTCTATATCTGCTGACCGCATTCTCTATCCGCATGCAGGCCGTTTGCTGCCAGTATAGGTTCTTGATTATTCTAATCTTTTCCAAATATATCAAGGTTGCTGAGCAGATCCAACAGATCTTTGTGGTGTACATTGTCGAGGGCCTTTGCGTCGTCTATGAAACATAGGTGCACGTCCTTCTGCATTTGTATTGCTCTTTTTGATTGCATTCTGTGCATAAATATTACCTTCCTTGTTCCAGTGTCTTTAACGAACCCGCACTGTTCTTGTCCTATCTCTGGCCTGATTCTGCTGCGCGCTCGATTTCGAAACTGAGAGACTCTCAATGTCGGTATGAAAATAAAAAAAACTAATTATTATGATTATTATTTATATTTTTCTTTCATTTTACAGTCATATGCGCATGCTGCCAGATATATGTTTGGCGGAAATTGATCTGTTTGATAAGATTTTCTTGTTTTTTCCATGGATTTTTTTCTTGTCTTCATCTTTATGATTTTGTTGCACACTTCAGGGTAGGAGTTGTCCAAACTAAGTGAAAGAGGAATGCTGTATTCGAACGTCTTTTCTTCAAACTCTTTCAACTTCAGTGTATGTTCAGGTGGGTGTGTGCGTGGGCACTTTACACATTAAATACCACAAGCACATGTAAGGCAATGACACATATGTGTACATCACATTTGGGCACCTCGGGACGGTGTAATGGTTAGCAAGCTTGTCTCGCTAGAACAATTACAGCTGAGTAACGGGTTCGATCCTCACTGGGTGTTTGATACTTTCGGCTTTGTGCCACATCAAAGCTACGCTTGGAAAATCACTATATGCATCACATACGGGAATGGAAAATCACATGCAGATAAAAAGTCAGCTCTTCTATTGATTAAATTCTCTTCCGTTTGTTTCTTGCACGAATGCTTCTCGGAGTTACTTTCATTAGCTGCCTCTTGAAATTGGAGAAAAATTATAACCGATGTCGACATTCTACCTTGGAGATCACATCTGTAGATCAGAGCCACTTTAACCATTATTGGCATAGTTTTATTTATTTACTTTTGTTATTATTGTTGAGGGTTTTTTTTTTCTGCGACACGACAAATGCGTCTTTCTTGCCGGGAACGTTGAAAGGCTTTCTCGTTGTCATTAGGGGAAAGCGGCTTCCATTCGGGCATTTACAATCGAAAGACAAGGGGGTGGAAAGAAACAGAAACTTGAAACGAAATTGAAAGCTAATGGAGAGAATGATTTTTTTAAAAAAAAGTACAGAGAAAGAAGAATGTCGAGAAATACTTGCTTCTTCAATTGGTGAATGTTTGCAAAGACTGGCTCGGTGCTCCACTCAGTAATTGACAATTCGATTAGGAAGCGAGGCTAATGGAGAAAATATGGAATTAAATGAAGAAATATGGGATGGGTCGAAATGAAACAAAAATAAAACTTGAGGAAAACAAAAAAAAAAGATGAATATGGGGATATTCTAGGCGTAGCTTTGATGTGGCACAAGGCACAAAAGTCTGGGGCACCCGGTGAGGTTCGAACTCACAAGGAATATGAAAGTTGAATTAAAACTTTAACCAGAGGAAAAAAAGAAAAAAAGGGATAAATGAAGGGAAAGAAAAAAAGAAGATGAAAAGAAGAACGAACGAACGAACGAAAGAAAGAAAGAAAGAAAGGAAGGAAAAGGACAAAAGAAACAAACAAACAGAAAGGATAAAAGAAGGGAAAGAAAAAAGAAAAGAAGATGAAAAGAAGAAAGAAAGAAAGAAAAAAGAAGAAAGAAAGAAAGAAAGAAAGAAACAAAAAGAAAGAAACAAACAAACAAAGGAAGAAAATGGATAAAAGAAGGAAAAGAATATAGAAAAGAAGATGAAAAGAAGAACGAACGAACGGAAGAAAGAAAGAGAGAAAGAAAGAATGAAAAAAGATAAAAGAAGGGAAAGAAAGAAAGAAAGAAAGAAAGAAAGAAAAAGGATAAAAATAGGAAAGAAAGAAAACAAAGAAAGAAGAAACAAAAAAAAACCAATGAAGAAAAAATCAAAGAAAGAAAAAAGATAAAGAAGGGAAAGAAAGAGAAAGTCAGAACGAAAGAAGAAACAAAGAATGAAAAAGGATAAAAGAAGGGAAAGAAAGAAAGGAGAAGAAAAAGAAGAAAAGATATAAGAAGAAGATATAAATAACGAGAAATGAAAGAAGCATAAAAGAGGCGGTAGGAAAAGAAAGATAGCAGTACTTGATTACGTAGAAGAAATAGCCTAAAGAAGAAAACGAAAAAAGAACGAAAGTAGAATAAAAGAGGTGAGAAGAAGAAGAAGAAGAAGAAGAAGAAGAAGAAGAAGAAGAAGAAGAAGAAGAAGAGAAGAAGAAGGAGAAGAAGAAGAAGAAGAAGAAGAAGAAGAAGAAGAAGAAGAGAAGAAGAAGAAGAAGAAGAAGAAGAAGAAGAAGAAGAAGAAGAAGAAGAAGAACATGATGAGAAAAAGACATAGGAGCGAAAGAAGATTAAAGAAAAATAACAAAAGAAAGAAGGAAGAAGAAGAAAGAAAAACGAAAAAAGAAAGAAAAAGATTGAGAAAGAGAGAAGGGAAAAAATAAGAAAGAAGAACAAAAGACGTTAAAAAAGAAGAAAAGACGAAAGAAGAATGGACGATGAAAAAAAGAAAGGAAGAAGAAGAAAGAAAACCGAAAGAAAGGAAGAAAGAAAAAAGAAAGAGAGAGAGAAAGAAAAGAAAGAAAGAAAGAAAGAAGAGCGAAACGAAAAACAATTATGAGTAAATCATCAAAATGAGAACATGGAGATGTTTCATTATTTATAGCAAATAAGTAAAATATATTTCAGTTGCTATTATTTTTTTTTGTCTTCATCGAACGGTTTGCTTTTGTTCGAGAATCGATTAATGAAATATTTATGGCTTTCTCCTCGACTGACTCTTGAACAGAAAGACCCGAATTGATGCACCAAATGTGGCGTTTGGTTTGGTTTGGTTTGGTCTTGCAAAGAAAAGCGAGCAGGGTAAACAAAGAAATGAAAGGAGAAGGAAAAAGTAAAGACATACACATGTAAGATCTGGTGGCTGAAGTAGTTGCATCTTTCTCCCTATTAGCAATGGACGCACACAAAAATTTGTATTGCGAATGCAAGCCACCTTTACTTGAAATACCAGTGCAACACTATCTTCTCTCTCACTGCATTTTCGGCTAATCTGTTCCGTCAGTCAGTTAAGTGCCATTCATGCATGACACACGCTTGGGCGATCATGTTTCTTTCGATTCAGGACTGACTAGGCAGAAGGATTTTCCAGCAATAGGTTAGCGTTTATTTCTGCTGTAGGTAGGTTGCCACCCAAGGCTAAAGGACCCAATGATCAGTCAGTCAGTTAAGTGACATACGTGCGATCATGTCTCTTTCGATTCATGACTGACTAGCCAGAAGGATTTTCCCGCGGTAGATCGCCGTTTCTTTCTGCGGTAGACTGGTTGCCAACCAAAGGACCCATGCATCAGTCAGTCAGTTAAGTGCTATACGTGATACACACATGACCAATTATGTCTCTTTCGATTCATGACGGACTAGCCAGAAGGATCTGTCTATATTTCTGAGATGAGGTATTATGTACATTATTTACATTATTCAGACCATTGTCCCCATCTTTGTCGCCATGTTTATTACAACGTTTCGGTCGTTGTACGCTCCGGCCTTCTTCAGGTGGTTGGAATGTCGAACTGAACCCTTTATTTCAATCACTGGGGTAGACTGTTTTAGTTCCACGCGCCATGTTTTTTAATGGATGTCAGTTATCAATTATCTCCTGTTAATTCCCCTCTCCAAGTTCTTCACTGCCTTAAGCGGGTATTGAACTCACACTCTTTGGATCCTGTCACTGGATCTAACTAACGCTTTATCCACTGTGCCATGTGTCGGTTAAGGCAGTGGTGAACTTGGAGAAGGATATTAACGGGAGATAACTGATAGCTGACATCCATTAAAACATGGCACGTGGAACTAGAACAGTCAACCCCAGAAGGCAGAAGGGTTTTCCCATAGAAGGTTACCGTTTCTTTCTGTGGTAGACTGGTTGACGCCCAAGACTATAGGACCCAAAGATCAGTCAATCGATTAAGTGCCATATGTGATACACTTTTTGAGTTCCTCTGTAGTTTATTGTTGCCTATCGAATCTACTCCTCCCTACCTATTGTGATGATGGCCAAATCATGAGCCCACCGCAAGAGCTAGCATAAATGGCGCCCGATAGTCAAGCTAGTATATATATATATATATATATATATATATATATATATATATATATATATATATATATATATATATATAACGTAACGGTCCGGGTTCCTCGGTAGTGGATGCGCACAGCTCATGAGTCCCAAATATAGGAAGAAACGGTCATCCAGTGCTTTCTGCATTCTGTTGAGATTTCTTGTAGACTCGATGAATTACTTAATTATGATTATCTCAAATCCTTATAATTTCTATCATTTTTATATATATATATATATATATATATATATATATATATATATATATATATATAGTGATTTTCCAAGCGTAACTCGCTCAGATGTAGCACAAGGCCGAAAGTATGGGACACCCAGTGAGGATTGAACTCACTACACAGTCGTAAATATTCTAGCGAGACAAGCTTGCTAACCATTACACCTATATATATATATATATATATATATATATATATATATATATATATATATATATATATATATATATATATATATATATATTTGTCATCCACAGACAGACTGTTTCGCTGTTTTTCTAGACGTCCGGTTGCCTCTAGCTAGGATCGAAACCCGACTGAATTGGCGTCAGGTGAATTTTAGCGTGTTTATTTTTAGATTTCGATAAACACACAGTGACTGACAGTGACTCAATTCTGCCGAAGAGTCATGCAATATTAGCTTTAATAGTCATTGTTTACAAACTCACACCTCAAACCAACAGAGCTCAACCGAAATTAATTTTTCAGGAGCCAATATTTTTGTCATCCACAGACAGACTCTTTCGCTGTTTCACAGCTCATCATTGTGGCTAGACGTCCGGTTGCCTCTAGATAGGATCGAAACCCGATAGCATAATGAGAAGCCACGTATAATTTCTTAATATGTATATAATATAGAAAAAACAACTGAAAAGTTGCAAAGTAAAAAAAATCTTGATATTGGTGTTGGATAGTGTTTTTTTTGTACCCAAAACCAACATCAAGATACACCCACCTAGCCTCACCTGTGATAGCCATAACATAATCTACTATTTATTCTGCACAATATGTCCCAATAGTGGATATATTGGCGAATCTGGAATTAATTTTAGATTTCGCTTCAACAACCATAAACTAACCATACGTCAAAACAATCCTTATTCCCCCATAGCTGAACACTTTAATCAATCAAGACACTCATTAGACAACTGTAAATGTTTATTGATAGATTCTGATTTCAATTCCACATACAAACGCAGAAAAAAAAGAAAAATACTGGATTTTAAAATAAAACACATGTAAACTAGGTTTAAATAAAGACTTGGGTATTTTAAATCTTTATAAATATTTCAATAGTTAAACAAAAATTTCTTTTTAGATATATTTAAAAAAATTTTTAAACAACATCTAAAATATTACTACAGTTAGATTTACGTTAGAAATATTCAAACACAGTTGCATTCCATATCACGTGACGTCCGGGTCTCGCGACGGACGCTACTTAATGTAAACAAACTTCTGAAAACAGTCATTTCTGATGAAAGATCGGGGCCGATCTGAAATTTCAAATATATATATATATAAATATAAATACTTTCACAAGAAAACATTCAATTTTTTTAAATTTGGAACTTTTCAGTTGTTTTATATATATATATATATATATATATATATATATATATATATATATATATATATATATATATATAAATGATAAAAATTATAATGATTTGAGATAATCATAATTAAGTAATTCATCGAGTCTACAAGAAATCTCAACAGAATGCAGAAAGCACTGGATGGCCGTTTCTTCCTATATTTGGGACTCATGAGCTGTGCGCATCCACTACCGATAAACCCGGACCGTTATATATATATATATATATATATATATATATATATATATATATATATATATATATATACTAGTTTGACTATCGAGCGCCATTTATGCTAGCTCTTCTATATTATATATATATATATATATATATATATATATATATATATATATATATATATATATATATATATATATATATATATATGTTAGAAAAAATAATGGAAATTTAGAAAAAAAAAGGTTTCCTAAATACAAAATGCGTGACAAGATAAATTTTTTCACGTTGTCTTATCTATCTGTCTATCTTATATTATCTTTACTCATATCTATCTATGTATCTATTTATCTATCTATCGTATATTACCTTTAAAAATCTATCTATCTCTCTATCTATCTATCTATCTATCTATCTATTTGTCGTCTATTATCTTTACTCATATCTATCTATCTATTTATAGCCTATTATATTTATCTATCTATAAATCTATCTATAGTCTATAATCTTTACTCATATTTATCTATCTATAGTCTATTATTTCTACTTATTTTCTATCTATCTATCTATCTATCTATCTATCTATCTATCTATCTATCATCCATTATATTTACTCCTATCTATTGTCTATTATCTTTACTCATATCTATCTATGTATGTATTTATCTATCGTATATTACCTTTAACAATCTATCTATCTATCTATCTATCTATCTATCTATCTATCTATCGTATATTGTCTTTACTCATGTCTATCTATCTATCTCACACGCACGTACATATACACACGCACAGACATATTTCTTTGCAAATTGTTCAGTCATTTCCAGAGCCATTCATTTTTTTAAGGCAGTTTCATCGCAGGATCATTTACCAACCGAACCCTCTCCTTCACCGGTGAGTAATGACTCATCGTCAGTAACTAAGAGCGGACAATTCACTCGTTGTTCGAACAATGTTACTAACCAATAAATTCCTACTATCCAACCGAACTACGTAGACACTTGAAATCTAAATTCGCACTCGGAAATAGATCTCTTAACTAAATGTCTAGATTTACATTATTCAGACTATAGTCGTCATCTTTGTTGCCATATTTATCACAACGTTTCAGCCGTTGTACGCTCCGGCCTTCTTCAAGTGCTTGGAATGTCGAACTGTAACCTTTATTTTGCTCACTGGGGTAGACTGTTCTTGTTCCACGTGCCATGTCTAATGGATGTCAGTTATCAGTTATCGCCTGTTAATTCCCCTCTCCTCAGTCGATATCAAATAACTGGTGAGTAAAGAATTATTTTTAAATTTCAAAAGGATAATAACAACAAAACAAAATTAAAATGAGGCCTGTGAGTTTACGCTGATTAACGAATTAGGTGTCAGGCCTATGCTAAAAAAGTGGGAATTATATATATATATATATATATATATATATATATATATATATATATATATTATCTTTTACATGTGTACTATATTTATTTGCAAAAGTTCTTAATATCAGTACAGAGCGTATGTAAATATGAAGCAAATCGTCTAGCAGATTCTTCGGTCAGTAGAGAGCGGCTACATATATATATATGTGTGAGTGTGTGTGTGTGTGTGTGTGTGTGTGTGTGTGTGTGTCAGTCCGCGCGCGCGCACTTGTGTGTGTGTGTGTGTGTGTGAGATAAGAATAATTATCTGTAGCTTTTAATTTTTTTTAAATTATATTTCAAACCATTTTTTACCATGATCAAAATTCTCCCTTTTTTAGCATATATATATATATATATATATATATATATATATATATATATATATATATATATATATATAATATTATAACGGGAGCCTTTTGAAACATGAGAACTCTTATGTAGCGAAGAAAATACTAAGGAACTCCGGATTATTTACCTAACGTTTTCTTTCCTATTTTTCTGCATACCTGCACATATATATATATATATATGTATATATATATATATATATATATATATATATATATATATATATATGCATATATAAAAGTGAACACTGAAGTGAACACTTAGAGGCGACAGGCTGTTTCATGCTAGACGCAATCGTCAGGCCAGTGTTGACTTCAATGTTCACTTTTATATTTACATACCCTCTATCTCTAATATTGAGCACTTTATCCCATAAATATAGCACACCTTATGACTATATATATTTTCATATATATATATATATATATATATATATATATATATATATATATAAGTGAATATTGAGGTCAACACTAAAAAGGTGAAAGAATGTTTCATGCTAAACGCAATCATCAGACCACCTTCCTTTCTATCTATATATAAGATATGTTCAGTCCTTGCTATCCTAAGACTATAGTCGTCATCTTTGTTGTCATATTTATCACAACGTTTCAGCCGTTGTACGCTCCGGCCTTCTTCAAAAAGATATCGCATAAAAGTTCAGTACTCTTCTAGCAGTATTTTTCTTCTTTTTCTTATTCTTCGCTATCTGCCACCTGTCTTCTCCTTCTTCTCTTTTGTCTTCTTCGTCTTCCAACATTCTTCTTCTTTTTTGCTTTCTTCCACATCTTTCTTCTTCTTCTTCTTCTTCTTCTTCTTCTTCTTCTTCTTCTTCTTCTTCTTCTTCTTCTTCTGATTCTTCTGATTCTTCTGATTCTTTTGCTTCTTCTTCTTCGTCTTCTGTAGAAGCATAGCTCTGTTTCTCGAGTCTCTTCATCATTATTGAGAATGCCGTCCTGCCTTATAGGGGGACAGATATCCCGTAGAAATCCAGTACTCTTTCCTTTGTTACCAACGTAATACTCTGCGTCTTTGGCCATCCCAATGACATATGGTCCACCCGAAAACCGCCAACGCACCAGTTAGATATTGAAACTAATGAGCCTCTTCGGGTATTAATGTTAACTGTTAGAGATGACGCGTTTGATTTCTGTCAATTTCGCGGCATTTGAAAGGCTAATTTTTAAGATGCAAATGCTTTCCTGGCGTTCTCCCGCTATTCGCTGAAACGTAATAAGAACGACATTCGCAGAATAGGATGAACCCAATACTCGATTATTTTTTCTCATTCTGGTTTCGGTAGAAACATGTCGCCATTTCGGAATTTGCCCTTTCTCTTCTTTTCAACCTGTTAATTAATCAGGAAGGACTTTGATGTCTCTTGTTGACAAAAGCAAAATGCACCGGTGACCTCCAACAGAACTCAGGAACCCCCGCCTAAAATGTCACGGCAGCCTTTTTCATTGCTGTTCTGTTAATCCGGTGGCGAACAGTGAGGTGTGGTCCTCCCCCCACTCTCTCTCTCTATCTCTCTCTCTCTCTATCTCTCTCTCTCTCTCTCTCTCTTTAATGCACTTGTAAAATCAATGTAAAAATTTAGTATCTAATCATCTTCCAAAAGAAACACATCTTCATTCCTTTATGATTTTCTTTTTCTTCTTTTTCTTCTTCCTCATCTTTTCTTCTCCCTCATCTTTTATTTCTTCCTCATCTTTTCTTCTTCCTCATCTTTTCTTCTTCATCTTTTCTTCTTCCTCATCTTTTATTTCTTCCTCATCTTTTCTTCTTCCTCATCTTTTATTTCTTCCTCATCTTTTCTTCTTCCTCATCTTTTCTTCTTCCTCATCTTTTCTTCTTCCTCATCTTTTATTTCTTCCTCATCTTTTCTTTTTCCTCATCTTTTATTTCTTCCTCATCTTTTCTTCTTCCTCATCTTTTCTTCTTCCTCATCTTTTATTTCTTCCTCATCTTTTCTTCTTCCTCATCTTTTCTTCTTCCTCATCTTTTATTTCTTCCTCATCTTTTCTTCTTCCTCATCTTTTCTTCTTCCTCATCTTTTATTTCTTCCTCATCTTTTCTTCTTCCTCATCTTTTAAGTCATCCTTTTTTGACTTCCTCCTCCTATGTTCTTCTTTTTCTTCTTCCTCATCTTTTATTTATTCTTCATCTTTGGCTTCTTCCTCCTAATTTCTTCGTTTGATGTTTCTTTCTTCTTCTCCCAGTTTTCATTCCACTTCTTAATATTTTTCTTTCAGTTCATCTTCTGCTACTTTTTTCTCTTATATTTCTCTTTCAAGTTTTTATTCGTCTCCTCTATTTTCTTCGCCCTTCCTTCATAATTTTAACTTCTGCTTCAGTCTCTTTCTTTCTTCTTCTTATTCTTCTTCCTTTTCTTCTCATCATTATTATTATTATTATTTATTTATTTATCTATTTATTTATTTATTCTCCTTCTTTTTTTCTTTTTCCTCCTATTTTCTTTTTTAATTCATTATTCTCTTTCTCTTTTTCCTGGTTCGCTTCTTTCTTTTAATTTATCACTCTCTATTTCTTCTTTCTATTTACATTTTCGGTTTCGATTTCCTTTCTTCTTCTTCTTCATTTTCTTCTTCTAATTATTATTATTATTATTATTATTATTATTATTATTATTTAGTTATTTATTCCTCTTCTCTATTTTCTTTTTTTTTAATTTTTCGTTTTCTTTCACATCCTATTACCTCTTTCTCATTCACGATCTTCTTTTTTTCAATATTTATTCTTCTATTATTTCATCCTCGGATTTATTTTCATTTTTTCCTTTTTGCAATTCAGTTTTCTCATTCTCTTTTTCCTTCTGTCATATTTCTTCTTTTAATTTTGATTCTCGTTTCCTTTTCTTCTTTCTATTTTTCTTCCAAATCTTTTGCCCTATTTTTCCCATCATTCTTTTCATATATTTAATTTCTTCCCCTGTCTATTTTTTTTTCATCTAATGCTTCTTTCTCCTTCATCTTTTTCTTTCTCTTGTTTTTCTTTCGATTCTACATCTGCTTTTTCATCCTCCGATTTTCTTCTAATTATTTTTCTACTTCTTCTCATTTCATTATCTCCTTCTTTTCCTTCTTCATGTCATGCTACTTTTTTCCTTCTTCTATTTTCTTTTTAATTCTTTATTCCTTTTCTCTTTTTTCCCTTGTTTGATTCATTCTTTTAATTTGTCACTCAATTTCTTCTTCTTCTTCTTCTTCTTCTTCTTCTTCTTCTTCTTCTTCTTCTTCTTCTTCTTCTTCTTCTTCTTCCACCTGTCTTCTCCTTCTTCTCTTTTGTCTTCTTCGTCTTCAAACATTATTCTTCTTTTTTGCTTTCTTCTACATGTTTCTTCTTCTTCTCCTTCTTCTTCTTCTTCTTCTTCTTCTTCTTCTTCTTCTTCTTCTTCTTCTTCTTCTTCTTTCCCCTATTATTTCTCTCTTCTTATTCGTTTTCTCTTCTTTTTCTTTCTTCGTTTAATTCATCATCATCTGCTTTTCCCTATTATTTTCTTCTTCAAATTCATCTTCGTTTTCTATTTTTCTTTCTGCTCGTTTAACGTATAAACAGATAATATATTAAAATAAATGACGGACATACACCATTTCATATCATATCATATATATATATATATATATATATATATATATATATATATATATATATATATATATATATATATATATATATATATATATATATCAGGTCATCGCATAAGTTCTGTCCGAATTTTGAATTTTGAAAAAAGTGACCAAATGTTACATTTAATTACAGGTTTAATCAACAATGTATTTTCCCTGATTATCTATGATTTCCTTCCATCTATTAACAAGCTTACTAATTCCATTACTGTAAAATTCTTTTGGCTTTGATTCGAAGAACTCACAAATGTCAGTTTTAACCTCTTCCTGTGTTACAAAAGCTGTTTCTTCCAAATGATTCTGTAAGCTACGAAACAAATGGTAGTCTGAAGGAGCAAGGTCGGGAGAATAAGGTGGATGAGGAAATTTCTCCCAACCATTCTTTTGTGACGTGATTCTTGCTGTATGTGATCGCGCACTATCCTGATGAAACATCACCCGTTTTCGACTCACTAGAGCAGGTCTTTTTTTCCTCAAAGCTTGGTTCAAACGCTCTAATTGCTGACAGTATATTTGAGCATTAATTGTTGCATTAGGTGGTAAGAATTCAAAGTGGATTATTCCTTGACAATCCCACCAGGTTGAAAGAAGAAACTTTTGCCCATGAAGTTCCCTATTCGGCTATGGCTGGGGTCCTTCCCCTTTACTAAGCCACTGTCTACGACGCTTAACATTTCGATAAAAGATCCATTTTTCGTTGCCAGTCACAATTCTATGCAAAAAAGGTGAAACAAGTTGGCGAGAATGGAGAGAAGAGCAAATGTCATCTCGGGATTTGAGGTTGTTTTCAGACAATTCATGAGGCACCCATTTTCCAAGTTTAGGAACTTTTCCAAGTTGTTGAAGATGACGATGAACAGTTGTATGGTTTGAACTGAGAACCACTGCCAATTCCTCAACTGATAAAGCAAGATTTTCTTCAAGGGCTGCTCCAAGAAACTTTTCATCAAACTCAACTGGACGTCCGGTTCGATCATCATCTTCAAGGGTGAAATCTCCACCTCTGAATTTTGCAAACCATCTTCTGCAAGTTCTTTCATTCACACATTTTTCTCCATAAACTGAGTGAATGTTTCTAGCCGCTTCGGCTGCTGAGTTTCCTTTCTTGAACTCATAAAGCATTATGTGCCTCAAATGATTCTTGGGTACTTCCATGTTAGCAGGGTTTTAATCAAACAAAATTCAATTTTATTGTTCTCTGAAATAGAATTTTATCAGTTTAAATGCATCTAAACATAAAAATAATGTCCAGCTCCATTAGACATTATAAAAAACTATTTAAATTTTGTTCATTTTGACAAAAAGTTAAAATTCGGACAGAACATATGGGATGACCTAATATATATATATATATATATATATATATATATATATATATATATATATATATATATATATAAATCAGCGTATGACGTACCTGGCTGGCTGGCTTGGACAGGTATATCGCTGAGCGTGATTTGGGAGAGTTGGCCGAAACACAAAATCTGTTGAGATCCACAGGGGATAGTGGGAAGGGGAAGGCCATGATCGCTTACGTCCTGAAAGGACACTGCACATTAAAAAATATAACATGAACTAAAACTACTAAGACATTTTACTCTTCTATTTGGACTATGCTTAAGTCCATGTCATTTTAAATGACATAAACATATATAACAAGACATTTTCGTGGATTTATTGCATTACAAATTTCAAACAAAATTCTCACTTAAAAGATCAGAATCTTGTAACTCCGACGGATAATTTATTGTTAATAAAAAGATATATTTATGAAAGCTTTTACAGTCCTTGATCACTCTTGAGAAATAAATGGAACAGTGAATAAGCGACATTGAAATTAACGGGAAAAAATCCAATCGAGTTGAGTTCTCGAGACATTCGTAAGCTGAAAGCG
>OZ038507.1:60132001-60139501 GCA_964036315.1 Acanthosepion esculentum
CGTCATTATTGCCACCTGTAAGGTGCCGAGTAGGTGATTTTGATGATGATAATAATAATAATAATTGCAGACAAAATATTTTCATAAATCTTCCAATATTTTGCAACATTTAGAGAAGAGCGCATAAAATAAAAGAAAAAGAAATGAAAAGGCACAATGTTTAATAATATTGGGAATATTTCGATATTGTTAAACATTGTCAAACACTGTCTTTTCTTTTCTTTTCCTTTTCTTAAATCGCGCTCTTTATTATTATTATTATTATTATTATTATTATTATTATTATTATTATTATTATTATCATCATCATCATCATCATATTTCGATTTCTGCTATGCCCCCTATCAAGTCTACGGAAAGAACTAAAGCAGGTAGTGGTGTCTTATGGCTACATTTCATGATTTATTTTTCTAACTCCCATAACAACACTACTGTTACATGGACAAAGTTCTTCTTATTGTGTCGGCTGTGTGTATCAAGACAATTTTTTGTATTTATCTTCAGCTGAGCTTTCCAACGATTTTTTTCCCGTGTGTTGTTATGTTCCTTTTTTATCATTCCAAGCGCACCTACTATGACTGGTACTATTCTTCTTTTTCTTTTCCTTTTTCTTCTTCTTCTTCTTCTTCTTCTTCTTCTTATTATTATTATTATTATTATTATTATTATTATTATTATTATTATTATTATTATTATTATTATTATTTATTACGTTTGTACGAAGACACGTATCTTTATTTTTTATATTTTTATACGTGTATGCATTTTTTGGACATGACTTGAAGAAGTCAGATATACTGTCGAAATATTATTAAACCTTGTCTTTTCTTTCTCTTTTCCTAAATCGCACTCGTTTTCTCATAACTTATATTAAATCATATTATTTTCCTCCTCAACGACAAACAGACAAACGGATATGGATGGAAAACAAGGCCAAGAGTCCATATCAACATATGTTCACAAATCCTTCATTTTTGAGTTAAGCTTAAAGAAAATTTACGGTATATGACGCTGAGTTACCGTTAGGACTAGGTTACATTTGTTATTCGTGTACATTTTTGGCTTATCTGTTTTCAACGTTTAACGTTTATATTAGTGAATTAACAGGGAAGTGTTCCGTTTAAAAAATGGCGGGATATTCTTATCGAGAGCGGGCAGACATGATTTTTAAATATGGACGCGAAGTTGTACGGTTGTATCAGATTGCGTTCCCAGACCGAAGGCAGCCGAGTCATCCAACTTTTGCTGAGGCAGGATCCGTGGCACCACAAGCTATGGATCTAAGAAGACCTGAGATCCGCTCGTATGCCTGACCACGAAGAACACGTTCTACAAGCTAAACATTAAACTTAATAACTCAAAAACGAAGAGTGACAGAACTAATTTCAACTCGGAACTAATTTCAACTCGGAACTAATTTAAACTCGATTTAAAAACCCTAACTCTAACCCAAACCCTTACCTCTAACCCTAACCCTTTCATTTTTTTCAACCAATTCTTTTTTCGTATTGATGATTCAGCATGATATCCTTTTGACTGGTGGGTGAATCGATCTGTGTCTGGATATTACATCATCATGAGGTCTACCCGTCAGGACGACCTGGTTGAGACCGACTTTTCGGCCAACCAAAATAGCTGTCAAGAAACCCGACTATCGTTTGGGTCAAGACGACACCAGTTTTACAGTAAGGTTCACAGATGCTTGTCTGGAGACAGAGACCTGTGTCTTCGTCAAAATTTGTACGTCAATCGATAAATCCCTATTTCTTTGTAGCAAAGAAACTTTGTTCTACACAATAGAAATTTATTCAGCAGATTACTCCTTCTCCTTGTCAATGCACTTAACTCATTAGGAAATATTAATCCCATAGATTCAAATCAAAATATTCAGTCCAAATCAAAATACTTCTGGATACACATTAAAATATCTGTCGTCTTCTATATAATAAATGCAAATGTCAGTGTGTCACAATTTTTCAAATTTACTCCTAGAGGCCGTATCCCTACATATAATACCATTTTGGAATCAGGTCTAATCAGCGAGTAAGTTAAGAAAATTCCGGACCGGATCCGGATCTGCAATTTTGGATTCCCAAGTTTTCATTACAGCGATTGTTTTTGCCGATTTTTGTGCGTAATTTTTCGCGACGAATTTTTTTTACGATAACACTCTTCACAAATTGAAAATAAATTTGGGAATAATAGAAATTAATTACGAATGTCACCCATGAAATAAAAATAATTGTTTGTACAGAAAGTAAGGACCTTCGCACATCAATTTTTCCTTAAATTAAGTGGTGGCAGAAGAATTATCGATGAATTTTTAAAAGACAAGCTTAAATATTAAAGCAATACTTAAATGCAGCGATCAGTTTTGAGTTCTTCTGTAGTTTATTGTTGCCTATCGCATCTACTCCTCCCTAATTATTGTGATATGGTCCCAGTTAAGAGCACGCCACGGGCGGCTTTTAAGATAGTCAGCAATATTACGTCGATCCTAACACCGGAGCACATTTTCTCTGTTATATATATATATGTTAACATGTTTTACATTCCAAATTAAAATTTGTATGGTGCAGACATTTCAGCTCAAACGGCATCCAGGTGAGCTTCCAATGCTCAGAACATTCAATGACTCACAGACTGTCAAACTACAGACCAAGCTGCATCTAGGAGAGCATCTTATGCTCATCCCAATAGGAGAGAAAGGACATTAGAAACTCATGAACAAGCTTAATCGAGGAGATCTTCCAATGTACCCAACATGAGCCACATGAATTAAGTGGCAGCAGAAGAATTACCGTTGAACTTTTAAAAGGTAAGCTTAAATATTAATGTAATACTTAAATGCAGCGATTAATTTTGAGTTCTTCTGTAGTTTATTGTTGCCTATCGCATCTACTCCTCCCTAATTATTGTGATAAGGTCCCAGTTAAGAGCCCTCCACTGGCGGCTTTTAAGATAGTCAGCAATATTATGTCGATCCTAACACCGGAGAACATTTTCTCTATTATATATATATATATATATATATATATATATATATATAGCATAATGAGAAGCCACGTATACTTTCTTGATATGTAATATATGGATAAAATAACTGAAAAAAAATTTTTTGGTTGTTTTTTTTAGCGAAAGTATTTATTTATATGTTTTTATATATATATATATATTAATATTTCAGACCATCTCGGTCCTTCCTCAGAATTTAATTGAATTACTACTGTATTACTGTATTTGGCAGTTTGTTTACACTTTTCAGCGTTCGTCGTGGGACGCGGACGTCACGTGATGTGGAATGCAACTATGTTTGAATTTTTTAACGTAAATCTAACGATAGTATTATGTTGTTTAAAAAGGTTTTTTTTAACTATATCTAAAGAAATAATCAAAAAAATCCGTATTCCCCCATAGCTGAACACTTTAATAAATCAGGACACTCATTAGACAACTGTAAACGTATATTAATAGACTCAGATTTTAATACAACATACACACGAAGAAAAAAAGAGAAATACTGGATTTTAAAATTAGGCACATATAAACTAGGGTTAAACAAAGACTTGGGTATTTTAAATCTGTATAAACATTTCAATAGTTAAAAAATTTCTTTAGATATAGTTAAAAAAACTTTTTTCTGAGGAAGGACCGAGGTGGTCTGAAATATTAAATATATATATATATAAACATAGAAATAAATACTTTCGAAAAAAAAAAACAACCCAAAAATTTTTTTTCAGTTATTTTATCCATATATATATATATATATATATATATATATATATATATATATATATATATATGCAGAAATATAGTCTTAAAGTGTGCTATATTTATGGGGTAAAGTGCTCAATATCAGAGATAGAGCGTGTGTAAATATAAAAGTGGACATGGAAGTCAGCACTTAGAGGCGACAGTCTGTTTCATGCTAGTGCAATCGTCAGGCGATTGCACTAGCATGAAACAGACTGTCGCCTCTAAGTGCTGACTTCCATGTCCACTTTTATATATATATATATATATATATATATATATATATATATATATATATATATATATATATATATATATATCTTGCATACCAGGACAACCGCGTCCTTAAGTTTACACACGAACTTAATAATAGTGACAAAATTCCCTTCCTCGATATACTGATTAACACTAATAACAATAAGTTCACTATTTCTCCATATTAAAAAAAAACTACCAGCAGAAATTCCGGCACTCCCAACTATAAAAGCGTATCTCCAAATTACTACAAAATAGCAATTATAAAAAAAAAACTAATAAACCATGCAAAATTAATTTATCCACAAAACAGATTTTCTACAACGAATTCAAAAATATAAATCAAACTCTGATCAATAATAACTTCCCTAAGTGTATTGTTGATGAACATATAAGATGTGCCATCTTTATACTAAACGAATAGAATGTAATACTCTTCTAAGTAAACCCAAACATATCAACCATTTAAATCGTAACCAAATGCATGCTAACTATAAGCAAGACGAAAATATCCTAAAAACATTAATAAGAACTAATACATCCACCACAGATCCTAGTAAAAAAAAATTATATGTCACACTAAATTCACTATAGCTAATAAAATCTTTCGTAATGAATCCTCCCCGCCCACTAACGGGTTGCAGAAAACCAGCATTGTTTATAAATTTAAATGTCTTCTGGGAGATTGTATTTCCAATGATAAAAATAACATCTATGTTGGACACACGACAACAGCACTTATCACGTAGACTAAGTCTTCATTTGAATAACACATCCAATATTTCCAAACATTTACAAAAACACACCTGTCCACATTCGCAATTCAGAAAAAATGCTCGTTGAAAATAACCCCATACATTTCCACGAAAAGAATAAACACAAACTAAAAATTCCCGAAGCTATTCATATAAAAAAGTTAAACCAAACCTCAGTAAAATTAATTATGAATACTCCACAAACATTTTTAAAATGTGTACAATAGATAGTTTTTACATGTCAATGTTCGTACGTATAGTTCTTCTTTATTCTTTCGACTACTCATGTCGGAAATTTTTTAAAATAAATACCTACTTATCTCCCCTTAAATGGCATGACACATGACACAGCGTTCTTGATTCCACTTATAAGAAAGTTAATTTTCAGATGATCACAGCAATGTTTCTCCTTCACCACCATGAATACCACAGCACTTATCTAATTAACAATACCCTTATGATAACATTAGGCTATGTCGAAAGTACTTGGATAATGAATAAAAATATGAATCAACACCGCGTTATCCTCCCCGTCCTTCAATAATCACACAAACAGCTTATCCGTGAATATGAAAGGATCCTACTGAGAATAAGTTGACAGAACATGTCACAATTATTCAACGAAACCTGTCTTAATGAAAATATGCTGCCGAAATATACGCATTATATATCCGTTGAAATAAGTAAATGAAATTACAAGACAGAAACATTTTATTCCAATTCGTTTCGTTCCTTGAAGGTATCTTTTTTACTTAGGAAAATGTTAAATTCTTATTTAGCGAACGCGTAAGCAGTGACGAAGCTTTAGAGAAAATGAAAACAAAAAGCACACTCATATTCAATCTCAAAAACATACAGTTGAAATTTCTAGGGCACATAATGAGGAAAGAAGGCTTGGAAAATTTAACTCTCACAGGACATTGTGAAGGCAAGAGAGAAAGTAACGAATGTCCTACCTAACGAGCTTGCGCTCATAGAACAAGGAAAAACAGGGTCTAAGAAAGATTTATTGATTCATTTTTCATGGCTTATCAACCCTTTGTATTTTATTTAAAGCCGAAGAATATTTTGGCTTTGTAAGAATAATTCTTTTGTTTTTGTGAGTGAGTATTGTATTAACGATTTTTTGGAGACAATAATAATATACAGATAAACGTCTTACTATTTAATCCATAGATTGACGAGAAGAATTAGATTCACACCTTTCGCAGGGGTATTTTACTCGTAAGCGAATATAAAGAAACCAACTGGAATTGTAACTGGACTTTCCGATTAACAATTTCGAGCCGTTATCCATTACACCACGCGCACATGGAAGCTTACAGCACCTGGTATCCCCAAGCGGTCACCCTTTTAGGTATTGACCTGGATGGATGTTGCTTAACTTCGGTGATCGTATCGGAACTCGGCTTTCCGATTAACAATTCCGAGTTGTTATTCATTACACCACCCGCACATTGAAGATTACAGCACCCGGTATTCCCAAGCGGTCACCCATCTAAATACTGACCTGGGTGGATGTTGCTTAATTTCGGATTATATATATGAAAAATGAAAATGAAAAACAAATAAATAAACACAAACAAATAAATAAACAAAGGAGCCACTCCCGCATAAATAACCGACAGAATAGATTACTCACAATGCACCACTGACCCATATATATAATTAGCCGAAGAATAACCCAACATCGTGTGTGTGTGTGTGTGTGTGTGTGTGTGTGTGTGTGTGTGTGTGTGTGTGTGTGTGTGTGTGTGTGTGTGTGTGTGTGTGTGTGTTTACAAGCTTATCAGTTATTGAAATTTAGAGACTTGTGTCACTTTAATTGAAAAAGTGTGACGGTGACACACTGACATTCATATTTATATATATATATGTGTGTGTGTGTGTGTGTGTGTGTGTGTGTGTGTGTGTGTGTGTGTGTGTGTTCGCGCGCGATGGATAAATCGTCGTCTAAATTACACAAAAAGAAAATGACACTGACATCTCATTTTAACAAATATATTTACCAAACTTACACAAAAATATCATGAAACACTAAAAAGTAAATATATTCAATAAAATCGCCATTGGCTTCAACCAGGGACCAAGAATCTTCAGAATCTCCTGCAGCCCTTCTGGGCGTTTTCATTGTTTAAGTTGGTGAATGCTGCCATAATCTTTGCCTTAAGTTGGCATTTGACATTACAAGAAGTATTGTTGGTATCTCGTTCAACTGTGCCTTACTCATAATAATCAAAAGGGTTACAGTCTAGGAAGTTAGGTGGACAGATTTAAGGGATGATGTTGTTGCAGAACTTTCTGACAGCCATGACTGGGTTCTCCTGCTTATGTTGCAGTCCTGTTGCCAGACATAGGGTCATCCCGCAGCATATATACATAAAAGTGGACAGTGAAGTCAACACCTACAGACGACAGTCTGTTTTATGCTTAATACAATTGTCTATTAATTAAATTCAATATTTTAGCAATTTTTGAGCACTTAGTATTAAAATCCGTCTGAAAAAAAAAACTGTAGAGAAATACCTAATTTTCTCAGATTTTTGCTTGCAAGCTGACGTTATTTCAAGAATAAATACAAATAAAGTTGAAATTTTTTAAAATCTTCCACCTTTTTTGCTTAGCGAAGACACTTCACTATACAAAAGTAACTACCAAGGCTCACCTGAAGCGTTTCAAAGATTGATTTTTTCATCAGTTGTAAAAGGAGCGTCAGCCTTTTTTACCTTGTTCT
>OZ038507.1:60144501-60164501 GCA_964036315.1 Acanthosepion esculentum
ATTATTATTATTATTATTATTATTATTATTATTATTATTATTATTATTTTTATTTCCTTTGATATCTGGCGTTTACACATTTCTTTCCGGGTCCCGCCCAGGGACCTAAGGTTAGAAATGGCATCATGACACTTTCCATTGCAAAAAAATAAAAATAAAAATAAAAATAAAAATGAAAATAAAAATGAAATAAAATAAAATAATAATTACATAGATAAAGTCCTTCGTAAAGTGTGGGCTGTACTTGTCAGAAAATTTTTTGTATCTCTTTGAGGCATGGACTTCCAGGGATCCGTTCAATCAGCCTACTGGAATCTTTTCCAACCAGTCCAAGGGCTCCAACTACAACAGGAATTGTTGATGTTCCCATGTGCCACATTTTTGAGATTTCGATTTCAAGGTCCTTGTATTTTGACAGTTTTTCGAATATCTTCAAAGACACATTGCAGTCTGCAGGGACTGCCATATCAATAAGGAGGCACTTATTTTGTTTGTGGTCTTTAATAACAATGTCTGGGCGGTTGGCTTTGATTGTTCTGTCAGTGTGTATTGTGTAGTCCCATAGAATTGTAACAGGTCCTATCTCCGTAACCGGGTCAGTGTGGTGTTCTTCTTCTTCTTCTTCTTCTTCTTCTTCTTCTTATTATTATTATTATTATTATTATTATTATTATTATTATTATTATTATTATTACTTATATATTTATTTATTTATTTATTCATTCAGTTATTGTTTCTTTACTACTTATTTATTTAAATTATAAACTGTATTATTTATTTCTAAGCATTTAATAAAATTTTCATTACTATTGAAGTTTGAAGTTATTAGAATTTTGATGATTTATATTAATAAATATTATCATTATTATAATTATAATCATCATTATTATTATTTATTTATTTAAATTATCATTAACAGTATAATTTCTTTCAAACATTTAATAAAATTTTGATTAATGTCTAAGTTACTATGATAATGACGATTTATTTTTCGAAATATTAATATTATTGTCATTGTTGCTATTTAAATTATTACTATTAATTTAATTATTGTTTTTATTATTAATTTCATAATTATTTCTATGGATTTCCAGTTATAGATACATTTCCTCCCGAGGTCCATTAAGAGACCTAACGTCTATATGATATCATGATATATCCCAATGAATTTTTAAAAGAAAACGAATAAACAAAATAAGTTCAGGCATCATTTGAATTGACAAAGCTCTTTGTAATGTGTGTGCAGGCCAATATACTTACTATTTTGTTAAGGCGTGATCTACCAGGAATCACTTCAACGTGTCTACTGGAACATTTCAACAGAATGACTGTCTTCTTCAAATTAATGAAGCTCTTCAAAATGTGTGCGCTAAATTTTGAGTATAATACATTTGTAGTTTGCTAAGGCATTTGTTGACAGGATTACCTTCAACGAGTCTATTCGAACATTTCAACAGAATGCCTGTCTTCTTCAAATTAATGAAGCTCTTCAAAATGTGTGCGCTAAATTTTGAGTATAATACATTTGTAGTTTGCTAAGGCATTTGTTGACAGGATTACCTTCAACGAGTCTATTCGAACATTTCAACAGAATGCCTGTCTTCTTCAAATTAATGAAGCTCTTCAAAATGTGTGCGCTAAATTTTGAGTATAATACATTTGTAGTTTGCTAAGGCATTTGTTGACAGGATTACCTTCAACGAGTCTATTCGAACATTTCAACAGAATGCCTGTCTTCTTCAAATTAATGAGGCTCTTCAAAATGTGTGCGCTAAATTTTGAGTATAATACATTTGTAGTTTGCTAAGGCATTTGTTGACAGGATTACCTTCAACGAGTCTATTCGAACATTTCAACAGAATGCCTGTCTTCTTCAAATTAATGAAGCTCTTCAAAATGTGTGCGCTAAATTTTGAGTATAATACATTTGTAGATTGCTAAGGCATTTGTTGACAGGATTACCTTCAACGAGTCTATTCGAACATTTCAACAGAATGCCTGTCTTCTTCAAATTAATGAAGCTCTTCAAAATGTGTGCGCTAAATTTTGAGTATAATACATTTGTAGTTTGCTAAGGCATTTGTTGACAGGATTACCTTCAACGAGTCTATTCGAACATTTCAACAGAATGCCTGTCTTCTTCAAATTAATGAAGCTCTTCAAAATGTGTGCGCTAAATTTTGAGTATAATACATTTGTAGTTTGCTAAGGCATTTGTTGACAGGATTACCTTCAACGAGTCTATTCGAACATTTCAACAGAATGCCTGTCTTCTTCAAATTAATGAAGCTCTTCAAAATGTGTGCGCTAAATTTTGAGTATAATACATTTGTAGTTTGCTAAGGCATTTGTTGACAGGATTACCTTCAACGAGTCTATTCGAACATTTCAACAGAATGCCTGTCTTCTTCAAATTAATGAAGCTCTTCAAAATGTGTGCGCTAAATTTTGAGTATAATACATTTGTAGTTTGCTAAGGCATTTGTTGACAGGATTACCTTCAACGAGTCTATTCGAACATTACAACAGAATGCCTGTCTTCTTCAAATTAATGAAGCTCTTCAAAATGTGTGCGCTAAATTTTGAGTATAATACATTTGTAGTTTGCTAAGGCATTTGTTGACAGGATTACCTTCAACGAGTCTATTCGAACATTTCAACAGAATGCCTGTCTTCTTCAAATTAATGAAGCTCTTCAAAATGTGTGCGCTAAATTTTGAGTATAATACATTTGTAGTTTGCTAAGTCATTTGTTGACAGGATTACCTTCAACGAGTCTATTCGAACATTTCAACAGAATGCCTGTCTTCTTCAAATTAATGAAGCTCTTCAAAATGTGTGCGCTAAATTTTGAGTATAATACATTTGTAGTTTGCTAAGGCATTTGTTGACAGGATTACCTTCAACGAGTCTATTCGAACATTTCAACAGAATGCCTGTCTTCTTCAAATTAATGAAGCTCTTCAAAATGTGTGCGCTAAATTTTGAGTATAATACATTTGTAGTTTGCTAAGGCATTTGTTGACAGGATTACCTTCAACGAGTCTATTCGAACATTTCAACAGAATGCCTGTCTTCTTCAAATTAATGAAGCTCTTCAAAATGTGTGCGCTAAATTTTGAGTATAATACATTTGTAGTTTGCTAAGGCATTTGTTGACAGGATTACCTTCAACGAGTCTATTCGAACATTTCAACAGAATGACTGTCTTCTTCAAATTAATGAAGCTCTTCAAAATGTGTGCGCTAAATTTTGAGTATAATACATTTGTAGTTTGCTAAGGCATTTGTTGACAGGATTACCTTCAACGAGTCTATTCGAACATTTCAACAGAATGCCTGTCTTCTTCAAATTAATGAAGCTCTTCAAAATGTGTGCGCTAAATTTTGAGTATAATACATTTGTAGTTTGCTAAGGCATTTGTTGACAGGATTACCTTCAACGAGTCTATTTGAACATTTCAACAGAATGACTGTCTTCTTCAAATTAATGAAGCTGTTCAAAATGTGTGCGCTAAATTTTGAGTATAATACATTTGTAGTTTGCTAAGGCATTTGTTGACAGGATTACCTTCAACGAGTCTATTCGAACATTTCAACAGAATGCCTGTCTTCTTCAAATTAATGAAGCTCTTCAAAATGTGTGGGCTAAATTTTGAGTATAATACATTAGTAGTTTGTTAAGGCATTTGTTGACAGGATTACCTTCAACGAGTCTATTCGAACTTTTCAACAGAATGACTGTCTTCTTAAAATTAATGAAGCTCTTCAAAATGTGTGCGCTAAATTTTGAGTATAATACATTTGTAGTTTGCTAAGGCATTTGTTGACAGGATTGCCTTCAACGAGTCTATTCGAACATTTCAACAGAATGCCTGTCTTCTTCAAATTAATGAAGCTCTTCAAAATGTGTGCGCTAAATTTTGAGTATAATACATTTGTAGTTTGTTAAGGCATTTGTTGACAGGATTACCTTCAACGAGTCTATTCGAACATTTCAACAGAATGCCTGTCTTCTTCAAATTAATGAAGCTCTTCAAAATGTGTGCGCTAAATTTTGAGTATAATACATTTGTAGTTTGTTAAGGCATTTGTTGACAGGATTACCTTCAACGAGTCTATTCGAACATTTCAACAGAATGCCTGTCTTCTTCAAATTAATGAAGCTCTTCAAAATGTGTGCGCTAAATTTGAGTATAATACATTTGTAGTTTGTTAAGGCATTTGTTGACAGGATTACCTTCAACGAGTCTATTCGAACATTTCAACAGAATGACTGTCTTCTTCAAATTAATGAAGCTCTTCAAAATGTGTGCGCTAAATTTGAGTATAATACATTTGTAGTTTGTTAAGGCATTTGTTGACAGGATTACCTTCAACGAGTCTATTCGAACATTTCAACAGAATGCCTGTCTTCTTCAAATTAATGAAGCTCTTCAAAATGTGTGCGCTAAATTTTGAGTATAATACATTTGTAGTTTGTTAAGGCATTTGTTGACAGGATTACCTTCAACGAGTCTATTCGAACATTTCAACAGAATGCCTGTCTTCTTCAAATTAATGAAGCTCTTCAAAATGTGTGCGCTAAATTTGAGTATAATACATTTGTAGTTTGTTAAGGCATTTGTTGACAGGATTACCTTCAACGAGTCTATTCGAACATTTCAACAGAATGACTGTCTTCTTCAAATTAATGAAGCTCTTCAAAATGTGTGCGCTAAATTTTGAGTATAATACATTTGTAGTTTGCTAAGGCATTTGTTGACAGGATTGCCGTCAACGAGTCTATTCGAACATTTCAACAGAATGCCTGTCTTCTTCAAATTAATGAAGCTCTTCAAAATGTGTGCGCTAAATTTTGAGTATAATACATTTGTAGTTTGTTAAGGCATTTGTTGACAGGATTACCTTCAACGAGTCTATTCGAACATTTCAACAGAATGACTGTCTTCTTCAAATTAATGAAGCTCTTCAAAATGTGTGCGCTAAATTTTGAGTATAATACATTTGTAGTTTGCTAAGGCATTTGTTGACAGGATTGCCTTCAACGAGTCTATTCGAACATTTCAACAGAATGCCTGTCTTCTTCAAATTAATGAAGCTCTTCAAAATGTGTGCGCTAAATTTTGAGTATAATACATTTGTAGTTTGCTAAGGCATTTGTTGACAGGATTGCCTTCAACGAGTCTATTCGAAAATTTCAACAGAATGCCTGTCTTCTTCAAATTAATGAAGCTCTTCAAAATGTGTGCGCTAAATTTTGAGTATAATACATTTGTAGTTTGCTAAGGCATTTGTTGACAGGATTGCCTTCAACGAGTCTATTCGAACATTTCAACAGAATGCCTGTCTTCTTCAAATTAATGAAGCTCTTCAAAATGTGTGCGCTAAATTTTGAGTATAATACATTTGTAGTTTGCTAAGGCATTTGTTGACAGGATTACCTTCAACGAGTCTATTCGAACATTTCAACAGAATGACTGTCTTCTTCAAATTAATGAAACTCTTCAAAATGTGTGCGCTAAATTTTGAGTATAATACATTTCTAGTTTGCTAAGGCATTTGTTGACAGGATTGCCTTCAACGAGTCTATTCGAACATTTCAACAGAATGCCTGTCTTCTTCAAATTAATGAAGCTCTTCAAAATGTGTGCGCTAAATTTTGAGTATAATACATTTGTAGTTTGCTAAAGCATTTGTTGACAGGATTGCCTTCAACGAGTCTATTCGAACATTTCAACAGAATGCCTGTCTTCTTCAAATTAATGAAGCTCTTCAAAATGTGTGCGCTAAATTTTGAGTATAATACATTTGTAGTTTGCTAAGGCATTTGTTGACAGGATTACCTTCAACGAGTCTATTCGAACATTTCAACAGAATGACTGTCTTCTTCAAATTCATGAAGCTCTTCAAAATGTGTGCGCTAAATTTTGAGTATAATACATTTGTAGTTTGCTAAGGCATTTGTTGACAGGATTACCTTCAACGAGTCTATTCGAACATTTCAACAGAATGACAGTCTTCTTCAAATTAATGAAGCTCTTCAAAATGTGTGCGCTAAATTTTGAGTATAATACATTTGTAGTTTGCTAAGGCATTTGTTGACAGGATTGCCTTCAACGAGTCTATTCGAACATTTCAACAGAATGCCTGTCTTCTTCAAATTAATGAAGCTCTTCAAAATGTGTGCGCTAAATTTTGAGTATAATACATTTGTAGTTTGCTAAGGCATTTGTTGACAGGATTGCCTTCAACGAGTCTATTCGAACATTTCAACAGAATGCCTGTCTTCTTCAAATTAATGAAGCTCTTCAAAATGTGTGCGCTAAATTTTGAGTATAATACATTTGTAGTTTGCTAAGGCATTTGTTGACAGGATTGCCTTCAACGAGTCTATTCGAACATTTCAACAGAATGCCTGTCTTCAAATTAATGAAGCTCTTCAAAATGTGTGCGCTAAATTTTGAGTATAATACATTTGTAGTTTGTTAAGGCATTTGTTGACAGGATTACCTTCAACGAGTCTATTCGAACATTTCAACAGAATGACTGTCTTCTTCAAATTAATGAAGCTCTTCAAAATGTGTGCGCTAAATTTTGAGTATAATACATTTGTAGTTTGTTAAGGCATTTGTTGACAGGATTGCCTTCAACGAGTCTATTCGAACATTTCAACAGAATGCCTGTCTTCTTCAAATTAATGAAGCTCTTCAAAATGTGTGCGCTAAATTTTGAGTATAATACATTTGTAGTTTGTTAAGGCATTTGTTGACAGGATTGCCTTCAACGAGTCTATTCGAACATTTCAACAGAATGCCTGTCTTCTTCAAATTAATGAAGCTCTTCAAAATGTGTGCGCTAAATTTTGAGTATAATACATTTGTATTTTGTTAAGGCATTTGTTGACAGGATTGCCTTCAACGAGTCTATTCGAACATTTCAACAGAATGCCTGTCTTCTTCAAATTAATGAAGCTCTTCAAAATGTGTGCGCTAAATTTTGAGTATAATACATTTGTAGTTTGTTAAGGCATTTGTTGACAGGATTGCCTTCAACGAGTCTATTCGAACATTTCAACAGAATGACTGTCTTCTTCAAATTAATGAAGCTCTTCAAAATGTGTGCGCTAAATTTTGAGTATAATACATTTGTAGTTTGCTAAGGCATTTGTTGACAGGATTGCCTTCAACGAGTCTATTCGAACATTTCAACAGAATGCCTGTCTTCTTCAAATTAATGAAGCTCTTCAAAATGTGTGCGCTAAATTTTGAGTATAATACATTTGTAGTTTGTTAAGGCATTTGTTGACAGGATTACCTTCAACGAGTCTATTCGAACATTTCAACAGAATGCCTGTCTTCTTCAAATTAATGAAGCTCTTCAAAATGTGTGCGCTAAATTTTGAGTATAATACATTTGTAGTTTGCTAAGGCATTTGTTGACAGGATTGCCTTCAACGAGTCTATTCGAACATTTCAACAGAATGCCTGTCTTCTTCAAATTAATGAAGATCTTCAAAATGTGTGCGCTAAATTTTGAGTATAATACATTTGTAGTTTGTTAAGGCATTTGTTGACAGGATTACCTTCAACGAGTCTATTCGAAAATTTCAACATAATGACTGTCTTCTTCAAATTAATGAAGCTCTTCAAAATGTGTGCGCTAAATTTTGAGTATAATACATTTGTAGTTTGCGAAGGCATTTGTTGACAGGATTGCCTTCAACGAGTCTATTCGAACATTTCAACAGAATGCCTGTCTTCTTCAAATTAATGAAGCTCTTCAAAATGTGTGCGCTAAATTTTGAGTATAATACATTTGTAGTTTGTTAAGGCATTTGTTGACAGGATTACCTTCAACGAGTCTATTCGAACATTTCAACAGAATGACTGTCTTCTTCAAATTAATGAAGCTCTTCAAAATGTGTGCGCTAAATTTTGAGTATAATACATTTGTAGTTTGCTAAGGCATTTGTTGACAGGATTGCCGTCAACGAGTCTATTCGAACATTTCAACAGAATGCCTGTCTTCTTCAAATTAATGAAGCTCTTCAAAATGTGTGCGCTAAATTTTGAGTATAATACATTTGTAGTTTGTTAAGGCATTTGTTGACAGGATTACCTTCAACGAGTCTATTCGAACATTTCAACAGAATGACTGTCTTCTTCAAATTAATGAAGCTCTTCAAAATGTGTGCGCTAAATTTTGAGTATAATACATTTGTAGTTTGCTAAGGCATTTGTTGACAGGATTGCCTTCAACGAGTCTATTCGAACATTTCAACAGAATGCCTGTCTTCTTCAAATTAATGAAGCTCTTCAAAATGTGTGCGCTAAATTTTGAGTATAATACATTTGTAGTTTGCTAAGGCATTTGTTGACAGGATTGCCTTCAACGAGTCTATTCGAAAATTTCAACAGAATGCCTGTCTTCTTCAAATTAATGAAGCTCTTCAAAATGTGTGCGCTAAATTTTGAGTATAATACATTTGTAGTTTGCTACGGCATTTGTTGACAGGATTGCCTTCAACGAGTCTATTCGAACATTTCAACAGAATGCCTGTCTTCTTCAAATTAATGAAGCTCTTCAAAATGTGTGCGCTAAATTTTGAGTATAATACATTTGTAGTTTGCTAAGGCATTTGTTGACAGGATTACCTTCAACGAGTCTATTCGAACATTTCAACAGAATGACTGTCTTCTTCAAATTAATGAAGATCTTCAAAATGTGTGCGCTAAATTTTGAGTATAATACATTTGTAGTTTGTTAAGGCATTTGTTGACAGGATTACCTTCAACGAGTCTATTCGAAAATTTCAACATAATGACTGTCTTCTTCAAATTAATGAAGCTCTTCAAAATGTGTGCGCTAAATTTTGAGTATAATACATTTGTAGTTTGTTAAGGCATTTGTTGACAGGATTGCCTTCAACGAGTCTATTCGAACATTTCAACAGAATGCCTGTCTTCTTCAAATTAATGAAGCTCTTCAAAATGTGTGCGCTAAATTTTGAGTATAATACATTTGTAGTTTGTTAAGGCATTTGTTGACAGGATTGCCTTCAACGAGTCTATTCGAACATTTCAACAGAATGCCTGTCTTCTTCAAATTAATGAAGCTCTTCAAAATGTGTGCGCTAAATTTTGAGTATAATACATTTGTAGTTTGTTAAGGCATTTGTTGACAGGATTGCCTTCAACGAGTCTATTCGAACATTTCAACAGAATGCCTGTCTTCTTCAAATTAATGAAGCTCTTCAAAATGTGTGCGCTAAATTTTGAGTATAATACATTTGTAGTTTGCTAAGGCATTTGTTGACAGGATTGCCTTCAACGAGTCTATTCGAACATTTCAACAGAATGACTGTCTTCTTCAAATTAATGAAGCTCTTCAAAATGTGTGGGCTAAATTTTGAGTATAATACATTTTTAGTTTGCTAAGGCATTTGTTGACAGGATTGCCTTCAACGAGTCTATTCGAACATTTCAACAGAATGCCTGTCTTCTTCAAATTAATGAAGCTCTTCAAAATGTGTGCGCTAAATTTTGAGTATAATACATTTGTAGTTTGCTAAGGCATTTGTTGACAGGATTGCCTTCAACGAGTCTATTCGAACATTTCAACAGAATGACTGTCTTCTTCAAATTAATGAAGCTCTTCAAAATGTGTGCGCTAAATTTTGAGTATAATACATTTGTAGTTTGCTAAGGCATTTGTTGACAGGATTGCCTTCAACGAGTCTATTCGAACATTTCAACAGAATGCCTGTCTTCTTCAAATTAATGAAGCTCTTCAAAATGTGTGCGCTAAATTTTGAGTATAATACATTTGTAGTTTGCTAAGGCATTTGTTGACAGGATTGCCTTCAACGAGTCTATTCGAACATTTCAACAGAATGACTGTCTTCTTCAAATTAATGAAGCTCTTCAAAATGTGTGCGCTAAATTTTGAGTATAATACATTTGTAGTTTGCTAAGGCATTTGTTGACAGGATTGCCTTCAACGAGTCTATTCGAACATTTCAACAGAATGCCTGTCTTCTTCAAATTAATGAAGCTCTTCAAAATGTGTGCGCTAAATTTTGAGTATAATACATTTGTATTTTGCTAAGGCATTTGTTGACAGGATTGTCTTCAACGAGTCTATTCGAACATTTCAACAGAATGCCTGTCTTCTTCAAATTAATGAAGCTCTTCAAAATGTGTGCGCTAAATTTTGAGTATAATACATTTGTAGTTTGCTAAGGCATTTGTTGACAGGATTGCCTTCAACGAGTCTATTCAAACATTTCAACAGAATGACTGTCTTCTTCAAATTAATGACGCTCTTCAAAATGTGTGCGCTAAATTTTGAGTATAATACATTTGTAGTTTGCTAAGGCATTTGTTGACAGGATTGCCTTCAACGAGTCTATTCGAACATTTCAACAGAATGACTGTCTTCTTCAAATTAATGAAGCTCTTCAAAATGTGTGCGCTAAATTTTGAGTATAATACATTTGTAGTTTGCTAAGGCATTTGTTGACAGGATTGCCTTCAACGAGTCTATTCGAACATTTCAACAGAATGACTGTCTTCTTCAAATTAATGAAGCTCTTCAAAATGTGTGCGCTAAATTTTGAGTATAATACATTTGTAGTTTGCTAAGGCATTTGTTGACAGGATTGCCTTCAACGAGTCTATTCGAACATTTCAACAGAATGCCTGTCTTCTTCAAATTAATGAAGCTCTTCAAAATGTGTGCGCTAAATTTTGAGTATAATACATTTGTAGTTTGCTACGGCATTTGTTGACAGGATTGCCTTCAACGAGTCTATTCGAACATTTCAACAGAATGACTGTCTTCTTCAAATTAATGAAGCTCTTCAAAATGTGTGCGCTAAATTTTGAGTATAATACATTTGTAGTTTGCTAAGGCATTTGTTGACAGGATTGCCTTCAACGAGTCTATTCGAACATTTCAACAGAATGACTGTCTTCTTCAAATTAATGAAGCTCTTCAAAATGTGTGCGCTAAATTTTGAGTATAATACATTTGTAGTTTGCTAAGGCATTTGTTGACAGGATTGCCTTCAACGAGTCTATTCGAACATTTCAACAGAATGACTGTCTTCTTCAAATTAATGAAGCTCTTCAAAATGTGTGCGCTAAATTTTGAGTATAATACATTTGTAGTTTGCTAAGGCATTTGTTGACAGGATTGCCTTCAACGAGTCTATTCGAACATTTCAACAGAATGCCTGTCTTCTTCAAATTAATGAAGCTCTTCAAAATGTGTGCGCTAAATTTTGAGTATAATACATTTGTAGTTTGCTAAGGCATTTGTTGACAGGATTGCCTTCAACGAGTCTATTCGAACATTTCAACAGAATGACTGTCTTCTTCAAATTAATGAAGCTCTTCAAAATGTGTGCGCTAAATTTTGAGTATAATACATTTGGAGTTTGTTAAGGCATTTGTTGACAGGATTGCCTTCAACGAGTCTATTCGAACATTTCAACAGAATGCCTGTCTTCTTCAAATTAATGAAGCTCTTCAAAATGTGTGCGCTAAATTTTGAGTATAATACATTTGTAGTTTGTTAAGGCATTTGTTGACAGGATTGCCTTCAACGAGTCTATTCGAACATTTCAACAGAATGCCTGTCTTCTTCAAATTAATGAAGCTCTTCAAAATGTGTGCGCTAAATTTTGAGTATAATACATTTGTAGTTTGCTAAGGCATTTGTTGACAGGATTGCCTTCAACGAGTCTATTCGAACATTTCAACAGAATGACTGTCTTCTTCAAATTAATGAAGCTCTTCAAAATGTGTGCGCTAAATTTTGAGTATAATACATTTGTAGTTTGCTAAGGCATTTGTTGACAGGATTGCCTTCAACGAGTCTATTCGAACATTTCAACAGAATGCCTGTCTTCTTCAAATTAATGAAGCTCTTCAAAATGTGTGCGCTAAATTTTGAGTATAATACATTTGTAGTTTGCTACGGCATTTGTTGACAGGATTGCCTTCAACGAGTCTATTCGAACATTTCAACAGAATGACTGTCTTCTTCAAATTAATGAAGCTCTTCAAAATGTGTGCGCTAAATTTTGAGTATAATACATTTGTAGTTTGCTAAGGGATTTGTTGACAGGATTGCCTTCAACGAGTCTATTCGAACATTTCAACAGAATGACTGTCTTCTTCAAATTAATGAAGCTCTTCAAAATGTGTGCGCTAAATTTTGAGTATAATACATTTGTAGTTTGCTAAGGCATTTGTTGACAGGATTGCCTTCAACGAGTCTATTCGAACATTTCAACAGAATGACTGTCTTCTTCAAATTAATGAAGCTCTTCAAAATGTGTGCGCTAAATTTTGAGTATAATACATTTGTAGTTTGCTAAGGCATTTGTTGACAGGATTGCCTTCAACGAGTCTATTCGAACATTTCAACAGAATGCCTGTCTTCTTCAAATTAATGAAGCTCTTCAAAATGTGTGCGCTAAATTTTGAGTATAATACATTTGTAGTTTGCTAAGGCATTTGTTGACAGGATTGCCTTCAACGAGTCTATTCGAACATTTCAACAGAATGACTGTCTTCTTCAAATTAATGAAGCTCTTCAAAATGTGTGCGCTAAATTTTGAGTATAATACATTTGGAGTTTGTTAAGGCATTTGTTGACAGGATTGCCTTCAACGAGTCTATTCGAACATTTCAACAGAATGACTGTCTTCTTCAAATTAATGAAGCTCTTCAAAATGTGTGCGCTAAATTTTGAGTATAATACATTTGTAGTTTGTTAAGGCATTTGTTGACAGGATTGCCTTCAACGAGTCTAATCGAACATTTCAACAGAATGCCTGTCTTCTTCAAATTAATGAAGCTCTTCAAAATGTGTGCGCTAAATTTTGAGTATAATACATTTGTAGTTTGTTAAGGCATTTGTTGACAGGATTGCCTTCAACGAGTCTATTCGAACATTTCAACAGAATGCCTGTCTTCTTCAAATTAATGAAGCTCTTCAAAATGTGTGCGCTAAATTTTGAGTATAATACATTTGTAGTTTGCTAAGGCATTTGTTGACAGGATTGCCTTCAACGAGTCTATTCGAACATTTCAACAGAATGACTGTCTTCTTCAAATTAATGAAGCTCTTCAAAATGTGTGCGCTAAATTTTGAGTATAATACATTTGTAGTTTGTTAAGGCATTTGTTGACAGGATTGCCTTCAACGAGTCTATTCGAACATTTCAACAGAATGACTGTCTTCTTCAAATTAATGAAGCTCTTCAAAATGTGTGCGCTAAATTTTGAGTATAATACATTTGTAGTTTGCTAAGGCATTTGTTGACAGGATTGCCTTCAACGAGTCTATTCGAACATTTCAACAGAATGCCTGTCTTCTTCAAATTAATGAAGCTCTTCAAAATGTGTGCGCTAAATTTTGAGTATAATACATTTGTAGTTTGCTACGGCATTTGTTGACAGGATTGCCTTCAACGAGTCTATTCGAACATTTCAACAGAATGCCTGTCTTCTTCAAATTAATGAAGCTCTTCAAAATGTGTGCGCTAAATTTTGAGTATAATACATTTGTAGTTTGCTAAGGCATTTGTTGACAGGATTGCCTTCAACGAGTCTATTCGAACATTTCAACAGAATGACTGTCTTCTTCAAATTAATGAAGCTCTTCAAAATGTGTGCGCTAAATTTTGAGTATAATACATTTGTAGTTTGCTAAGGCATTTGTTGACAGGATTGCCTTCAACGAGTCTATTCGAACATTTCAACAGAATGACTGTCTTCAAATTAATGAAGCTCTTCAAAATGTGTGCGCTAAATTTTGAGTATAATACATTTGTAGTTTGCTAAGGCATTTGTTGACAGGATTGCCTTCAACGAGTCTATTCGAACATTTCAACAGAATGACTGTCTTCTTCAAATTAATGAAGCTCTTCAAAATGTGTGCGCTAAATTTTGAGTATAATACATTTGTAGTTTGTTAAGGCATTTGTTGACAGGATTACCTTCAACGAGTCTATTCGAACATTTCAACACAATGCCTGTCTTCTTCAAATTAATGAAGCTCTTCAAAATGTGTGCGCTAAATTTTGAGTATAATACATTTGTAGTTTGCTAAGGCATTTGTTGACAGGATTACCTTCAACGAGTCTATTCGAACATTTCAACAGAATGACTGTCTTCTTTAAATTGATAAACTTCTTCGTAAAGTGTGTGCTATACAAGCGCGTATAATACCTTTTCTATTTTGTTAAGTCATTGGCTCACAGGAATCACTTCAACGAGTCTATTCGAACATTTCAACAGAATGCCAGTCTTCTTTAAATTGATCAAGCTCTTCGCAATGTGCGAGCTGTAATTGTGAGTACAATTCTTTTGTATTTCTTTAGGGAAATGGCTACCAGGAATCTTTTCAATGAGTCTATCGGAACATTTCAACAGAATGCCTGTCTTCTTTAAATGGATAAAAATCTTCGCAGTGCGTGAGATGTACTTGTCAGTACAATTATTTTGCATTTCTTTAAGGGAATGGATACCAGGGATACTTTCAATGATTCTATTTAGAACATTTCAATAGAATGCCTGCCTTCTTTAAATTGATAAAGTTCTTCGCAATGTTTGAGCCGTACTTGTGAGTACAACAATTTTGTATTTGTTTAAAGAAATTGCTACCAGAAATCACTTAATGAGTCTATTGGAATATTTCAATAGAATGGCTGTGTTTTTTAAATTGATAAAAATCTTCGCAATATGAGACCTGTACTTGTGTGTGAAATACTTTTGTATATCAGTAAGGTTATGGCGACAGGGAATCACTTCAATGAGTGGATCGGAAAATTTATCAAAATGTCAGTCTTTTTTCAATAGATAAAGCTCTTCGCAATGTGTGAGCTGTACTTGTGAGTACAATAATTTTATATTTCTTTAAGGCAATGGCTACCAGGAATCACTTCAATGAGTCAATCGGAACATTTCAACAGAATGCCTGTCTTATTTCAATTGAAATAAATCGTCGCAATGTGTCAGCTGTACTTGTGATTACAATACATTTGTATTTCTGTAAGGCAATGGCTACCGGGAATCACTTCAATGAGTCTAATGGAACATTTCAACAGAAGGCCTGTCTTATTGAAATTGGTAAAACTCTACGTACTGTGTATGCTGTAATTGTGAGAACAATTTTTTTTTATTTCTGTAAGCAATGGCTGTCAGTAATCCCTTCAAAGAGTCTATTGGAACATTTCAACAGAATTCCAGTCTTATTTGAATTGTTAAAGCTCTTCGCAATGTGCGTGATGTACTTGTGAGTACAAGTCTTTTGTATTTCTGTAAGGCAGTGGCTACCGGGAATCACTTCAATGAGTCTATTGGAACATTTCAACAGAATGCCTGTCTACTTTAAAGTGATACAGAAATTCGCAGTGTGGATTGTACTTCAAAGTACAATTCTTTTGTATTTCTTTAAGTCAATATCAGCCAGGAATCCCTACAATGTGTCTATTGGAACATTTCAACAGAATGCCTGTCCTCTTTAAATTATTAAAGTTCTTCGCAATGTGTGTGCTGTAAATAGGAGTATAGAACTTTTGCATTTCTGTAAGGCATTATCTACCAGGAATCACTTCAATGAGTCGATTGAAACATTTAAATTAAAGTTCTTCGCAATATGAGAGTTGTATTAGTGATTACAATACTTTTGTATTTATTTAAGGTTATGTCGACCAGGAACCGCTTCAATGAGTCGATCTGAAGATTTCAGCAGAATTCCAGTCTTTATTCAATTTATAAAGTTCTTGGCAATGTGTGTGCTGTAAATGTGAGTACAATTCTTTTATATTTCTTTAAGGTAATGGCTACCATGGATCCCTTCAATGAGTCTCTTGGAACATATCAACAGAATGTCTGTCTTATTAATTTCTTAAAGCTTTACGCCATGTGTGTGATGTAATTGTGAGTACAATTCTTTTGTATTTCTGTAAGGCAATCGCTACCAGTACTCCATTCAATGACTCTATTGGAACCTTTCAACAGAATGCCTCTCTTTTTTAGATTGATAAATCTCTTCGAAAAGTATGAGCTGTTCTTGTGGGTAAAATTATATTGTATTTCTTTACGGCAATATATGCCAACAATCCCTTCAATGAGTCTATTGAAACATTTCAACAGAATGCCTGTCTTTTTTAAATTGTTAAATCTCTTCGAAATGTGTCTGCTGTAATTGTGAATACAACGCTTTTGTATTTCTTTAACGCCATGGCTACCGAGAATCCCATCAATGAGTCAATTGGAACATTCCAACAGAATGCCTGGCTTATTTAAATTGATGAATCTCTTCAAAATGTGAGAGAGGTACTTGTGAGTACAATTCTTTTGTATTTCTGTAAGACAATCGATACCAGTACTCCCTTCAATGAGTCCATTGGACGGTAATTTAGAGTACAATACATTTTTATTTCTGTAAGATAATGTCTACCAGGAATCTCTTCAATGAGACTATTTTAACATTTCAACAGAATACTTTTTTTTTCAACTTCTTAAATCTCTTTGCAATGTGTGTGTTGTACTTGTGAGTACAATTCTTTTGTATTTATCTAAAGCAATATCTGCCAGGAATCCCTTCAATGTCCATATTGGAACATTTCAACAGATTTGATAAAGCTCTTCGCAATATGTGACCAGAACTTGTGAGTAAAATTCTTTCCTATATCTTTAACGCATTGTCTACCAGGTATCCCTTCAATGAGTCTATTGGAACATTACAACAGAATGCCTGTCTTCTTTAAAATGATAATGTTCTTCGAAATATGTATACTGTACTTGTGACTTACAATACATTGTATTTCTTTAAGGCAATATCTACCAAGAACCCTTCAATGAGTCAGATGGAACATTACAACAGAATGCCTGTCTTCTTTAAAATGATAATGTTCTTCGAAATATGTATACTGTACTTGTGACTTACAATACATTGTATTTCTTTAAGGCAATATCTACCAAGAACCCTTCAATGAGTCAGATGGAACATTTCAACAGAATGTCTGTCTTCTTTAAAATGATAATGTTCTTCGAAATATGTATACTGTACTTGTGACTTACAATACATTGTATTTCTTTAAGGCAATATCTACCAAGAACCCTTCAATGAGTCAGATGGAACATTTCAACAGAATGCCTGTCTTCTTTAAAATGATAATGTTCTTCGAAATATGTATACTGTACTTGTGACTTACAATACATTGTATTTCTTTAAGGCAATATCTACCAAGAACCCTTCAATGAGTCAGATGGAACATTTCAACAGAATGACTGTCTTTTTAAATTGAAAAATCACTTCGAAATTTTTGAGCTGTACTTGTGAGTACAATACTTTAGCATTTTTAACTCAGTGTCTATCCCTTCAATGAATCTATTAGAACTTTTCAGCAGTATGCCTGTCTTATTTAAATTGGTAAATCTCTTCGCAATATTTGAGCTGTACTTGTGAGTAAAATACTTTTGTATTTCTCTAATGCAATGACAACAAGGAATCCCTTGTCTATTAGAACATTTCAACAGAATGCCTGTGTCTTTAAATTGATAAAGCTCTTCAAAATATTTGAGCTGTAAATGTGAGTACAATTATTTTGTATTTCTTCGTGGCAATGTCTCCCAGGAATCTCTTCCTTGAGTCTATTGTAATCTTTCAACAGAATGTCTCTCTATTTAAATTAGCAAAGCTCTTCGCGATGTGTGTGCTGTAATTGTGAGTACAATTCTTTTGTATATCTCTAAGGCAATGGCAACCAGGAATACATTCAATGAGACTATTTCAACAGAATGCCTGTCTTTTTTAAATTGATAAATCTCAGCAAAATATGTGAGCTGTACATGTGAGTACAATTATTTTGTATTTCTGTAATGTAATATCTGCCAGGCCTCCGTTCAATGAGTCTATTGGAACATTTCAACAGAATGCCTGACTTCTTTTTATTGATAAATCTCTTCGCAATATGTAATCAGTACTTATGAGTAAAATACTTTTGTATTTCTGTAAGGCAATGGCAAGCAGGAATCCCTTCAAGGTGTCTATTGGAACATTTCAACAGAATGTCTGTCTATTGTAATGGGTAAAGCTCTTCGAAATGTGTGAGCTGTACTTGTGAGTAAAATTCTTTTGTATTTCTTGAAGGCGATACCTGCCAGGAATCACTTCAATGGGTCTATTGGAACATTTCAACAGAATGCTTGTCTGATTTAAATTTGTAAAGCTCTTGGCAATATGTGTGCTGTAATTGTGAGTAAAATTCTTTTGAATTTCTTTAAGGCAATATCTTCCAGGAATCCTTCAATGAGTCTATCGGAACATTTCAACAGAATAACTGTCTTTTTTAAAGTGATATATCTCTGCGAAATGTATGTGCTGTACTTGTGAGTACAAATCTTTTGTATTTCTTTAAGGCAATATCTGCCAGAAATCATTTTAATGAGTATTTGGATTAATTCAACAGAATGCTTGTCTTATTTAAATAGGTAAAACTCTAGGGTATGTGTGTGCTGTAATTATGAGCACAATTCTTTTGTATAGCTGTAAGGTAATTCCGACCAGGAATACCTTCTATGAGTCTACTGGAACATTTCAACAGGATGCCTGTCTTATTTAAATTGTTAAATCTCTTCGAAAAGTGTGTGTTCTAACTCTGACTACATTCTTTTTCTATTTCTGTAAGGCATTGGATACTAGGAATCCCTTCAATGAATCTATTGTTACATTTCAACAGAATGCCTTTCTTATTTAATTTGTCAATGTTCTTCGCAATGTGTATGCTGTAGTTGTGTGTACAATACTTTTGTATATCTGTAAGGCAATGGCAACCATGTATCGCTTCAGTGAGTTTATTGAACATTTCAGCAGAATGACTGTCTTCTTTCAATTGATGAATCTCTTCGCAATGTCTGGGCTGTTCTTATTAGTACCTTTTTTTTGTAGTTTGTTATGTCAATATCTGCCAACAATCCCTTCTATGAGTCTAGTGGAACATTTCCACAGAATACCTGTCTTATTTAAATTGTTAAATCTCTTCGAAATGTGTGTGTTCTAACTCTAACTACATTGGATACCAGGAATCACTTCAATGAATCTATTGGTACATTTCAACAGAATGCCTTTCTTATTTAATATGTCAATGTTATTCGCAATGTGTGTGCTGCATTTGTGAGTACAATACTTTTGTAATTCATTAAGGCAATATGAGCAAGGAATCCCTTCAATGAGTCTATTAGAACATTTCAACAGAAAGCCTGTCTTATTTACTTTGTTAAATCTTTTCGCAATGAGTGTGCTCTAAATGAGAGTACATTTCTTTTGTATTTCTGTAAGGCTATGCCTTCCAGGAATCCATTCAATGAGTCTATTGGAATATTTCAACAAAATGTCTGTCTTCTTTAAATTCATAAATCTCTTCGAAATGTGTGAGGTGTACCTGTGAGTACAATTCATTTGTATTTATTTAATGCAATATCTGCCAGGAATCACTTCAATGAATATATTGGAATATTTCAACAGACTGCCTCTCGTATTTGAATTTGTATATCTCTTCGCAATGTGTGTGTTGTAATCGTGAGTATAATTCTCTTGTTTTTCTGTAAGTCAATGGCTACCAGGATCCATTTGGCGTGTCTATTGGAACATTTCAACAAAATGCCTGTCTTTTTTGAATTGATAAAGCTCTTCGAAATGTGTGAGGTGTACTTGTGAGTACAATTCATATGTATTTATTTAATGCAATATCTGCTAGGAATCCCTTCAATGAGTATATTGGAATATTTCAAAGACTGCCTCTCGTATTTGAATTTGTATATCTCTTCGCAATGTGTGTGTTGTAATCGTGGGTATAATTCTTTTGTTTTTCTGTAAGTCAATGGCTACCAGTATCCCTTCGGTGTTTCTATTGGAGCATTTCGACAGAATGCCTGCCTTCTTTAAATTCATATTTCCTCTTCGAAATATGTGAGC
>OZ038507.1:60169501-60287001 GCA_964036315.1 Acanthosepion esculentum
AAAATGATTAAAAAATTTACATTAACAAAAATCATTTGTTCGTTTCTCTTAATAACGGAAACATTTTGATGATATACATCTAGACACGGTATATATATATATATATATATATATATATATATATATATATATATATATATATATATATATATATATATGAAGAAATATAGTCTTAAAGTGTGCTATATTTATGGGATAAAGTGCTCAATATCAGAGATAGAGCGTGTGTAAATATAAAAGTGGACATGGAAGTCAGCACTTAGAGGCGACAGTGTTTCACGCTAGTGCAATCGTCAGGCGACGAGATATATATATATATATATATATATATATATATATATATATATATATATATATGTGTGTGTGTGTGTGCGTGTGTGTGTGTATGAATGAAAAAGACAATAGGAAAACTGTAAATACATTCCAGACTACCTCAAGGAGAACGAATTTATATTACTTACAAATGTAATTTCATATTAATCTTGAAAGAAAAAAAATGATTAAATGCTACAATTACTTCAGTTCAATCAACTAATAATATAAAAAATAGAAATATTGCGTAGAAGTCGCATTTAAAGAAAAACTTTCGGATAAACTTAATAAGGATTCTCGAAATTTTGATAAAAGGAACATTAGCCCCAACGTTGACGGTAGCACGAGATTAAACAGTAATTCTAGCTTTTAAGAATAAAATATTATCAAAATTTGTAATATAATACGTGGAAAATTTAGAGTTAAACTTATTAATAAAACTGCTCTAAATTATGATTAACATAATAACAATCATTTACCGTACCATGAGAAAAAACGATTGCATTATTAATAACATTGTCATGGAAATCTAAATATAGCAAACCATTCGTTAAATTAAAAAATGATCTTAACAAAGGTATCAATTTGTGGGTTGTATCATTATGAGTTTGTTTTCTGTGATTGGCTAAATTCCCCCCATATTGTCCATCGCCTGATCTCGTTTTGATTTCCAGTGACCTGGAAATATAAACATTGTGAGAAGGGCATTTGTCTCTGCAACAAGCATTCAGGAATTCAGATTTTTATTCCCGAAGCACTGACCTTTGTTATCGACCATTTCTTAAACGTAAGTAAAATTTCTTCTTACTTTAAATTACTATTAAAGAAAACGAAATACGTTTAGTACTTCTTTTGAGGTTTTTAATTATTTTTAATACAGCTTACAGGATAGTTTTAGATGATACAACATCTAAACGTATTTTTCCGGTCAGAGATGGATAGAAAATCACGCCAATCTCGAAACAAAAGTTTCGCAGTTTCGCGATTTCAACCATCTCTTATTTGAAGTAAGTAGATAGCCACTTGTTTAAATGACTATTAAAGACAAACAAACTTCATTTTTATTTGGTCGAGATATTCCGAACATTCGTCATTCTATCAAGTCAAACAAAAATAAACAATTACCTGATGTTTACCACTATTTTCAAATGAATGTTTTACACAGTAAAAAGAGGCTCAAATTTCCCGTAAAAATTTATACAGTGTAACCCGGATATAAGAGAGTTGTCGGGGCCGGAAACGAAGTCTCTTATATATGGGTTTGGTCTATTTTGTTTTATTAACACAGGCTCTAATTTTGGACCAGAGAAAATCTCTCTTATATCCGGGGTTTCTCTTATATCTGGGTCTCTTATATCCAGGTTACACTGTAGTTCCGCTTTTCAAGGATTTCAAAGATGATTAAAAATATTTACATTAACAAAAATCTTTTATTTGTTTCTCTTTTTAAAAGAAATATTTTGCTGATGATAAACAACTAGACACGATATATATATATATATGTATATAGTTTTAGCCGACGTGTTTCGTCCAATGTGGACTTTTTCAAGTTAAAAATGAAATGAATTTTTGAAACAAAGTATCCACAAACAACAGACAAAATGTTCGTTAGCCACTAGAATAATTCAGAAATGTTATTGTATGGTCAACTAAAAAATTGCATCATTTATATTTGAAGAGGATATTTTTTGAAGAGAATATTTTCACGTGTGGAGATATTGTTTGTATTGTTGTGTTGACAGATTCAACCATTTTCTTTTGATTTCTTGATATATTTTTTTATTTTATATATACATGCATATAAATTTAAACATTAACCTCGGGGGTACGAAACTAAGACCAAAAGTCAGTTAAGTTTGTGCTCATGTATGTGCGCGCATACGTGTGTGTGTGTGTGAGGCACTCGTTGTTCTGTCTTTTATCCGAGTGAATTCTCACAGTTTCATCGCAGCGAGCAATGCACGCTGTCACTGTGTGGCTGGACTTTGTTTCTTCAGCAAACTTTCAGAACTTCAGATTTGTATTCACAAAGCAGCGATCTTTGTTATTGGTCATTTCTAAAACGTAAGATTAAAGGAAACGAAATACATTTATTTAGTACTTGTTTTTAATTTTATTTTTTTCATTTGTAATATTTTGCTCACGGGATATTTTTACTTATTTTCTGAAGTGCCGATTTTAAATAAATATTTTATATTTTGATTTTATGTTGGCTTTTTTTAAATTGTGCACATAGAGTTGCTTATTTTTGAAGGTGCTGAAATTGTTATTTTATTATTTGAATACTTTTTCAGTTTCCGTGCCATTTAATTACACTTCATTGCGTCTTGGGATCCTATTTTCAGGCGATGTCATGTCGAAATAAATTAATAAGACTCACATCGGTTAAATAAAAAATGCAATTAAATTTGCTTATACTAATACAAAACTAGTTAAAATTGTTACGTGGTGTTTCCATATACCCAAATATGGCAATAAAGCCATATCTATCCTTGGCCGGCTAGAAAAGCCCAAATATGGCAATAAAGCCGATCAAGGATAGATATGGCTTTATTGCCATATTTGGGCATTTCTATTCTGAGATGATGCATTTTCTCTTCTTAAATGATGCATCATCTAAGAAGAGAAACATTCCGACCGATTGGTGATTGGAGCTTCGAACTGAACCCTTTATTTTGTCCACTGGAGTAGATTGTTCTAGTTACAATTGCCATGTCTCTTACAGATGTCTCAGTTATCTCCCTTTAACACAAATCCCTTCATTTTTTTTTTTTTTTTTTTTTTTTTTTTTTTTGCTTCACGACTGCTGTAGCTGTAGCCTCTCACAACTGCTGTAGCCTGATATTGATCTCACAACTCTTTGGATCTAGTCACCAATGCTTTTAAAATCCACTGGGCCATTGAGGGCATGTGTATAAATTTCTGGTTCTTATAAACCGGATGTCTTAGCGTTTTTTTTACTAGTGCTCATATTGCAAGTTTTCGTTATTATTATTATTATTATTATTATTATTATTATTACATTTTTTTTTACCAGAGCTTTTATTGCAATTTTGTTTTATTATTCATTGCTTTTCTCTGGCACTCCTTATTAGTGGTTCCCATTTTGTATTCATTTCTATGCTTGGTAGACTTTATTGATACTTTCACGTTGAGAATATGGCAATGAAGATGAGGATAACAGTCCGAATAACGTAAATAATGTAAATAATCATAATACCTCATATTAGAGATATAGACAAATTTCTACATCTTTAAATTTTTATTTATACTATTTATATCGTTCGAACAGTTGTCCTCATCTTTATTGCCATATTCGTGGCGTTTCGACTATGAGTTTTAATTCTGTGATATTCTGTTTCTTGCTTTTTTTTATTTCTAGACACGAACTAATGCCGTCTCCACATCCCAAAGGGCTATAGACATTGAGTAGAAACATACCCAGGAAACAGAGACCACACATCAACAGAATGGCACTGTCGTTTCATGTTATTTGTCTATGAATCTGTTTTGCAACAGTACTTTTAATTATCCCGGCATATTTTGACATTGTTGGATTTGAGGTCTTACCTAGCATCATGCTACGTTTTGGGCATTCCACTTGACCCCATAATAGTCGTTGTCTCTCAAGTCATTGAATGCTTGCTAATGTATATGTTCAATTAAACTTTGATGTCTGTCTGTCTCTGCAGCTTTTCAATCAAGATCCATCCAACCGATCTCGACCAAACTCCAAAAGAATTATGATCTAAAGTGGGTCTTCGTGTTGGCTGTTTTATCCCTTCAGGTCCTCGACTAACTTCGATTGAATAAATACAGACGACTTCTGTTATATCAGTAACTGCATTAATTCAAAATGTTGTTAATGAAAGTACTTGAAAGTAATTGAAGATAGACATCTAAACATGATGCTGTTTTTGCTCCATTCTAGTTGAACGCTCTTCTTGAAAGTAATTGGAGATAGACACTGTTACATCTAAGCATGATGCTGTTTTTGCTCCATTCTAGTTGAACGCTCTTCCTGATCAACCAGCTGGGTATGAATGCTATGTTTATAAATAAAATGTTAAAAAGTTAAAACAATTCTTCTTGAGTCATATATTTTAAATTAAATTTTTTAAAAAATGTGTTTGTTTTATTGTATGTGTTTTTTTTTATTTGTACAATTCAGAGCAGATTATTTATTATTGTGGTTCCCGTTTGACCAAAACTCTTTGATGATTTAAATCCTGCGAGGAATTGTCCGTATAACAAATATAAACATTTAATGATGCAAAAAAAGAATTTCTCGAAACTCCATAAAATTAAATGAGCATGTGTGGTAGTGTTGTATATACCCCTCGTGGGGGGACTTCTGGTCACTGCGCCAATTAATACAATGTTATATCTTCACTCTCACTTTTGTCGCGACCGGGTAGTGAAATATTCTTGTGTCCGGAGGTGAAAGAAATCAACAAAGGAATTTTGAATTGAACTATTTTATTAAACACATACATCTTCTAACTAGACAGTGCATTAGCACTAGGAGACGCAGTAGTCACGAAAGAAACGCGTTTACATTTTACAACAGTTTAGATTCGGTTTTTAGAAAAACCCTTTCTCTATCTCAGTCATTCCAACTCTGTAAAAAGAAACTTACCCTATCCACAGTAATGAATCATGGTACATTCACCAATCCCTTCGCCATAAAATGATATTAATATCAAAGAATGAGTGACTTTTGCAACCATTTCTTTTCTGCTGCTTTTCGTAAGGCCTTATAGTTTGTCCGGATTCACTGTCGTCCGCATTTTTCTTCTTACATTTAGAACAAAGAGAGAAAATATCTTGTCTTCTGGGCGGACGCGTCTTACCCCCGACCTTCGAGGGTTTATGGCTTCCAAGTTGGGAAATTTTGAAATCGACATGTAGCAAAGAGTAGAGGGGCGTATATTAATTTTCGTGTTAGTGCCGAAAGCCTAGCACCGACCCAGCTTGCCTTCTTTGTAAATCCTTAAGCCGTATCAATCCGGGGGAAACTGTTGGTGTTCCTGATTAATTATAGATAATCCTTTTTTTCCATAAGAGAAAAAACGTGATCAACAGACGTTATAAAACGAAGCAAACAATCTTGTTCAAACGTTTCAAATGAAACCTAAACTCTTCGTTACAATTTTGTGTTTACGGTCATTTATTATGGATAACCTTTGAATGATAGGTTGCTGTGTAGTAGGATCCCTCGGATCAAATACTGTTTACAGCAATAAAATGAAAGTGAAAGAATATGTTTTTAGAATAATAAATCATCTGAGTCTGTCTAATCGAATTATTGATACATATTCGTTACTTTCACTTACTGTTAATTTCCCTATTAACCGAGCATGTCTGTCTGTTTGTCTATCTATCTATCTACTTCTTGTTTTTCACATCTATTTAAGTATCTCTCACTACACAGCTCTCCATATATCTATTACAGTCATCTATCTATCTATCTATCTATCTATCTATCTCAGTCACTTCATATCTATCTATCTCAGTCACTTCATATCTATCTCAGTCACTTCATATCTATCTATATATCTATATCTATATATATATATATATATATATATATATATATATATATCTACTTCTTGTTTTTCACATCTATTTATGTATCTCTCTCTACACCTCTCTCCATATATCTATTACAGTTATCTATCTATCTATTTATCTATCTATCTATCTCAGTCACTTCATATCTATCTATCTATCTATCTTCATATTTGCCTGTTGCCATGTCAACCAAGCTTCTCGCAGACGAAGAAGTCTCCACACTTTCTCTTTCTCTCCCTCTAGTTTTTCGTAGTTCTTTTTTATACATCTCTTAATTTGTCTGAAACTCTGGTTACATCTATCTATCTATCTATCTATCTATTTCTTGTTTCTTGACATCTATGCATGTATATATCTGGGTCAGCGTCTTCACATCTATCTATAAATCTATTTCAGTCATATATCTATTATAGCAGTGTACACACCGACTGTTAATTGTTAATTTTCCTATTAATTGAGCATATCTGTCTCTCAGTCTGTCTATCTATCTATCTATCTCATTCTATTATCACTATCCAAAACACTCTCTCTATATATCTATCTCTCTGTGTTTATCTATCTATCTATCTATCTATCTATCTTCATATTTGCCTGTTTCCATGTCAACCAAGCTTATCTCGCACTTTCTCTTTCTCTCCCTTTAGTTTTTCGTAGTTCTTTTTTATACATCTCTTAATTTGTCTGAAACTCTGGTTACATCTATCTATCTGTCTATTTATCTATCTATTTACCTACCTATCTATCTATCTATTTCTTGATTTTCCACTTATTCCTTGTTCTTATCTCAGTCCGTTTCTCTCTCTTCCAATCGTTGTTTCTCAGTCTTTAGCTCTACTGTGGAGACCTACCTACAAATGGACTTTACCACACCTATATAATATGGCTACGAACTCTGAGTAAGGTCAGTCACCTCGTGACTGGAACAGTTGTATAAACTGTTCTTTGCTGTCGAACTCCCCGTCTCGGCGGGGAGGGACTCGGACGGGGCTTTGCCGCAGGGTAAAGTGCCGTCCGGGGAGGTAGACAGTCCCTGAACCCGTGCATACGGGTTCTAATGGGCATATTTTTGTCCGAGCCTACGGGCTCGGTAAGCCCACATTAAACCGGCCTTGTGCCACATTCGACCCTTGTGGGGGGTTGCTAAATATCCAGTCACCCCGTGACTGGAACAGTTGTATAAACTGTTCTTTGCTGTCGAACTCTCCGTCTCGGCGGGGAGGGACTCGGACGGGGCTTTGCCGCAGGTAGACAGTCCCTGAACCCGTGTATACGGGTTCTAATGGGCATATTTTTGTCCGAGCCTACGGGCTCGGTAAGCCCACATTAAGCCGGCCTTGTGCCACATTCGACCCGTGTGGGGGGGGTTGCTAAATATCCAGTCACCCCGTGACTGGAACGGTTGTATAAACTGTTCTTTGCTGTCGAACTCCCCGTCTCGGCGGGGAGGGACTCGGACGGGGCTTTGCCGCAGGGCAAAGTGCCGTCCGGGGAGGTAGACAGTCCCTGAACCCGTGTATACGGTTGGTAATGGGTACATTTTTGGCCGGGCCCACGGGTTCGCGAAAACCACATTAAACCGGCCTTGTGCCTCATTCGACCCGTGTGCGAGGCTTGCTAAATACCCAGTCAACCCGTGACTGGAACAGTTGTATAAACTGTTCTTTGCTGTCGAACTCTCCGTCTCGGCGGGGAGGGACTCGGACGGGGCTTTGCTGCAGGGCAAAGTTCCGTACTGGTAAGTAGACAGTCCCTAAACCCGTTTCTACGGGATTGTAAATGGGCATATTTTTGGCCGAGCCTACGGGCTCGGTAAGCACACATTAAACTGGTCTTGTGCCACATTCCACCCGTGTGGGAGTGTTGTTAAATATCTAGTCACCCCGTGACTGGAACAGTTGAATAATCAGTTCTTTGCTGTCGAACTCTCCGTCTCGGCGGGGAGGGCCTCGAACGGTTCTTTGCCGCATGGCAAAGTGCCGTCCGGGGAGGTAGACAGTCCCTAAACCCGTTTATACGGGTTGTAAATGGGCATATTTTTGGCCAAGCCTACGGGCTCGGTAAGCCCGTTTAAAGCCGTCTTTGTGCCACATTCGACCCTTGTGTGGGGGTTGTTAACTATTCAGTCACCATATACTCTCCAGTCCACATATACCCTTCTACTACGTTTCCTAGAATATACTATTTAACCTATATCTGAGTCCGTGTATTCTTTCTATGGTTTTACACGATAACAATCTCTCTTTCTCACCCTCTCTATTTTTAAGTTGTCGATATCCTTGAAACTCTAGAAATATTTATCTCATCTCTTTTCAAATCGTACTCTCTCATTTTCTTAGTATGTCATTATCTCTCTTTCTCTCTCTCTATTTCACGCCACTCGTTTTATAGCTATCTTAATTTGGCAATATCTCTTAAAATCTGGTGACATCGATCGATCTATGTATCTATCTATCCATCTCTATGTGAAGAAACTTTATTCCATTCGTATTGCCTGATAGTATGTAAGTTGCGCGCAAAATTCTTCCCACAAACTGTTGCTTTGTGGAACCGACTCACAAGAGCATACTTCCCAGATTACTACAACCTTAGCCTGTTGAAGTCTAGGGTTAACCGTTAAATTCCTCACATATCGGAATGAGCTGAAACTCTTACTTTGTAGCCCTCTCCCTCGAGTAGATTCAGGCCTAAGTACAGGGTGAACAATTCTGTAAAAAGAAAATTACGCTATCCACAATAGAGAATCATGATACATTTACCAATCCCTTTGCCATCAAATGATAATACAGTAAACGAGACTGGGTAACTTTTGCAAACATTGTTTCACGGAAGCTTTTGGTAAATCCTTCAAAGTTTCTCCGTACACTTTGTCATTCAGTTTCTTTTCTTAAATTTAGAACAAAGCGAAAAAAATATCTCATCTTCAGGGCGAAACGCGTCTTATTCTCGACTATCGAGGTTTCCAGGTTTGAAATTAATTTTGAAAACGACATGTAGTAAATATTGGGGACTATAAAAATTTTCGAATGCGTGCCGAAAGCCTAGCACCGACCCTGCTTGCCTTCTTTGTAAATCCTTAAGCCGTATCAATCCGGGGAAAACTGTTGGTGTTCCTGATTAATTATAGGTAAACATTTTCATTTTTTCCATAAGAGAAAAAACGTGATCAACAGACGTTATAAAACGAAGCAAACAATCTTGTTCAAACGTTTCAAATGAAACCTAAACTCTTCGTTACAATTTTGTGTTTACGGTCATTTATTATGGATAACCTTTGAATGATAGGTTGCTGTGTAGTAGGTTCCTTCGGATCAAATACTGTTTACAGCAACAAAATGAAAGTGAAAGAATATGTTTTTAGAATAACAAATCATCTGAGTCTGTCTGATCGAATTATTGATACATATTCGCTACTTTCACTTACTGTTAATTTCCCTATTAACTGAGCATGCCTGTCTGTCTATCTATCTATCTATCTACTTCTTGTTTTTCACATCTATTTAAGTATCTCTCACTACACAGCTCTCCATATATCTATTACAGTCATCTATCTATCTATCTATCTCAGTCACTTCATTATCTATCTATCTATCTATCTATCTATCTATCTCAGTCACTTCATATCTATCTATCTATCTATCTATCTATTTCTTGTCTCTTGACATCTATGCGTGTATATATCTGGGTCAGCCTCTTCACATCTATCTATAAATCTATTTCAGTCATATATCTTTTATAGCAGTGTACGACTGTTAATTGTTAATTTTCCTATTAATCGAGCATGTCTGTCTCTCAATCTGTCTATCTATTTATCTATCTCATTCTATTATCACTCTCCAACACACTCTCTCTATATATCTATCTCTCTGTGTTTATCTATCTATCTATCTATCTATCTATCTTCATATTTGCCTGTTTCCATGTCAACCAAGCTTATCTCGCAGACGAGGAAGTCTCCACACTTTCTCTTTCTCTCCCTCTAGTTTTTGGTAGTCCTTTTTTATATATCTCTTAATTTGTCTGAAACTCTGGTTACATCTATCTATCTATCTATCTATTACAGTCATCTATCTATTACAGTCATCTATCTATCTATTACAGTCATCTATCTATCTATCTATTACAGTCATCTATCTATCTATCTATCTATTACAGTCATCTATCTATCTTTCTATCTATTACACTCATCTATCTATCTATCTATTACAGTCATCTATCTATATATCTATTACAGTCATCTATCTATCTATCTATTACAGTCATCTATCTATCTATCTATTACAGTCATCTATCTATCTATCTATCTATTACAGTCATCTATCTATCTATCTATTACAGTCATCTATCTATCTATCTATCTATTACAGTCATCTATCTATCTATCTATCTATTACAGTCATCTATCTATCTATCTATTACAGTCATCTATCTATCTATCTATCTATTACAGTCATCTATCTATCTATCTATCTATTACAGTCATCTATCTATCTATCTATTTCTTGTCTCTTGACATCTATGCATGTATATATCTGGGTCAACCTCTTCATATCTATCTATAAATCTATTTCAGTCATATATATCTTATAGCAGTGTACACACCGACTGCACAAATCAAGGAAGAAGACATTGAATCTTTCTACTCCATGCTGGATATTTCCAAAGCTTTATGCAAATCACCGTAAGTCATCATTATTATGGGATACCTAAACGCCAAAGTAGGCAAGGAAAGGGCAGAGTATATAGCAGAAAAATTCGAACTAGGATCCCGCAACGAACGCGGAGAAAAATAGATCCAGTGGTGTACAGCCAATGACCAAGTAATAGCCAACACGTGGTTCCAAGAACATACGAGATGACTATGGATGTGGAGGAATCCAGGAGGAGAAACGTGTGATTCGTCGTGTACTAATTTACTGTATACCCTGACGAGTGAAGAAACGAAATCATAAAAACGATTTTATAGACACATCACCTAAGATGATCTAAAAAAATATTACTGACCCTAAAGTCGAGGTTTTGCCTTTGGAATGGGTACCGTGTTTATTTTACTTGTCTATGTAATATATTTTTCCCTAACAATTGAAAAAGTTAAAGGAAGCACTTCTCACGTACAGAAGTATATTGTCACTCATTATATGCAGAGGGAACTTACTAGACTGAACTGCGTTATCATTACATACGCCCTTACCAAGTTGTAACATTACGTAATGCTTGAATTCATTGCATTCATCGTAAAAAATACAAAAAATATAAATAAATCTAGTTTTAATAAAAACAAAATGTTATTAAAATAGTAATTTATTACGTTGAAATTTGTTTCACATGAAATTTATTTTTTTAAAATTTACTACTACTGTGCGAGAAATTTTATATAATTTGTGTTAATAAAAAATATGCTTCTCAAGCTCACTAGACCACTTACATCCCCTCTTTGAAATAGTATGGGAAATTAAGATCTTGAATTGATAAAAAGAGAATAAAATTACTGGATCTACCTAAATCCTCTGTCCACTATGCCATGTGTTCTAAAGAAAAATATTATCAGAGACAGACCAAAAGTGCAACTCAGACAGATACGTTGAAAGTACCCTCAGCATCGACTACGCAGCGTCGTGTACCATACAGATATAGACGAAAGGTACAACTAGAACGCCGACAGTGAGAAGTAAGGTTTAATGCGAGTCCAAGCAACCTCCCACGGGTATATAACTTGACAGCACAGAAAAGCAATGCAGAGCCCGACTCTTAGGGAGGGAACTTTTTATTTATTTTTTCTTCATACTTATTTAAACAAGAAGAAATCTATTGAAGTTTAATGAGAATTAACTGGGAATGCAAAGACAAATATCTTTTTTTATTATTCGTTTAGACGACCTACAATTTAATATAGTCTTTTATATATAGATATATAAGGTTTACTTAAAAAATTTGAAGCCATCCCGGAATTAAGATGAGATGAATTTAACAGAAGAGTAAATAAAGAAATGAAAAAAGCTTTTATTGAAAAAAAGTATGGAATCAGTTATAAAACATATACATACAAGATCTTATAATCAATGGATCGCAACATTTTAAAAGCAGTGTTAGAAGAAATCAGTATGCTGAAAACTTCGAAGAGAAAACTAGGGACGGTTAATGTAATCTGTAACGATGGAAAACGAAGCACTGCTCAGACCCCGAAGTATAGTGTCGGCCATTTTAGGAAGAGAGAATTCAACAAACAAAACTGCGTTATCATTTCCGACACCCTTATCAAGTTGTAACAATTAGTAATATTTGAACTTATTCCATTTATCTTAAAAAATGTAAATAAATATAGTTCTAATAAAGAAATGTTATTAAAATAACGTTGAAATTTGTTACACATGAAATTTAGTCTTTTTAAAGTTACTACTACACTGTGAAAAATATTATGACATTAGTATTAATGAGAAAAAGCATTATTAGATAAACTTCGAAGGGAAAACTCAAGTAATTATTTCTTTTTCCTTAATATTTAATAAATAATATTTCCTATAATTTGGTTAAATTTAAAATTTTAATTTTTTTCGTTTTTTCTTTAATAATGGTTGAAGCTAGAAGAAATTCACTTACATTCGGTGAGAAAAGTGTCGACAAATGGCGTATTTATTTTTAAATTGCATTCGTGATCCCGTATATCGAAGTATAAAAGTAGATAAAAGTTAAAAAACAGATTTAGACAAGTGTGGAAAATCGAGTTTTTCAAATATCAATAATTTCACTTGGCTTGTGCGTCAATTTAAATACGTCGAATAATAATTTGTATTCTAAAAAAAAAACACGATCAGACAACCTCAATGTCCGTCTTTACTGAAACCAGGAAAGCAAATGACTGAGACACACATAGGAGTATACACATAGAGTGAGGCCCACATTAAAATATATAAAACTCTTATGTGAATTATCAAGCGGTTATTAATTAAATTAATTTTTTTTAATAGTTATTTAAATATTGTCTAATGGATGTCAGTTATCAGTTATCTCCTGTTAATTCACCTCTCCAGGTTCTCCACCGACTTAGCCCAAAGTGTGTGAGTTCGATACCTGGTTAGACCTGTGGAGAACTTGGAGAAGGAAATTAACAAGAGATAACTGATAACTTGTATCCAATAGAATGTCACGTGGAACTAGAACAGTATAAACCAGCGAACGAAAAAATGGTTCTCTTCGACATTCCGACAACCTAAAGAAGGCTGGATCGAACAATGGCCGATACGTGGGAATAAATAGGACAAGAACGATGGGGATGATAGAACGAACTATGTAAATAGTGTACAGAAATATGTAAATATAAAAATATGTGGAATATTGTGTTTTTTCTATTCAGAAATAAGTAAAAATTATGTTTTTCTATTAAAAAAATATGTAAAAATACAGATACTGCCGATGATTTGGCCTTTTTTTAATTAGAAATATGCAAATATTTAAATTTACAGCAGGATTTGCTTTTTCTGTTCAGACATATGTAAAAATGCGGAACTTCAGACGATTTTCTCTTTTTTTAATTAGAAATATGTAAATATTTAAATTAATCAGGATTTGCTTTCTCTATTCAGAAATATGTAAAAATGCTGATAATCAGACAATTGTGTCTGTTTATAATTAGAAATATGTAAATAAATTTATTTATGGCAAGATTTCTTTTTCTATTCAGAAATATGTAAAAATGCTGATAATCGGACAATTGTGTCTCTTTATAATTAGAAATATGTAAATAAATTTATTTACTGCAAGATTTCTTTTTCTATTCAGAAATATGTAAAAATGCTGATAATCGGACAATTGTGTCTGTTTATAATTAGAAATATGTAAATAAATTTATTTATGGCAAGATTTCTTTTTCTATTCAGAAATATGTAAAAATGCTGATAATCGGACAATTGTGTCTCTTTATAATTAGAAATATGTAAATAAATTTATTTATGGCAAGATTTCTTTTTCTATTCAGAAATATGTAAAAATGCTGATAATCGGACAATTGTGTCTCTTTATAATTAGAAATATGTAAATAAATTTATTTATGGCAAGATTTCTTTTTCTATTCAGAAATATGTAAAAATGCTGATAATCAGACAATTGTGTCTCTTTATAATTAGAAATATGTAAATAAATTTATTTACTGCAAGATTTCTTTTTCTATTCAGAAATATGTAAAAATGCTGATAATCAGACAATTGTGTCTCTTTATAATTAGAAATATGTAAATAAATTTATTTATGGCAAGATTTCTTTTTCTATTCAGAAATATGTAAAAATGCTGATAATCGGACAATTCTGTCTCTTTATAATTAGAAATATGTAAATAAATTTATTTACTGCAAGATTTCTTTTTCTATTCAGAAATATGTAAAAATGCTGATAATCGGACAATTGTGTCTCTTTATAATTAGAAATATGTAAATAAATTTATTTATGGCAAGATTTCTTTTTCTATTCAGAAATATGTACAAATGCTGATAATCGGACAATTTTGTCTCGTTATAATTACAAATATGCAAATAAATTTATTTACTGCAAGATTTCTTTTTGTAATCCGAAATATGTAAAAATGCTGATAATCAGACAATTTTGTTTCTTTATAATTAGAAATATGTAAATAAAATTATTTACTGCAAGATTTCTTTTTGTATTCAGAAATATGTAAAAATGCTGATAATCAGACAATTGTGTCTGTTTATAATTAGAAATATATAAATAAATTTATTTATGGCAAGATTTCTTTTTCTATTCAGAAATATGTAAAAATGCTGATAATCAGACAATTGTGTCTCTTTATAATTAGAAATATATAAATAAATTTATTTATGGCAAGATTTCTTTTTCTATTCAGAAATATGTAAAAATGCTGATAATCAGACAATTGTGTCTGTTTATAATTAGAAATATATAAATAAATTTATTTATGGCAAGTTTTCTTTTTCTATTCAGAAATATGTAAAAATGCTGATAATCAGACAATTGTGTCTGTTTATAATTAGAAATATATAAATAAATTTATTTATGGCAAGATTTCTTTTTCTATTCAGAAATATGTAAAAATGCTGATAATCAGACAATTGTGTCTGTTTATAATTAGAAATATGTAAATAAATTTATTTATGGCAAGATTTCTTTTTCTATTCAGAAATATGTAAAAATGCTGATAATCAGACAATTGTGTCTCTTTATAATTAGAAATATGTAAATAAATTTATTTATGGCAAGATTTCTTTTTCTTTTTAGAAATATGTAAAAATGCTGATAATCGGACAATTTTGTTTCTTTATAATTAGAAATATGTAAATAAATTTATTTATGGCAAGATTTCTTTTTCTATTTAGAAATATGTACAAATGCTGATAATCGGACAATTTTGTCTCGTTATAATTACAAATATGCAAATAAATTTATTTACTGCAAGATTTCTTTTTGTAATCAGAAATATGTAAAAATGCTGATAATCAGACAATTTTGTTTCTTTATAATTAGAAATATGTAAATAAAATTATTTACTGCAAGATTTCTTTTTGTATTCAGAAATATGTAAAAATGCTGATAATCAGACAATTGTGTCTGTTTATAATTAGAAATATATAAATAAATTTATTTATGGCAAGATTTCTTTTTCTATTCAGAAATATGTAAAAATGCTGATAATCAGACAATTGTGTCTCTTTATAATTAGAAATATATAAATAAATTTATTTATGGCAAGATTTCTTTTTCTATTCAGAAATATGTAAAAATGCTGATAATCAGACAATTGTGTCTGTTTATAATTAGAAATATATAAATAAATTTATTTATGGCAAGTTTTCTTTTTCTATTCAGAAATATGTAAAAATGCTGATAATCAGACAATTGTGTCTGTTTATAATTAGAAATATATAAATAAATTTATTTATGGCAAGATTTCTTTTTCTATTCAGAAATATGTAAAAATGCTGATAATCAGACAATTGTGTCTGTTTATAATTAGAAATATGTAAATAAATTTATTTATGGCAAGATTTCTTTTTCTATTCAGAAATATGTAAAAATGCTGATAATCAGACAATTGTGTCTCTTTATAATTAGAAATATGTAAATAAATTTATTTATGGCAAGATTTCTTTTTCTTTTTAGAAATATGTAAAAATGCTGATAATCGGACAATTTTGTTTCTTTATAATTAGAAATATGTAAATAAATTTATTTATGGCAAGATTTCTTTTTCTATTCAGAAATATGTAAAAATGCTGATAATCAGACAATTGTGTCTGTTTATAATTAGAAATATGTAAATAAATTTATTTATGGCAAGATTTCTTTTTCTATTTAGAAATATGTAAAAACGCAGATACTTCAGACAATTTTATTTTATTTTTTTTAAATATATGCATTTGTTTAAAATTAAGGCTGGATTTGTTTTTGTTTTTTTTTTCAAAAATATGTAAAAATGCAGAAAGTTGAAACGATTTTGTCTTTTTTCATTAGAAATATGTAAATATTTAAATTTAAGACATAATTTGCATTTTGATTCAAAAATATTTAAAAATGCAGAAACTTAAGACGATTTTGTCTTATTTTAAAATAGAAATATGTAAATATTTAAATTTACGGGAGTATTTACATTTTCAATTCAGTAATATGTAATAATACAGATATTTCAGAAGGTTTTGTCTTTTATTAATTACAAATATGTAAATATTTAAATTTAGAGCCGGATTTACTTTTTCTATTCATCAATATGTAAAAATATAGAAACTTCAGACGATTTTCACTTTTTTATAAGAAATATGTAAATATTTAAATTTACAGCAGCAATTGCTTTTTCTATTCAGAAATATTTAAAAATGCAGAAACTTCAGAAGGTTTTTTTTAATTAGAAATATGTAAATATTTTAATTTACGGCAGGATTTGTTTTTTTCTATTTAGTTTTATTTTTCCTTTAGAGATATATAATCGAATTTTCGGCGGGTTTTGCTTTTTCTATTCAGAAATATGTCAAAAGGCAGATGCTTCAGAAAAATTGGCTTTTTTAAATTAGAAATATGTAAAAATTCATAAATAATTACCTCGTTCACACGGCTACATATCTATCCAGAAAACTTACGTTACATTTATCTAGTTTAATCTATTTCAATACCCACACAATTTTAAAAGAAGAACTACACAGTCAATTTCCCGAAGTATTCTCGAGCGGTTTGGGACGATGTAACAAGTTTGCAGCTAAAATTGAACTTAAGGAAAATGTTCAGCCAGTATTCAAGAAAAAGCGAAACGTGCCTTTCGCAACCATAGAAAAAATTGACAAGGAATTAGATAGCTTGGTACGAACTGGAATCCTTTCACAAATCGAATTCAGTGAATGGGCGGCACCAGTAATCTACGTAAAGAAAAAATCCCGAGAAATCCGGGTTTGTACAGTTTTCTCAACTGGGTTAAACAAAGCTATCAAGGATTATCACTACCCAATGCCAAGCCTGGAGGAAATATTTACCAATTATCTTCAGATTCCAGTAGAAGAAAGTGCAAAAATTCTATGTATCAATACTCACAAAGGACTGTACAAATTCAACAGATTGCGATTTGGGATAAAAGTAGCACCGTCAATCTTCTAACAGACAATGGATACCATACTCATGGGACAGAACTTTGCTATTGCTTACTTAGACGACATTTTAATCAAAAGCGAAAATGTAGAAGAACACGCAACGCACATTAAAGAAGTTTTTAAAAGAATTCAGGATTTTGGTTTTAAAGTGAAGGAGAAAAAATGCGATTTTTTTCTAAAAGAAATCAAGTTTTTATGCCATATAATCAATGAAAGTGGCAGAAAACCATATCCAGATAGGGCATCTGCAATAAAAAAAAAAATATGCCTGAGCCGAAAAATGTCGCAGAGTTGCAAAGCTTTCTTGGTTTAGCGAACTATTACGGTGAATTCATTGAAAACATGCACAAATTGAGGGCTCCCCTCAACGAATTATTGAAGAAAGATAACAAATAGAACTGGACGGAAGATTGTCAGAAATTAACGTCTGATCTAGCACTGACGCATTTTGATCCCAAACTGGAAATTATCATTGCTAGTGACGCAAGCTCACACGGAGTGGGAGCTTGTATATTACACAAGATGCAAGATGGCACAAGGAAACCTATAGCTCACGCATCTAGATCGTTGTTACCAGCAGAGAGGAATTATTCGCAAGTTGAGAAAGAAGCGTTAGGCATAATATTCGCCATAACTCGCTTCCACAGATACATATATGGAAGAGAGTTTAATCTTCAAACTGACCATAAACCTCTTCTCACTATTTTCGGATCGAAAAAAAGACTACCAATTTACACAGCCAACAGACTTCTGAGATGGGGAACTATATTATTGAATTATAATTTCAAACTAGAGTTCCTACCGTCGAAGAAAATTGGGCATGCGGATGGATTATCTAGATTGGTACCTGCGAAATGCGAACCTCTGGAAGACTCTGTAATAGCGGCTTTGAGAGCCGAAGACGAAATTAGTAAAGTGCTAAACAATACAGTAAGGGAATTACCAGTGACCTTGTTAGAAATCAGAAGAGAAGCTGAAATGGATGAATTCATACAAAGTACAAAGAGAAAAATGGAAGAAAAAGAAAGAAATCTAGCGGACAACTTTTCAATTTGTGATCACGTATTGCTTTATAATGAAAGAGTGGCCATACCCAAATCTTTACAAAGACGAATTCTGAAGGATTTTCATCTAGGACACCCAGGGAAAAATCGTATGAATGTCTTAATGAGAAGTTTCGTGTACTGGCCAAATATGGATAACGACATTACTCAAATGGTAGAAAAATGTAGAGGCTGTGCTGCGGCAGCAAAGGCACCACCTATTATACAAAAAACATGGCCTAAGGTGGACAGACCTTGGTCTAGAATCCATGCGGACTATGCAGGACCCATAGATGGATATTACTACTTGATAACGGTAGATAGCTATAGCAAGTGGCCAAAAGTTTTCAGATACAAAAACCCTACGACGGAAAACACTATTAATTGTCTACACGAGTTATTCGCAAGATTCGGCGTTGTAGATTGCCTTGTAACGGATATTGGTACCCAATTCACCTCGAGCGACTTTCAAGAATTCTGTGCGACTTATCAAGTCAAACATATTTAAATAGCACCATACCATCCACGATCTAACGGGCAAGCCGAAAGGTTTGTGGACACGGTTAAGAGAGCCTTGAAAAAAGCAGAGGACGTACCAACAGAAAGAGCCATACAACAGTTCCTACAAGTCTACAGATTCACCCCGAACGGAAATACACCATCTGGCCTTTCGCCAGCTGAAGTGATGTTTGCCCGCAAAATACGGTCTGTTTTTGATAAACTATTACCCAGCAAAAATAAAAACAGGCATAAACCGATAGTGCTTAAAAGATTCTTCAAACCAGGCGAACGGGTCTATTTCAGAATGTTCAGGAATAATATGGCATACTGGGAACCAGGTACGATAATAAGCAGACTGGGGAATGTTCTGTACACGATCCAAGGCGAAAGATTCACTCACAGGAGACATATCAATCAGATACAAAAAAGACGGGTAGAGGAGCCAAGCTCGTCACCTTCGGAAAATGAAGAATCTATGGAGGCGATTTTTGAAGCATTTGAAATTCAAAGACCACAAGTAGTCACGGAGATTAGAAGGACAAGCAGGAAAAGAACATTCACAGAACCGCTAATAATAGACCATAAGAGGAAAAAAAATTAACTCCCCCCCAAAAAGAAGCTAGGGAGGGGGTGTTGTGGGGATATCCTCTTTTATACAAGATGGACTCGTCCAAAGTATACTTATACTGACAGAGTTGGAGAGACAGGGTTGCATATACGTTGAGACAGGGTGTTGAACCAGAATTCTACGAGAGTCCAGAAAGAGAAATAATTACGGCTTCACTTACAGAGACGTGTACATATACATTTCTACTAACCCGCATTCCTGGACTAATAGTCTTCATTTCAAGTTTGTATTCTTACGTTTAATACACTTATTTTTCTATTTCAATTACTGGCGTTGTTTATTTATTGGTGCAGGTTTCCATTCCCGAAATCCACAACAATTATATATATATGTATATATATAAACATATATATATAAACATATACACACACACACATATATATATATATATATATATATATATATATATATATATATATATATATATATATACAGTGTCTTGTCTGTGCTTCTATACATATTGTGCATATATAAATGTGCATCTATGTAATGTATATATACCAGTCAGGTGTATCTTTCCCTTGGACCCCCACCGAATCTATTATATGCGCACCCACTTTCATATACTTCAATTTTCATATAGTAGTATTCACATATAATACATATTTTGTCGTAACCTAATTATACACTATAATGGATTATATGCAAGATAGGTAAACATATCAACCAAAAATGTAATGACTATAAATACATCGCTGCTAAAGTTTATACAATCAAAGGAGGCGTGGCTCAGAAATTTTGAAATGTCTCCCACTCTACTACTCTCAATTTTCTCAAGTCGGATTAATACAAAATAGAAATTTCATTTTAAACTAATTCTAAGCAAGGAATGGATCGTATGAAATATAGGTGAAGAGTTCAACTTGAAAAACTGAAAATAAATACAATGTATCTAAATAGAAATAAATCTTAATAAGATCATTATATCTTTAATAAATCAACAATGTTTTGCGGAAATCTTTAAAAGAATTTTAAGTTTTTCTTGTAGAAAGCTGAATAATTTAACAAATGGTTAAAATTTCGTGAATTTTATATAGGACTTTTCTTTTGAGACTTAACATCAGCAAAATAAAATTCTCAGACTTGGACGGAGGAAAAGACCCCCAGAATCTATGAACATTTTCCATTCTTTAATAGTCAGGGTTGCATATACGTTGAGACAGGGTGTTGAACCAGAATTATACGAGAGTCCAGAAAGAGAAATAATTACGGCTTCACTTACAGAGACGTGTACATATACATTTCTACTAACCCGCATTCCTGGACTAATAGTCTTCATTTCAAGTTTGTATTCTTACGTTTAATACACTTATTTTTCTATTTCAATTACTGGCGTTGTTTATTTATTGGTGCAGGTTTCCATTCCCGAAATCCACAACAATTATATATATATGTATATATATAAACATATATATATAAACACACACACACACATATATATATATATATATATATATATATATATATATATATATACATATATATATTAATACATGTCTCATTAAATAATATAGATAAGCGTTGTCTATATATTTTATGCAAGTTTTTTTCATATAGTCTGATAATCTTAATAACATTATCATTAAATAATGAAAGAAAATCACAATATTGATACATACTTTTTTTTATTTAATCCGATCTGAGCTTTCGGCTTACATAAGCCATTATCAAAGATGACAATTACACAATATATTTATGCAATACACGAACAAGAAATTGATGATAGTATTATTTGTTTACATGGATGATTTCCAAGCAACGATAAACACGTGCATATAAAACGCTGAAAGCGAAAATCGCACGACAGCTCATGACGTCACACATGACCACGCGAGAGTGAATCCGATGAGTATTGAGTATGGAAAGCCGTTGGTATGAACCAATGACTTCTGTTACTAATTATAGGCATTTAAGGATATTTTTGGAGATTTCATAGTTTATTTTGTTCAGGTTAGGTTTCAACTGTTTTATGTATATAGCTTCAAAAATTTTTAGTTTTTGTTTATTGTTTTCATGTTTAAGTATAATTGTGTTTTCGACGAGGATTTTCCGGAATTGTGTATGCGGCCAGGCATGTTGTTTTAAATGTCTAAAAATGTTAGAGTTATCATTCAAATGTAGTGTCAAGCGTCGTGAAAGCGAGTTTGTGGTGTGACCAACATAGATATTATTTAGTTCGTTGGAGATACAATCTCCCAAAGGGCACCTGAATTTGTAAACTATGTTGGTTTTTTTCAAATCGCTAACCGGGGGAGAAGAATCATTTCGAATAATTGAGTTGGATATTTTAGATTTAGTGTAGTATATAATTAACTTAATTCTTTTGCTAGGATCTGTTGTGGATATGTTAGTATTTACTAATTTTTTTAGTATATTTTCATCTTGTTTATAATTAGTATGCATTTGATTACGATATAGGAGATTAATATGTTTGAGATTAGTAGAAGCAGTATTATGTACTATTTGCTTAGTATTGAGATTTCTAAGAAAGCATCTTATTTGTTCATCAATTATATAGTTTGGAAAACTATTATTAACAAGTGTTTGTTTTATATTCTTTGGTTCACTGTAAAAAATCTGTTTTGTGGATGAATTAGTTTCTGCACGGTGTATTAGATTTTTTATAATTGCTATTTTGTAGTAATATGGGCATTCGCTCTTGTAGTTAAGTGTACATGAATTTATGCTAGTAGGTTTTTTATATGGCGAAATAGTAAATTTGTTATTATTTGTGTTTATCAATATGTCAAGGAAAGGAATTTTATTATTAGTATTGAGTTCATACGTGAATTTGAGGACAGAATTATTTTGGAAACATTTTTGTAGTTGAAGTATTTCATCTGTATTTTCAACTAACATAAGAATATCATCAACGTATCTTACATAGATGGATGATTTTTTAAAGTCTGTAAATATCTTATTTTCCAGGTTCGACATATAGAAATTGCTAAATGTCGGACCCAGTACTGAACCCATAGAGACACCATCACATTGTATATATATATTATTATTATGATCTAAGAAAGGGACTTCAGTAGTACAAGCTAATAGTAGTTTCCGTAATATATTAGGATTAATTTTAAGTGGGGGTAAAGATGAGTTACTGTATATATTTCTTATAATTATGTCAATAGTTTCACTAACAGGGACATTGGTAAATAAGTTTTCAACATCAAGTGAAGCTATGATTTCATTGTCGGGTTTTTCGCTTTTTAGGATTTGGATTACTTCTAATGTTGACTTAACACTATATTTACTAGAAAGATAAGGAGTAATGAGTTGGTTGATGTATTTTGTTAGTTGATATACAGGAATTGGAATTTGTGATATGATAGGACGGAGAGGATAGTTAGGTTTATGTGTTTTTATATTGCCGTATATGTAACCAGGCCTATAATCACCAACAATCTTAGGGAGTTTTAATGAGTTCTGTTCGGCATTATTAGCATTAATGAGTTTATTAAGCTTTGATTTTAGTTGGTTGGTCGGATTATTGTTGAGTTTTTTAAATTTTATGTGATCATGGAGTATGTGGTCAAGTTTTTTGTTATAATCTAATTTGTTTAGAAGGACGAAAATGTTGGTCTTGTCAGCTTTTTTTACGATTATGTCAGGGTGGTTGCGTAGTTCTTGTGCGGCAATTTTCAGTTGTTTAGTAAGTATTTTTGAGGAGTTTCGGCTTTTATCATGCCGATCCTTGAGCGCCTCAGCCTTAAGTAAGTCTTTGAATTCTGGTGTAGTTTTTATTAGCTGTTCATCCTGGAGTTTAACAATGTTTTGGTATAGGGTTTCGATTTCTATTTTTTTGAAAAGTCGATTGTACTTACGATATATATGGCAGTTAGGTCCAAGATTAAGTAATTCTTTTTGGTGCTTGGTTAGTTCATAGTTAGAAAGGTGAATGTATTTATCCGTTTTGTCAGGAAGTGTGATATTACCTTTGTATAATGTATTCAGTTTTTTAACAATTTTAAACCGGTGTTGTGCTTCAGATTTGTTGATAATTTCCGTGAGTCTATATATATATATATACAGTGTCTTGTCTGTGCTTCTATACATATTGTGCATATATAAATGTGCATCTATGTAATGTGTATATACCAGTCAGGTGTAATAGTCAGTTGGGATTAATTTAATTTCTAACATAAATAAATGCAGGTAGAGAAAAGCAAAGGTTAGTAAACTGTTGTGGATCACAATGCACAGCCCTAAAATGTGTATCACAAAGCAATGCTCGGTGCAACCCTCCTGTTGTGGGATTCGGGTGTAGCACGTGGATATTTTCACGTGTGTGTGTGTGTGTGTGTGTGATATAGGTAAGTTTGACACGGTCTAGCAATCAATACTTTCCGCAATTATCCATATATTTTTAACGAAATCAAACGTTCATTTAAGTTTAGATATGCTTTTACTTATTCAATATTCGTTTATGTATTACACACTTGCAGGTTTTCACTAAATAAATCTTGAATCCAATTGGCAAAGAATTTTTCTGGTTACTTCTACTCGCAAGCCAACCATCGTTTCTTGCAGTTGTCTCTCATTGCTGGTAGGTAAATTTTCTTCTTATTTAAACTATTATTAAGGAATTGCTTTTAATTATTAGCTGCTGGAATTTTCAGATTGAATGAAGTTCTTTTAATACTGATTCCACAATCTGTTTAGACATTTTGTTATTCCATCGATTTGAAAAATAATTCACCTGTAAGGACTCCAGACACGTTCCTCAGCACAAAAGGTATCGTTCTTTGATAGTCATTATGAAAACATAAATACGAGTATGATCTTAATAGTTTATTTTTTAAGTCACATATGTGAGACAGCATGATCGAACTTCCCCCCTCTGAATTCCTCGGCTACATGAAAATAGAATTAGCTTTATATTCCCAACGCAGATTTTTCTGTAACATTTGCCAACAGAAATGTTGTTTTGATCGACAGATTTCGTCTGGACAAGTTACATTCCATGAACGAGCATTTCGATAAATTTTAAGGTTTATATTGATATACCACTAAGCATTCTAGAAACGTGCATTACTCCAAAGGCATCTTTCTACTACAGAGTCATTCTGGAAAGAAAAATACAGAGTTTAATAGGTTATTTTCTTAAAAATCTCCGAACGTCATCATCGGCCATTGATAACTACATATTTCAGATTTTTATTTTCACTCTGGTTATTGTCTATTTGATTTTGGGGATAATCATCTATTTTTCTCTTTTTAATCAATTTAAGATCTCGATGTTCCGCACAATTTCAAAGAAAATTTCCGGAAATAAAACTCTATCAGTACTGAAATGTGCGACCCCTTAGTCGAGTGGACATGAGAAACCTTTTTTTCTCGTGTATACAAACGGCGAATTATTTTTAACACTATGAATTTAAATTTAAAGAAACTTCCTTTCACTTGTGACAACTTCCAACTTTGATATTATTTCAGTTTTGTTATTATCACTTTGGTTATTGTCTATTCGATATCGGGGATAATCATCTTTTTACTTTTATTTTTACTTAAGAGAATGAAAAACACTTCAGATGCTAAACACGAATCAAGGGATGAACTCTCTACTGTACAAAAGACAGGGAAGGATTATGATCTGGCATTAGATGAACCTATCTACTTGGCCAAAAAAAAAAAAAAAAATGCTGCACAAGCCATGGTGATTGGAGAATCTCTGTGATGTGAGACGAAGTGCACGAACCAAATTCGGAATAGAGACGTAGCGTCTGTTCCTGCTACCATAAATGACCTTGGGGTCTTCTTATCCTAGTCAGATATGGCCAAATTAGTGTGATATCGGAAATATAAAAAACTGTTTATTCATTCAAAATGTTAAAAAACTATTTAGGTCATATTAAACAGATATATTTATTTTGAAAAAAAGGAAGCGTTCTATAAGAGGTTAATTCTGAAAACATGTATACTGGTATGACCTTATTGTTTAAAATACACTTTAAATTTAAAAAAATCTCCAAACGACATCATTAGCCTTGATGGCAACAAATTTCAGTTTGTTTTTATCATTCTGGTTACGGTCTATTCAATTTCAGAGATAATCATCATTTTTACTTAAGTAAGGCGTTAATGTCACTAAGTTGCAAGTGTCTACTACGAGTGACCGAGAATGGAAAACACTTTAGGTTAAAACCGGATGCACAATGCTAAACAGGAATCCAGTGACAAAGCTTTACTTTCGTTCAAAAGTCTGGGAAGGTGTGTGAACCGGGCGTTAGATGAACCTATCTACATTTAATGAGTAAAATAAATAAATAAATAAATACTTAATAAAAATATAAAAGACTGTGGAGAATATTTTCTTGGCCAGAAACTGCTGCACAATTTATGGTCACTGTGGAATTTCTTTGATGCGGTGAGATATCCAGAAAAAATACAATTTTACGAACACAAAAGAAATTGAATGAAATTTTAATCGCATTTCCTTGTCAGTCGTCTTTATTATATATATATATATATATATATATATATATATATATATATATATATATATATATATATATATATATAGTTGTATATTTAGGCAGCAATCCTTCTTTTATGCAAGTTTCATTAAAAACGACAGGCAATTAACTACGAACAAAGTCACAACGTGCTAACCGTATTTGGAAATTAAAAACACCACTACTACACACTAAGACACACACATAATGCACACACTCAATTAAGCTGAAAAATCAAACCATCCTTGATAATGGCTAAAGGTATAGCCGAAAGCGCTCGGAAAAATAAAACATTTGGACAGTTCTTACACACCCTTTCTCCAGCAAAGAAAGCTCTTGTTCGTACACAAGAAAAATTAAATAAAAAACTTAACCGTAGTACCTTGTCTGTCGTTTTTAATGAAACTTGCATATATATATATATATATATTGTTGAAACTTGACTAATGCATGGAATAATAATGCAACACAAAATGTACGTAGAACAAAATGTATTGAAACATGAAAGTGTACACAATATTTACATATAGTCTTTTGTATATTCCTGGGAAGACCGTTCCTGGAGAATGTGTTGACTGAGTCGCAGTCGGGCAGAGTCTCTGGGTGAATCTCCTGATTCCTCCCTTCTCTTCCCGGTACCAACCATATTTATATTGTCGGTACTCCACTATGCAAATTAGGTGGATCCTACGACAACATATATTATATTTTTTTTTTTAAATATGATTCCTTCTCTACATAAGAGTTCTCATGTTTCAAAAGCGAGAGCCGTAACCCTTAATATAATTTTTGAAATTAAGTTGAATTAAGGTGTCTGGTCTCGCTTCGTCGTCAAGCGAAAATTTGGGAATAAGCTATCTTGTGGTTTGCGCGTATATATATATATATATATATATATATATATATATATATATATATATATATATATATATATATATATGCAATAACAATGTTATGAAGATTAAAGAAATACCTAGACTGTATCCCCAAACATAAAAAATAAATAAATTAAAAGATTGAAAAAATGAAGATACTTTTGATACATCCTGGTCCGATTGCGGTGAAGATGATGTGAACTGACATTGAAATATTGACTAAATCGATATTTCCTTTTATAACAGTCCGATTGTCAACAGTTTTTATTATATGATATTCTGTTTGTTCTAATGTTTTCATTTTGAGCTTTTATTTTTAATTACAGATACAAACCAACGCCGGCTTCACGCCCAAAGGGTGAAAAACACACTGAGTAAAACCATCAAGATTTATTTCGAGAATCTTGACATATCTCGAGAATCCAGCGGTCAGAGATGAATAGAATATCACAGATATATCGTTATCTTCCGTATTTACGTTCGAACGCTATAAATTATCCCAGAATCGTTCGAGACGTTGCAAATCGCCATAGAACATTACTGGAATCCTTTCGCAACCGAAGATCAACCCAACATTTAACAGAAGTGGCCGTTACAAGACAATACCCTGAGTCCTTTTTAAATGTCAGGTCATCCCAACTGAGACCAGTTTGCAACCAACGTATGACAGCAGGAGTAGCCGCTACAAAACAATACCCTGAGTGCTGTTTAAATGTCAGGTCATCCCAACTGAGACCAGTTTGCAACCGACGTATGACAGCAGGAGTAGCCGGTACAAGACAATACCCTGAGTCCTGTTTAAATGTCATGTCAGCCCAACTGAGACCAGTTTGCAACCAACGTATGACAACAGGAGTAGTCTGTACATCACAATACCCTGAGTGCTGTTTAAGTGTCAGGTCAGCCCAACTGAGATCAGTTTGCAACCGACGTATGACAGCAGGTGTAGCCGGTACAAGACAATACCTTGCCTGGTTTTTAAATGCTATGTCACGTTGTAGATATTTCTTAGGAATTTTCGTTTTGCACTCTTATTTTTCTTTTTCTTCTTCTTCCTCTTTTTCTTTTTACTTCTTTTTTTTCTTTTTCTTCTTCTTCCTCTTTTTCTTTTCTTTCTTTATTTTTCTTTCACTTTGTTGTCTTCTTTTTCTTCTTTTTCCGATGAATTGTTTCAAACTACTCTTGCTGGTGCGAAATGATTTTTTTATCATTTTATTATTTTAATTGACAATTTTAAGTCGTTGTTTTTTTTTCTCTTACTCTTTCTTGTTAATAATAATAATTTCAATCTACTCTTTTCTATCCCCACCTCACTCCATCTCCCCTCAAACCTCAATCCCCTTTTTTCTTGTTGACGCCGAATATTTTTTCTTGTTGACGCCGAATATTCTTTCTTGTTTTAATATCCGTAGTCAACGGGGAGATGCTCCTTGTATGTACCGCCTTCAAAAGCGACAGCAATGCTAACAGTTTATTATGAGAAATAAATTATATTATTATATCGTATTGCTCTGTAAGTCCGCTGTAATAATCCGGCTTTTTTCTTTTTTTTTTTTTTTTTTTTTTTGCCTATCGGCTACCCACGTCAAAAGGGTTGCTGCTGTGGGTGTCGGGCGTTCCTGTTGGGAATCCGCCATAGTGGTGTTGTTCCCACGTGCCACCGCACACAATCAAAACAAAACAGAAAAAAATAATCTGACAAACACATATATGATTACACAAACACTATACAATACAAAGCAATGACGAACGTAGATAAAATTTAACACCTACGTGTTAAATTTTTCTACATGTTATCTATCCTTGATCAATATAACTTGAAATCAACTGATATCAAAGTGTTCCCGGAAGAAGTGTATTGAAATACATAAACTGAACAAATACACTACAAAAATTAAATAAGAGAGGTATTATTTATTCCTGGTTATTTACAGGAAATGTGGCACAAGGCCAAGAGGGTGGCAGGGGAAAGCTGGTCTTCAATCTACCTTTACCTTAAACTTAGCTAGCTACAACCATTGACCCAAAGAGTATAATATTCCTTGCATCAAAGCAATACATTCTTACCATTCGTACTACAGCCACCATAATTCTCTATGTAGTCCTAACTAGTTCTTATAAGTAAAATTTGTCTGAAGGGTGGGGATAAAATATCAACTTTTAAAATGATAGCCCTAATGTATATTTACAGCGAATATAATTTTATATGCAAGAAAGTTAAACAAAATAGTAGTAGTAAAAACCCCCACCCACAATCCTTAATTGTAGCAGAAAAATCAGTTGAATGAACGAAATTAATGCGGTAATTAAGGAAACTGATTCGACCAAACACTCTCTCAAACGTAAACACATTCAGGCACAAAAACGAACACGAAAAAACACACACGAAAAATCGAAAGTCTTCCCGCATCCGCCAAAGAACTGACATCTCTGGTCATCTAACGATGGAGAGGAGCGGGAATTAATTATATGTTGGCGTAATGGATAGCGTCTCGGGTTGAGGAATCGGAGAGCCGAGTTCGAATTCCAGTCGCATCCAGTACATTCGCTTGGGTGTTAATAACCTTGAAAAATGTATAAATATGGAGAGAAGAAGCGCGGGGATAGACTGAGTTCTATAGCGTTGGGTGGCAACTAGTCGAGGAGAAGGGCAACTCTGAATTCAAAATTTGAATGCTTATGAATACGTTTTCGTTCATTAATCACTAGCCTGAAACTTTAGAGGGAATGACGCTGGAACAGGTGAAAGAAACTTATCAAATATCAATGGAATACCTTCTCAGATGTTTGAAATTCATTTTAACTTACTCATTTCCTAGCATGCTGATATAAGTTGCTATAAACCGACGTTTCTGTCGTTGTTTCTCCGGTCTTTTCAGCAGTCTGTCGTATATACTAGCCAGGAATTTGAAACTAATTCTTACTTTCCTTTTAGCATCAGGTTGAGAAAAGATGGCTTAGAAAATTTGATACTCTCATATGAGATTCACTGCAAAAATTTCAGCGGAATACAACGCATAATCTATCGAAAACATTTCAATAACCTCAGTAATGAAATATTTGATGTATTGATATTTTGAACTATACTCGTCTGATGGGAAAGCAGGCGGTATTTTTTGTTGCCGCTCTTTTTTTTAAATTGGAAGCTGCAGACGGCGACTCCTTTTAATCAGAGGATATTATCCTCAGTCAGAAATTTATTGTTGGTCGATTAAGATACTTTGTATTTTGGCTCCGTGGCAAACTAATTTAGTTTAACACGTTAAATAGCATGTTACCTTGAATGTTCGACTTCCAGTGTCGAATTATTTTCCTTAGATAGATTCAAATTATAACTTTTTAATTACTATCAATCTGATTTTATTTAGGGATGGGAAGAAGGGATGGAGAATTTTTCGTATCGAGTAACTTTGTAAAAAAGATTTTTTTATGAGCTTCGGTAGAATTCCGAAGCTAAAATTTGTTTATTATACTTGAGAAAAGTTACAAATTTGTTTAAATATAGGGTGTCCATAAAGCTTGTGCGCACTTTAAAAAATGCATAACTTTATTTGTATTTGCGATAGAAACAATCTGTAAAAAATGTTATAAAGTTTAATGTACCTAGTTTTAAGTATAGCTAAAATAACTAATGTGATTTCAGGCATTACTGTAAATCAGTTGGCAAATGTTTTCCGTGAACTGCAAAATCGTATTACCCTTTGTATCGCTAATGATGGAGGACATGTGGAAACTTAAATAAAATTTCAATAAAACCTTAAAAAATATAGATTTACTTCTTTCTAATCCTTTTTACAAATTATTTCTATCGCAAATACAAATAAAGTTATAATTTTTTTTAGTGGACACGAACTTTATGGACACCCTGTTTAACTTAAGAAAAGTTATATTTTATTTTGACATATAAGGCCAATCGAGGTATTGACGCAAATGCAGATGTTTGTTAAAGATAACTAAGGTATTTTGCGGCTTATAAGTTTTGAGATTTATTTCAAGTTTGTCTAAGATAGAGTTTAGACATTTATTTGGAAGAGGTAATTTTATTTCCAAGAAGAGAAATTACTGCCTTTGATTCGTTTGTATTGTTGACCCCATTCTCGTTCTCTATTTAAAATAAGATTTTAAAATATTTTAAATAGATATTTATCTTGAAATTAGTCTAGATTAGGCGTTGTTTTTTAGTTTTCCCTTTCAGCTACAAAAAAAAAGAGAAAAACAATTCTGAAGAAGAAAAAGAAGATAAATGTATTGTATCTGAAGAAATTATCTAGTGTAGTGTAGAAAAGATTTTAACAAGTTTTTTTGTCTGTAAAAAAATACAAAAAAACAAAGGTAAAAAAAAGATGTCAATTTAAATTTAAAAAGAATAATACTTTTTTTAGACTGACAAAATTATTTATGTAAGTAAGTAGTAAATCCTATTTGTTTATTCTGCTTTTTGTTGCTGTATGGAACAATATGCATGAAATTGTTTTTGTATTGAAATAAAGATTTTATCTGTGAACTTTATATTTTGGTCTTATATTTTTCTATAATTTAAGATCGTCTGCTTTATTCAATTATTTTTTTTCTTACTTTCCTATGAAGAAGCCGAGAACAAAATCAGCAGTTTCAAAAATATATATAAAACTTAAAGTTAATTAAATTAAATTTTAATTAGATTTTATTATTTTTATTTTATATATATATAATTTTTCAAAATTTCTTTACATCCATGCATGCGCACAGACATTGTTTTCTACAATATGGTAAACAAAAGAAATGTTATCGAATATATTTTAATGGATTTTCCAAATAATTTAGTAAGGTCATAAAAAATGTAAAAAAAAGTATTTATTTTTAAATTAAAAAAAAAAGTGTCACTTGTCAAGTGTCGCCACTTTATTTATAAAATAAAAATAATAAAATCTAATTAAAATTTAATTTAATTAAATTTAATTTTTATATATTTTTTCGAAACTGCTGATTTTGTTCTCGGCCTCTTCATAGGAAAGTAAGAAAAAAATTATTGAATAAAGCAGACGATCTTGTCAGTCTAAAGAAAGTATTATTCTTTAAACTGACAACTTAAATATATATTATTTTTCGTTCTCTTTTTCCAAATGGTGACATGCTCAACACTTGACAAATGAGCATGTCACCATCTGGAGAAAGAGAACGAAAAATAATAAATGCATTTTAATCATTAAAACAAATTAAAATAAAAAATAACAACAAAAATAAAATTAAAAAAATTAAAAATATTTATTACTAACGATAAATATTTTATACATAATATTGAAAATTAGCATGTAGGTTAAATACGAATCAGTAAAATCTAATTGATAAAATGCTCTTCTCATCTGACGATTTGCATCTACTGAAGCCTGGGCCGTATTTTGATATGCAATAGCAGATTGCTGATATTCGTCAGCACAGCGCTTTAAATTTTGACCGACCATTCTATGGATTATTTGCGTATTGGACATTTCAGAATTGGGATCTGAATGTTGCAGTAGTTGTGGCCGGTTTGTTCTCACTCGAAAATTATTTGGCTTTATGATATCAGATTCAAAAGTGTCCAAAAGTAGCATGTTACTTGCAATATCAGATAGGTAATATTCACAACTAATGTTCTTAACGACTAGACACATGTTTGGAATGCTTGTTCCAATATTGGGCATATCTGGTAAAGCCTGGGCCATGTTTTCAGAGATGGGATCTAAATCTTGCTGTAATTGTGGGTGGTTTGTACCCACTCGAAAGTCGACGGGCTTTAAGAAACCGGATGTAAAATTACGCAAACATTGCACTCTAGTGAAAGGCCTTCTGGTAATATCAGATTTGTAATATTTAGTCACAACGTTCTGAATATCTTCACTAACCATTGGAATATCTGGCAGTATTTCTGGATGCTTTGTACGTACCGGAAAGACGACGGATATTTCGAGAGGAAATTCAAAAATCTGAAAACATAGCATGATACTGAAAGGCTTTCTTGTAATACGTAATTGATAATAGTCGTCAGCAATACGTCGAAACTCTGGACCGAAAATTGGCATAGCTTCAGCTATTATTGCACACATATGAAGGAAACGCCATATTGGATGCCGACGATTTGCATCCACTGGAACAGTTCTGCTAATATCGGTAGCGATTAATATGAAAAGCCGAACCAAATAATTAAGCAGTTCCATTATGTCCATGCCTGGCTGCGGGTTTCTCGGGATAGATATTAAATCCGGCAATCGATCTAGCTGTCTGTACTCAATGTGTCTTCAAACTTTGGGACGAAAATCTGGCGTTGGTTTGTATCTGGAAATAAAAAATAAAAGATGAAAATTAAAATATTAGAACAAACAGAATATCACATAAAACTGTTGACTATCGGATTGTTACAAAAGGAAATACCGATTAGTTAATATTTCAATGTCAATTCACATCATCTTCGCCGTAATTGAACCAGCATATATCAAAAGTATTTTCGTTTTTCAGTCTTGTAAAACCACTGTCACACTTTTTTACTTTTCAAGTTTATTTCATGCCATACATTTTACGGTGAATCGTAATCTTTTAAATTTATTTATTCATTTGTGTTTGGTTATATAGTCTAGGCAATTTCATTAGATTTTCTAACAATGTTCTGGCATGTATATATATATATATATATATATATATATATATATATATATATATATATATATATATATATATATATATATATATGGTTCATGAAAGATTGTCATTTTTACGCATATCTGATCTATTTTTTGTAAAAATAGACTATAGCAGGCGGAGTCACGTCCTCCCTGCACCGTACAAGGAACCGACCATGTTTCCAGGCTCTTTAGCGATGGATCGTATGTACGAGTTCCAATTGGGATCTGAGTTTAGCGTATGGCCGAATAGGCACACAAAGCACGTGGCCTTACGTAGTGAACACCCGGTCATCGGGATAGGCGAAAATTTAGGCTCCGTTCGGTGAGGATGGAACGTCACTATTTTGGTTTTCGAAACGTTGAATGTGTTCAGCCAGTTGCCTTCCAAAGAGTTTTTAAGTCTAGGTCAGAGCAGAGACCAACCGTCAGGCTCTATTCATCTAGAATTTTGGAGATGCACCCATATACGGTTGCATCATCAGCAAAAAAAAATCTTTAAAAAAATTCAAAAATCTTTGGAGTATAAACTTCGAAGAAAAATGGGGTACATCGGTGATGAACGCTTGGCCCGAGTAGGTGTGAATATTGACAATTAGCTTAAGGGATCTTACCTCAGGAAAGACTTGATAACTAAGAAGACAATTTCAGTGATTCTATAGCTAGAGAACTTGTGCACAGACCAAGTTTTTACAAGTGAAAGTAAGTTTCTTTAAATTTAAATTCATAGTGTTAAAAATAATTCGCCGTTTGTATACACGAGAAAAAAAGGTTTCTCAAGTCCACTCGACTAAGGGGTCGCACATTTCAGTACTGATAGAGTTTTATTTCCGGAAATTTTCTTTCAAATTGTGCGGAACATCGTGATCTTAAATTGATTAAAAAGAGAAAAAAAATAGATGATTATCCCCGAAATCAAATAGACAATAACCAGAGTGAAAATAAAAAATCTGAAATATGTAGTTATTAAGGGCCAGTGATGACGTTCGGAGATATTTTAACATTTTTATAGCTAGAGAACTTGTGCACAGACCTTGTATGCCACACCTTATTAAAGATTTTGAAATATCTAAAACTGCCATCCTTGAGATCTACCTGTTGAGATCTATCACTGATTCTGTGAGTATGTAATATCAATCAGGATATTAGAGATGCGGATATCAGCAGCGGACCGAAACAATCGTAATCAGTACTGCTTGTCGTTCAAGCGCTTGTCACTATTGAGGTGATCAACAATTTTTTTTTTATTATAAAAGGTGCCAAATGACAGTGAGTTGGCTGATGAGCTGATAGTGATAAAGAGATGAGCACCCATTCGCATTCTTGGAAACAGAGCAAACAACTGACACCTTGGAAAGTATTTCTGATTCAAACACCGGCTAGACAGTATCGCTATTCAGAGGTTCTATCGATAGAAAACTTGTGCACTAACACTGTTTGTCACTCTTTGTCAAAGCGTTTTGAAATATCGTCCTTGAGTAGTAGTTGTGGTCTAGCGCTTCACTGGTCCTGTGAGAAATATCAGAGTTGAGGATATCAACAGCAGACCGAAACCAAAGAAAACCCGTACTGCTTGTTGCTCAAGCGCTTGCCTCTATTGAGGGAATCAACAATATTTTTGTTGATAATAAAAACCATGTTCATGTCGATTATAAAAAATGTCAAGATGGCTTTTAGGTGACTGGGGAACCGATACTGAGACGTGGATGGGCGTTCACCAGACTTCTGGGAAACAGGACATACAACTGGCACCTTCTACAGATTTTGAAAGTATTTCTTATTCAAGCACTGCTTAAATAGTATCGCTAAGATCGAAGATGAATGAAGACAACCGGTGGGATTGTTACTGGAACGATAGCTTTTTTAGGATCAAGACTATTCAAACGTATTGAAAAATGTCTGGCTGGGATAAAAATATTTCTGAGATTGGGTTCAGTGAGACGGGGATTGTCGGTAAAGCGGTGGCCTTTGGCCTCTAACGTTGAGTTAGATGCAAAGATTGTAGCGAAGAGCTTGGTCCTATCTGACGAGGATGAGATGACATCAGGGACACATACGATAGCGGGAACTGACGCTGTAGATCTATTCAGATTTTACTTGAAGTTCTTCGTCTCACCGCATCACAGATTTTCCACAGTGACCATAAATTGTGAAGCAGTTTTTGACCAAGAAAATATTCTCCACAGTCTTTTATATTTCATTCACTATTTATTTATTGATTTTACTCATTAAGAATAGATAGATTCATCTAAAACCCGGTTCACACACCTTCCCAGACGTTTGAACGAAAGTAAAACTTTATCACTGGATTGCTTTTTATCATTGTGCATCCGGTTTAACCTAAAGTGTTTTCCATTCTCAGTCACTCGTAGTAAACTTAGTGACATTAACGCCTTACTTAAGTAAAACAAGTAAAAAGATTAATATCTCTGAAATTGAATAGACAGTAACCAGAATGATAAAAACAAACTGAAATTTGTTGCCATCAAAGCTAATGATGTCGTTTGGAGATTTTTTTAAATTTAAAGTGTATTTTAAACAATAAGGTCATACCAGTATACATGTTTTCAGAATTAACCTCTTATAGAACGCTTCCTTTTTTTCAAAATAAATATATCTGTTTAATATGACCTAAATAGTTTTTTAACATTTTGAATGAATAAACAGTTTTTTATATTTCCGATATCACACTAATTTGGCCATATCTGACTAGGATAAGAAGACCCCAAGGTCATTTATGGTAGCAGGAACAGACGCTACGTCTCTATTCCGAATTTGGTTCGTGCACTTCGTCTCACCTCACAGAGATTCTCCAATCACCATGGCTTGTGCAGCATTTTTTTTTTTTTTTTTGGCCAAGTAGATAGGTTCATCTAATGCCAGATCATAATCCTTCCCTGTCTTTTGTACAGTAGAGAGTTCATCCCTTGATTCGTGTTTAGCATCTGAAGTGTTTTTCATTCTCTTAAGTAAAAATAAAAGTAAAAAGATGATTATCCCCGATATCGAATAGACAATAGCCAAAGTGATAATAACAAAACTGAAATAATATTAGGTTGGTGCAAAAATAATGTCGTTTTTTGACGTTCAACTTCATGTAAGAAAACGACATTATTTTTGCACCAACCTAATATCAAAGCAGTCATATTTCTTAGAAAAAAACAAAGGAAGCTTTCTATGACAGGATCATTATGAAAATATCTATAATTTATGCCCTGAATATTTTTACATACACTTGAAAATTTAAAACATCTCCGAACGTCATCATTGACCTTGCTGACGTTCGGAGATGTTTTAAATTTTCAAGTGTATGTAAAAATATTGAGGGCATAAATTACAGATGTTTTCATAATGAGTCTATCATAGAAAGCTTCCTTTTGTTTTTTTCTAAGAAATATGACTGCTTTGATATTATTTTTCTAATATGACCTAAATAGTCTTTTTAACATTTTGAATGAATATATAGTTTTTTATATTTGAAATATCACACTTATTTTGTTGATGTTATCTAGGTTAAATAATATCTAGTCGGACAAGTTAGGTTAACCTGTCATTCAACTTTGACGAAATCTTTAAGTGTAGAGTTATTTATACATATAATATTAGTAATATTTGAATACATTTAATTTAGCTTAAAATATATCTAAAACAATTAGATATATAAAGTTTATAAAAACAAATATAATTAAAATCAATATTTATTTGATTGAAAATTGTTACAAGTGAAATTTAGTGTTTTTTTTTCCCCATTTCATACGAAACTTTTTTGCATATTGAATGTTAACTTTATCTACAAGTTCAAGTAAGACAGTATCAGAGGGATATATTAACCATACACTATCAATATATCAGAAGAATGCTGATTGTTTACGTAAGATATTCCGGAAAAGACCAGATTCGAGAAATTCGAGGAAAAATCTTTAAAAAATTCAAAAATCTTTGGAGTATAAACTTCGAAGAAAAATTGGGTACATCGGTGATGATCGCTTGGCCCGAGTAGGTGTGGATATTGACAATTAGCTTAAGGGATCTTACCTCAGGAAAGACTTGATAACTAAGAAGACAATTTCAGTGATTCTATAGCTAGAGAACTTGTGCACAGACCAAGTTTTTACAAGTGAAAGTAAGTTTCTTTAAATTTAAATTCATAGTGTTAAAAATAATTCGCCGTTTGTATACACGAGAAAAAAAGGTTTCTCAAGTCCACTCGACTAAGGGGTCGCACATTTCAGTACTGATAGAGTTTTATTTCCGGAAATTTTCTTTCAAATTGTGCGGAACATTGAGATCTTAAATTGATTAAAAAGAGAAAAAAAATAGATGATTATCCCCGAAATCAAATAGACAATAACCAGAGTAAAAATAAAAAATCTGAAATATGTAGTTATTAAGGGCCAGTGATGACGTCCGGAGATATTTTAACATTTTTCTTTTGTCTATTTTAAAGAAAATAACCTATTAAACTCATTCCTGCATTTTTGTTTCCAGAATGACCCTATAGTAGAAAGATGCCTTTGGGGTCAGGAACGTTTCTAGATTGCTTAGTGATAGAGCAATAAAAACTTTAAAATTTATCGAAATGCTTGTTCATACAATGTAACTTATCCATAAAAAATCCATTGGTCAAGACAACATTTCTTGTTGGCAAATGTTACAGAAAAATCTGCGTTGGGAATATAAAGCTAATTCTGTTTTCATGTAGCCGAGGAATTCAGAAGGGGAAAGTTCGATCATGCTGTCTTACATATGTGACTTAAAAATAAACTATTAAAATCATACTCGTATTTATGTTTTCATAATGACTCTATCAAAGAACGATACCTTTTGTGCTGAGGAACGTGTCTGGAGTCCTTACAGGTGAATTATTTTTCAAATCGATGGAATAACAAAATGTCTAAACAGATTGTGGAATCAGTATTAAAAAAACTTCATTCAATGTGAAAATTCCAGCAGCTAATAATTAAAAGCAATTCCTTAATAATAGTTTAAATAAGAAGAAAATTTACCTACCAGCAATGAGAGACAACTGCAAGAAACGATGGTTGGCTTGCGAGTAGAAGTAACCAGAAAAATTCTTTGCCAATTGGATTCAAGATTTATTTAGTGAAAACCTGCAAGTGTGTAATACATAAACGAATATTGAATAAGTAAAAGCATATCTAAACTTAAATGAACGTTTGATTTCGTTAAAAATATATGGATAATTGCGGAAAGTATTGATTGCTAGACCGTGTCAAACTTACCTATATCACACACACACACACACACACACACACACACACACACATACATGTGAAAATATCCACGTGCTACACCCGAATCCCACAACAGGAGGGTTGCACCGAGCATTGCTTTGTGATACACATTTTAGGGCTGTGCATTGTGATCCACAACAGTTTAGTCACCTTTGCTTTTCTCTACCTGCATTTATTTATGTTAGAAATTAAATTAATCCCAACTGACTATTACACCTGACTGGTATATACACATTACATAGATGCACATTTATATATGCACAATATGTATAGAAGCACAGACAAGACACTGTATATATATATATATATATATATATATATATATATATATATATATATATATATATGTGTGTGTTTATATATATATGTTTATATATATACATATATATATAATTGTTGTGGATTTCGGGAATGGAAACCTGCACCAATAAATAAACAACGCCAGTAATTGAAATAGAAAAATAAGTGTATTAAACGTAAGAATACAAACTTGAAATGAAGACTATTAGTCCAGGAATGCGGGTTAGTAGAAATGTATATGTACACGTCTCTGTAAGTGAAGCCGTAATTATTTCTCTTTCTGGACTCTCGTATAATTCTGGTTCAACACCCTGTCTCAACGTATATGCAACCCTGACTATTAAAGAATGGAAAATGTTCATAGATTCTGGGGGTCTTTTCCTCCGTCCAAGTCCGAGAATTTTATTTTGCTGATGTTAAGTCTAAAAAAAAAGTCCTATATAAAATTCACGAAATTTTAACCATTTGTTAAATTATTCAGCTTTCTACAAGAAAAACTTAAAATTGTTTTACAAATTTCCGCAAAACATTGTTGATTTATTAAAGATAGAAGGATCTTATTAAGATTTATTTTTATTTAGATACATTGTATTTATTTTCAGTTTTTCAAGTTGAACTCTTCACCTATATTTCATACGATCCATTCCTTGCTTAGAATTAGTTTAAAATGAAATTTCTATTTTGTATTAATCCGACTTGAGAAAATTGAGAGTAGTAGAGTGGGAGACATTTCAAAATTTCTGGGCCACGCCTCCTTTGATTGTATAAACTTTAGCAGCGATGTATTTATAGTCATTCCATTTTAGGTTGATAAGTTTACCTATCTTGCATATAATCCATTATAGTATGTAATTAGGTTACGACAAAATATGTATTATATGTGAATACTACTATATGAAGTATATGAAAGTGGGTGCGCATATAGTAGATTTAGTGGGAGTCCAAGGGAAAGACACACCTGACTGGTATATACACATTACATAGATGCACATTTATAGATGCACAATATATAAATTATATATAATTATATATAATTATGGCATATATTTATATTATATATATCTATTCATATTTACATATTTATAGTTAAATATATATATAGAAAGAGTTTGTAAACAGTGACTATTTAAGCTAATACTGCACGACTCTTCGGCAGAATTGAGTCACTGTCAGTCACTGTGTGTTTATCTAAATCTAAAAATAAACACGCTAAAATTCACCTTCGACGGCTTAGTGGTAGAAGTTCCAACTGACGCCAATTCAGTCGGGTTTCGATCCTAGCTAGAGGCAACCGGACGTCTATCCACACTGATGAGCTGTGAAACAGCGAAACAGTCTGTCTGTGGATGACAAAAAATATATATATATATAGTTATATATATATACATGTATACATAGATATGTATATATATATATATACATTTTTTCATTAAAGACGGCAGACAAGGTACTACGATTAAGCTTTTAATTAATTTTTATTGTGTTTGAGCAAGTGTTTTCTTTTTTTGACACAGAGTGTGTAGAAACTGTCCAAATCTTCTATAATTCAGAGCGCTTTCTGCTCTAATTTTAGCCATTATCAAAGATGATTTTATTATTCCATTTTAATTGGGTGTATGCGTTCTGTAGGGGATTAGAGTTGTAGTGATGTTTTATTTTCCGAACACGGTTAGCACATAGTGGCCGTGTTCTTAGTTAATATTAATAAGTGATGGCATTTTCTTTTATATTATTAAGCCTTCAATTAATTTTTAATCGTTTATTCGATATAGATGAGGTAGGTTGCGGATGAAGTCTGGTAAAATTGTGTGGGTATTGAAATAGATTAAACTAGATAAATGTCACGTAAGTTGTCTTGGTAGATATGTAGTCGTGTGACTGAGGTAATTATTTCTGAAGCATCTGTATTTTGACATATTTCTGAATAGAAAAAGCAAACCCCGCCGAAAATTTGATTATATATCTCTAAAGGAAAAAACCTACATTTTCTGAAGTATCTGCATTTTTACATATATTTCTGAATAGAAAAAAACAAAATGTTCTATATATTTTTATATTTACATATTTCTATTTAATAAAAAGATTAAATCTTCAGAAGTATCAGCATTTTTAGATATTTCTGTATAGAAAAACCAAACCTAGCTGTAAATTTTGATATTTACAGATTTCTAGTTAAAAATGACTCAATCCTCTGAAGTATCTGCATAGTTACATATATTTCTTAATAAAAAATGTAAAAAGTGCTGTAAATTTTGTTATTTAGATATTTCTAATTAAAAAAAAGACTACATCTTCTGAAGAATCTGCATTTTTACATATATCTGAATGAAAAAAAAACACAATATGCTATATACTTTTGTATCTACATATTCCTGTACATTATTTATATTGTTCCGATTATAATACTTTATCTTTTGTTGCAATATTTATCATTTCGTTTCGGCCGTTGTACGCTCCGACCTTCTCCAGGTGGTTGAAATGTAGAACTGTACCATTCATTTCGCTAGCTGAGTTGGACGGTTCTAATTCTACATGAAATGTCTCATGGATGTCATTTATCAGTTATCTCCTGTTAATTCCCCTCTCCAAGTACTCCGCCACCTTAACCAGGTATTGAACACACACTCTTTGGTTTAAAATATTGAATACATATATATTCGTCAATTAAATCAATAAATCTTCTTACTAATCTCACTTTTTAGAAATTTCTCAATGGAAGACAACAAATCTGATGGAAAAGTTTCATAATAATATATTATTCAATAAAGAAGCTTAAATCTTCTGAAGAATCTGTATTTTTACAGATTTCAAAATAGAAATCTGCCGAAAATATTGATTAGTTACGTATTCCTAAATGAAATAAATCCTCTTAGTAATCTCACTTTTTACACATTTCACAATGGAAAACAACAAATCTGATGGAAATGTTTCTTAATAATATATTTTTCAATGAAAAGGCCTAAATCTTTTGAAGAATCTGTATTTTTACAGATTTCACAATTGAAATCTGTCGAAAATATTGAATATTTCCATATTCTTAAATGAAATAAATCCTCTTAGTAATATCACTTTTTACACATTATTGAACCATAACACTAATTAAAACTATTCTATAGAAACAAGAACTAAGACATCTGTGTATATTTCTGAGATGAGTTATTATGTACACTATCTACATTATTCGGACTATTGTCCTCTCTTTGTCGTCATATTTATTACAACGTTTCAGCCATTGTACGCTCCGGCCTTCTTCAGGTGGTTGGAATGTCAAACTGAACCCTTTATTTTGCTCAGTGGGGTAGACTGTTCTAGTTCCACGTGCCATGTTTAATGGCTGTCAGTTATAAATTATCTCCTGTTAATTCCCCTCTGCAAGTTCTCCACTACCTTAACCTGGTATTGAACTCACACACTTTGGGTTCCTTTTACTGGATCTAACTAAATCCTCTATCCACTGTGACATGTGTTCTAAAGAAATATTACTGACCCTAATGTCGAACCTTTGTCTTTGGAATGGGTACCGTGTCTGTTTTACTTGTCTATATAATATATTATTCCCTGACGAAAGTCAAAAACTTACAGAGACAGACCAAACGTGCAACTCAGACAGATACTTTGAAAGTACCCTCAGCATCGACTACGCAGCGTCGTGTACCCTACAGAGAGAGACGAAAGGTACAACTAGAACGCCGCCAGGACCCGTTTCCAAAGACGCAATGAAGCAGTGAGAAGTAAGGTTTAATGCGAGTCCAAGAAAACCTCACACGGGTATATAACTAGACACCACAGAAAAGCAATGCAGAGCCCAACTCTTAACGAGGGAACTTTTTATTTATTTTTTCTTCATACTTATTTAAACAAGAAGAAATCCATTGAATTTTAATGAGAATTAATTTGGAATGCACACACAGATATCAATTATTTTTTTATTCGTAAAGACGACCTACAATTTAATATGGTCTTTTATATATAGATATATAAAATTTACTTCAAAAATTTGAAGCCATCTCGGAATTAACGAGATGAACTTAACAGAAGAGTAAATAAAGAAATGAAAAAGCTTTTATTGAAAAAAAAGTATGGAATCAGTTATAAAACATATAGATACGAGATCTCAAAATCAATGGATCGCAACATTTTAAAAGCCAACACGTGGTTCCAAGAACATACGAGATGACTATGGATATGGAGGAACCCAGGAGGAGAAACGTGTGATTCGTCGTGTACTAATTTACTGTATACCCTGACGAGTGAAGAAACGAAATCATAAAAACGATTTTATAGACACATCACCTAAGACGATCTAAAAAAATATTACTGACCCTAAAGTCGAGGTTTTGCCTTTGGAATGGGTACCGTGTTCATTTTACTTGTCTATGTAATATATTTTTCCCTAACAATTGAAAAAGTTAAAGGAAGCACTTCTCACGTACAGAAGTATATTGTCGCTCATTATATGCAGAGGGAACTTACCAGACTGAACTGCGTTATCATTACAGACACCCTTACCAAGTTGTAACAATCTTGTTCAAACGTTTCAAATGAAACATAAACTCTTCGTTACAATTTTGTGTTTACGGTCATTTATAATGCATAACCTTTGAATGATAGGTTGCTGTGTAGTAGGTTCCTTCGGATCAAATACTGTTTACAGCAATAAAATGAATGTGAAAGAATATGTTTTTAGAATAATAAATCATCTGAGTCTGTCTAATCGAATTATTGATACATATTCGCTACTTTCACTTACTGTTAATTTCCCTATTAACCGAGCATGTCTGTCTATCTGTCTGTCTGTCTGTCTGACTATCTATATATCAATCAATCAATCAATCTATCTATCTATCTATCTATCTATCTATCTATCTATCTACTTCTTGTTTTTCACATCTATTTATGTATCTCTCTCTACACAGCTCTCCATATATCTATTACAGTTATCTATCTATCTATCTCAGTCACTTCATTATCTATCTATCTATCTATCTATCTATCTATCTCAGTCACTTCATATCTATCTATCTATCTATCTATCTATCTATATATATATATATATATATATATATATATATATATATACTTCTTGTTTTTCTCTACACATCTCTCCATATATCTATTACAGTCATCTATCTATCTATATATCTATCTATTTCTTGTCTCTTGACATCTATGCGTGTATATATCTGGGTCAGCCTCTTCACATCTATCTATAAATCTATTTCAGTCATATATCTCTTATAGCAGTGTACACACCGACTGCACAAATCAAGGAAGAAGACATTGAATCTTTATTCTCCATGTTGGATAATTCCAAAGCTTTATGCAAATCACCGTAAGTCATCATTATTATGGGAGACCTAAACGCCAAAGTAGGCAAGGAAAGGGCAGAGTATATAGCAGAAAAATTCGAACTAGGAACCCGCAACGAACTCGGAGAAAAATAGATCCAGTGGTGTACAGCCAATGACCAGGTAATAGCCAACACGTGGTTCCAAGAACATACGAGATGACTATGGATATGGAGGAACCCAGGAGGAGAAACGTGTGATTCGTCGTGTACTAATTTACTGTATACCCTGACGAGTGAAGAAACGAAATCATAAAAACGATTTTATAGACACATCACCTAAGATGATCTAAAAAAATATTACTGACCCTAAAGTCGAGGTTTTGCCTTTGGAATGGGTACCGTGTTTATTTTACTTGTCTATGTAATAAATTTTTCCCTAACAATTGAAAAAGTTAAAGGAAGCACTTCTCACGTACAGAAGTATATTGTCGCTCATTATATGCAGAGGGAACTAACTAGACTGAACTGCGTTATCATTACAGACGCCCTTACCAAGTTGTAACATTACGTAATGCTTGAATTCATTGCATTCATCGTAAAAAATACAAAAAATATAAATAAATCTAGTTTTAATAAAATAAAGAAATGTTATTAAAATAGTAATTTATTACATTGAAATTTGTTTCACATGAAATTTTTTTTTTTTTTAAATTTACTACTACTGTGCTAGAAATTTTATATCATTCGTGTTAATAAAAAAAATATGCTTCTCAAGTCCACTAGACCACTTACATCCCCTCTTTAAAATAGTATGAGACATTAAGATCTTGAATTGATAAAAAGAGAATAAAAATATTATTAACCCTGGTATCAAATATAAAATAACCAACGTGGTAATAAAAAAAAACTAAATTTGTCTTCATGCAAGCCGATGAGAACTTCGGTGATTATTTAAACATTCAGCTCTATTTCTTATTTGCTTTTTCGTTTAAAAAAACAATAATTTGTTTTCATAAAGACCCTAACTTAGAATGTTTCCTTTTGGGATGGAAATCGTGTGCTTCCGCATATGCTAATTTACTCTTTACCCTGACGATTGAAGAAACAAAATCATAAAAACGACTGCGTACACATCACCTAAGACGATATAATTAAAATATTAATGATCCTATTGTCTAACCTTTGCCTTTGGGATGTGGGAACGTATATATTTTACTTGACTATGTAATATATTTTTCCCTGGCGATTGAAACAAGCAAAATCTTAAAATTAATGGATCGCAACATTTTAAAGCCGTATTAGTTAAAAGATCTATTAGATAAAGTTCGAAGGCAAAACTTAAGTAATTATTATTACTTTTTCATTAATATTTAATAAATAATATTTACTAAAGTTTAGTTAAATTTAAAATTTAATAAAAGTTTTTTTCTTTTACCTTAATAATGATTGAAACAATAAAATATTCACTTACTTGCAGTTAAGAAAATAAGTTGATTCGCAAAAGCAAGTCCGTTCACTTTCAAAGCGGAGAGAATAATGATTGCCAAGCACACATATCCCCTCTCACCTCTACTTAAGCGGCAATACTTTCACTTTGATTGTGCGTCAATACTTTCACTCTGATTGTGCGTCAATTTAAATGCATTGAAATTGTTTTTCTAAATAATCAGAAAAAAAGAACAGATAACGATACTACTTTTCTTCTACCAGGAAGGCAAATGATTTCATACACATACACATAAACGGAAGTTAAATTACCAGAGGTTGGCTTGCAAACTAAATATATAAAATGTTTATAACTTCGTGGAGAATCCTACGCCATTATTTTATTAAATGTGGCCTCCTCCGCGGGAAAACAGATAGCATAATGAAAAATGCCCCAAACTTAACGAAAATAAAGTTTTATCGTCAAAATGCTTATGGTATTATTAAGATGAAAGACCAAAGTATTTTTTAATTATTTTTTAAAATTTTTAATCCTTTCTAACACGTTCGAAATTTTGGTTAAAGTCTTCTTTTGTTTACGTCATCGCGGTGACATGAAAATAACAGTGGTTTGTTTTTTTTTGCGTTTTTTTTCCGTTGAAAACACATTGTTTTGGAAATTCTTGTAAAAGTCAAGTAATTGTCAGATTTTAATAAAATGTTCAGGACTTATTCACAAATGAATTAAATTATTTTTTAAATGTGTTTTTAGAAAATTTTCGTAAAAAATATTTTTTTTAAAAATATGTTAACCCTCACTTACTTAATTTCATATTTAGTTTAAATATATATATATATACATATATATATATATATATATATATATATATATATATATATATATATATATATATATATATATATATGTATGTATGTATATATATATATATGTATGTATGTATATTTAAATAAAAAGACAGAACACTAAGATATGTAATCCGTTGTTCTGCCGGAAAAATTGATTATTCGCGCATTTTTAAAGAAAATGACGAAATCTTCGGAAGGATTTGCATGTCTACCTATTTCTGAATAGAAAAAACAAAACCTTACAGAGACAGACCAAAAGTACAACTCAGACAGGTACTTTGAAAGTACTCTCAGCATCGACTACGCATCGTCGTGTACCCTACAGAAAATAGACGAAAGGTGCAACTAGTTCGCCGTCAGAACCCGTTTTCATACACGTAAGTTTAATGCGAGCCCAAGCAACCGCACACTGGCATATAACTAGACACCACTGAAAAGCGATGCAGGGCCAGACTCTTAACGAGGGAACTTTTTATTTATTTTTTCTTCATACTTATTTAAACAAGAAGAAATCCATTGAATTTTAATGAGAATTAATTTGGAATGCACACACAGATATCAATTATTTTTTTATTCGTAAAGACGACCTACAATTTAATATGGTCTTTTATATATAGATATATAAAATTTACTTCAAAAATTTGAAGCCATCTCGGAATTAACGAGATGAACTTAACAGAAGAGTAAATAAAGAAATGAAAAAAGCTTTTATTGAAAAAAAGTATGGAATCAGTTATAAAACATATAGATACGAGATCTCAAAATCAATGGATCGCAACATTTTAAAAGCAGTGTTAGAAGAAATCAGTATGCGGAAAACTTCGAAGAGAAAACTAGGGACGGTTGATGTAATCGGTAACGAAGGAAAACGAAGCACTGCTCAGACCCGGAAGTATAGTGTCGGCCATTTTAGGAAGAGAGAATTCACCAAACTAAACTGCGTCGTCATTTCCGACACCCTTATCAAGTTACAACAATTAGTAATATTTGAACTCATTCCATTTATCTTAAAAAATGTAAATAAATATAGTTCTAATAAAGAAATGTTATTAAAATAACGTTGAAATTTGTTACACGTGAAATTTAGTCTTTTTAAAGTTACTACTACAGTGTAACCCGGATATAAGAGAGTTGTCGGGACCGGAAATAAGTATCTTATATCCGGGTTTCTCTTATATTTGGTCTATTTTATATACATTAACACAGGCTCTAGTTTTAAACCAGAGAAAATCGCTCTTATATCCGGGTGTCTTATATCCTGGTTACACTGTACACTGTGTAAAATATTATGACATTAGTATTAATGACAAAAAAGCAGTATTAGATAAACTTCGAAGGGAAAACTCAAGTAATTATTTCTTTTTCCTTAATATTTAATAAATAACATTTACTATAATTTGGTTAAATTTAAAATTTAATAATTCTTTTTCGTTTTCTTTAATAATGGTTGAAGCTAGAAGAAATTCACTTACATTCGGTGAGAAAAGTATCGACAAATGGCGTATTTATTTTTAAATTGTATTCGTGATCCCGTGTGTCGAAGTATAAAAGTGGATAAAAGTTAAAAAACCGATTTAGACAAGTGTGGAAAATCGAGTTTTTCAAATATCAATAATTTCACTTGGCTTGTGCGTCAATTTAAATACGTCGAATAATAATTTGTATTCTAAAAAAAAAACACGATCAGACAACCTCAATGTCCGTCTTTACTGAAACCAGGAAAGCAAATGACTGAGACACACATAGGAGTATACACATAGAGTGAGGCCCACATTAAAATATATAAAACTCCTAAGTGAATTATCAAGCGGTTATTACTATTATTATTTTTAATAGTTACTTAAATATGAAGGTATCTACTGAATTGTAATGAGAAAGAATCGGGAATGCACATACAGATATACATTTTTCATTCGTAATGATGACTTACGTTTCAATATAGCTTTTACATATATATATATATATATATATATATATATATATATAAGACTAGCATAAGCCAAAACCACTCTGGACATAGAATCACCATTGTAACTTGATACGCTTTTTAGCGGGACTGGCCTGTAGATAAAAATTAATTCTTAATTCTTAGCCCCCTTAAACCACCAAACTTCAACGGCCGAAACTAGCCGTTTCCATAGCAACAAATGTTCCAACGATACCGTAGTTATAAACACTAGCTAACCAAAAGATAGCTTATTCCCAAATTCTCGCTTGACAAGCGGGTCCAGACACCTTAACTCTTCATAACTTAAAAAATTATGTTAGGGGTCTCGGCTCTCGCTTTTGAAACATGAGAACTCTTATGTAGCGGAGGAATCATATTTTTAAAAACTAAAAATATTATTATAATATATATATATATATATATATATATATATATATATATATATATATATATATATATATGTATGTATGTATGTATGTATGTATATATATATAATTCAGTTCAGAATTTTGAAGCCATCTTTCAGAATTAGCATGAAATAAACTTGTCAGAAGTTTAAAAAAGAAATAAAAAAGACCTTTTATTGAAAAAAGAATGGAATCAGTTATGAAACATATACATACGAGATCTTAAAATCAATGGATCGCAACCTTTTAAAAGCAGTGTTAGAAAAAAGCAGTATGTCAAAAGCTTCGAAGAGAAAACTCAAGTAGGTATTTCTTTGGTTAATTTGAAGATTAGGACCTGCGTTCAGTGTGCAATAAAAATTTCCCGAATTCTTACATTTACGTGCAAATGTATATGCTTCATTCGAAAATGAGTTGATAAATTTTATAAAATCTAACATTTTGGTGTTATTGACAGTAAAATTTCGGATTCATTCGCCTCGCGGCAGCCATTATTTGCGTTGGTTGCATACATTTGCTGCTGACGAGCTGTGAGTAGAAAATTCACTTGATTATTGATTATCTTGATTATTGCGCGCCCAATATAGTTCCCTTGCGCAATAATTGAGACAAGATGAGACGAGTAAGATGAGTATAAAAAAGGCTGCTCACTACATACTTTTTAAAGCAAACAGAGAGCGTGTTCTAACCTGCAAATTAACCATTTCTTTTTCATTAATATTTAATAAATAATATTTACTAAATATTCATTAAATTTCGAATGTAATAAATGTTTTTCGTTTTCCTTCATAATAATTTAGACAAGAAGAAATTCACTTACTTGCGGTGAGAAAAAATGACGAATAATGACTGGATGACAACTGCTTTAGATAGGTTTGAAAAATCAAAATTTCAAATATTAAGAAATTCACTTGGCTTGTGCGTCAATTTAGATGTGTCGAAAAATAAGTAAGTTATTCTAAATAATCAGAAAAAAAACGATACTACTTCCACCAGTAGGTAAATTATTTCATGCACATACACATAAACGTAAGTTGAATTACCAGAGGTGGGCTTGCAAACTAAATATATATATATATTTAAAACTTCGAGGGGAAATCCCAAGCGGTATTGAATGAATTGAGTATTTATATTTTCATATATATTCATAAAAGAAGGAATCTATTAAATTGCAATGAGAATGACACGAGAAATTCGCACATAATATTCACGGGTTACCTCCTCCTAATTTCCGAAACTGCTCCTAGGAGACGTTCTCAGGACGATAAATACATTTAATAATTTTTTATCACTCTCATTTAAGATTGTCTGCTTTTTGGACAATTGTTTTAGAAATAAAAGTGGAAAAATTAGAAAGTCATCTGCGACTTATCAGTTACTCAAATCCAATGTAAGAGGACATCTACAAAACTAAAGACAAGTTTTTAAAATTATTTGTCTAAGAAGAATTTGAAATCATACCTGTTGTTATTCATTGAATAACAATGTTAGTTACAGAATCAATTATTAGTAGATTCGAACAATAATCTAGCGAGCACAAACAATTCATCTTAATATAGTGGACTTCATGCAATGCTCTGTTGCGCATTTGAACTGTCTGTTATTGTGTTAATTGTGGCAAGTGGGCCTCGGATGTAGTGGGCACCCGATATCAGATAAAATTGCAACAAGGAAACAAACACAGGCAATTGTTGTACTAAGATCGGGTAACTGAGCTGGTCATCTGAAACTCATTAGTTACTCATGTCCAATGTGAAAGGACATTTTCATACCTAAAGATTATGAAGATAAGTTTAAAAAATTCGTTGTCCTAGAAGAATTTTGAAACATACATGTTGTTATTTCTTGGAAAGTAATAGTTAGTTTGATGCAGAATCAATTATTGGCAGATTTGAACAATCATCTAGTGAACACAAACGATTCATTTTCCTATATTAGACTTTATGCAATGCTTTGCTGTGCATTAGAACTGTTAATGTATGAATTATGGCAAGTGAGCCCCTGATTGTGGGCAAGTGAGCCCCTGATTGAGAGTTACCCATACATGGGAGAAATGTGCAACTAGGAAAGAAACACAGGCAATTGTTGTACTAAGATTGGTTAACTTAGCATGTCCTCTGATCCTCATCAGTTTCTCATATCCAATGTGAGAGAACATATTCATACCTAAAGATTATGAAGACACGTTTAACAAATTAGATGTCTGAGGAGAATTTGAATTCGTACGTGTTGTTATTCATTGAAAAGTAATTGTTAGTTTGTCGCAGAATAAATTATTGGCAGATTCGAACAATCATCTAGTGGGCACAAACGGTTCATTTTAATATAGTGGACTTCATGCAATGCTGTGTTGGGCATCTGAACTGTTAAAGTGTCAATTATGGCAAGTGGGCCCCCTGATGTAGTGGGCACCCGATATCAGATAAAAGTGCAGCAAGGAAACAAATACAGGCATTTGTTGTACTAAGATTGGGTAACTTAGCATGTCATCTGCTCCTCATCAGTTACTCATGTCCAATGTGAGAGGACATTTTCATACCTAAAGATTATGAACACAAGGTTAAGAAATGCGAGGTCTGGGGAGAAATTGGAATCTTACAAGTTGTTCTTTATTGAAAAGTAATTGTAAGTTTGTCGCAGAATCAGTTATTGGCAGATTCGAACAATCATCTAGTGAGCACAAACGATTCTTCTTAATATAGTGGACTTCATGCACTGCTTTGTTGTGCATTTGAACTGTTAATGCGTCAATTATGGCAAGTGAGCCCCTGTTTGAGAAGTCCCCATATATCGGACAAAATTGCAACAAGGAAACAAACACAGGCAATTGTTTTACTAAGATTGCGTAACTTAGCATGTCATCTCTCTCCTTATCAATTACTGATGTCCAATGTAAGAGGACATTTTCATACCTAAATATTATGAAGACACGTTTAAGAAATCCGTTGTCTGAGGAGAATTTGGAATCATGCATGTTGTTATTCATTGAATAGTAATTGTTCGTTTGATGCAGAATCCATTATTAGCAGATTCGAACAATCAACTATTGAACTCAAATGATTCATATTCAGATATTGGACGCCATGCAATGCTCTCCTGCGCATTTGATCAGTTAATGTGTCAATTATATCAAGTGGGCGCCTCATGGTGTGGTCCTCCGATATTGGGTAACAGTGTAACAAGGAAACAAACACAGGCATTTGTTGTACTAAGATTGGGTAACTTAGAATGTCATCTGCTCCTCAACAGTTACTCATGTCCATTGTGAAAGGACATCTCCATGCCTAAAGTTTATGAAGACAAGTTTAAGAAATTCGTTGTCTGAGGAGAATTTGGAATTATACATATTGTTATTCTTTGAAAAGTAATTCTTAGTTTATTGCAGAATCAATTATTGACAGATACGAACCATCATCTTGCGTGCACAAACAATTCGTCTTAATACAGTAGACTTCGTGCAATGCTCTGTTGCGCATTTGAACTGGTAATGTGTCTATTATGGCAAGTGGCCACTGATGGAATGGTCTCGCGATATCGGATTGGGTAACTTAGCATGTCATCTGCTCCTCATCAGTTACTCATGTCCAATTTGAGAGGACATTTTCATACCTAAAGATTATGAAGACAAGGTTAAGAAATGCGAGGTCTGGGGAGAAATTTCAACAAGGAAAAAACACATGGAGTGGTTCCCCAATGTCGAGTAAACGAATACTGGCAATTGTTTTACTAAGGTTGTGTAATTAGCATGTCATCTACACCATACTCATGTCCCATGTGAGAGGATATTTCCATGCGTAAACATTATGAAGACAAGTTAAAGAAAGTCATTGTCTGAGGAGAATTTGGAATCTATGCATGTTGTTTTCATTGAAAAGTAATTGTTAGTTTTTGCAGCGTGTCTCACTGGCGACGGTTCGAGGTAATGCTTTCTCCATCATAGCGGTTGGCAGGGGATAGAAAAAATTGTTTATAGTTACGTTGTTCTGGAATTGTCATCATTGGTCGACTGAACTTGCTTTGTTTCGATGACTTTTGTTTTGTTATTATTAGTTACGTTATTTAATTTATTTCTGACGAAAGATCGGGGCAGATCTGAAATATCAAATATATATATATATATATATAAAAATATAAATAAATTATTGCATTATCAAACCAAAGTTGTTAGTTTGTTGCACAATCGATTGTTGGCAGATTCGAACAATTCATTTAGTGAGCACAAACGCTTCATTTTAATATAGTGGACTTTATGCTTGATTTTCTGCGCATTTGAACTGTTAATTTGTCGATTATGGCAAGTGAGCCCCTCATGGACTGCTCCCCCGATATAAGTGCAACAATGAAACAGAGGAAATTCTATTACTAAGATTGGGTAACTTAGCAAGTCATTTGCACCTTATCAATTACTTATGTCCAATGTTAGAGGATATTTTCATACCTAAAAATTATGAAGGTGAAGAAATTCGATGTCCGAAGAGAATTTGGAATCATACATGTTGTTATTCATTGAAAAGTAATTCTTAGTTTGTTGCAGAATCAATTATTAGCAGATTCGAACAATAATCTCGTGAGCACAAACGATTCATCTTAATATAGTGCACTTCATGCAATGCTCTGTTGCACATTTGAATTGTTACTGTGTCAATTATGCAGTATACTATTTTAAAATGTCAACCAATTAGTTAATATTAAAATAAATAATAGCTTAAATATTCAATTATATCATTCTGTATTTATATTTCGCATCTACTTCCAGTAATATATACTCTACATGTACATTGCAGTATGGCATGTTATATTCCTCCTCCGCATACAGAGATGACCTTGACATCAAATCACTGGGGTGCAGAGGGTGCGAAATGGTCTTCACCCTGAAATGTACGTTGCAGCTGTGAGATGCTGTGTTCTGACCTATGCTGGGAGACGAAGCCCTATTGATATTTCCTTTTCTGGTATCTCTGGTCTTTGCCCCTGATCCTTTTCTGGTGTCTCTGTTTAAGTGCGACGTCAATCGCCATCTTCCATTTTCTAGAACACTGTTCCTTCTTGTTTTTTTTCTTCAATCCTCCCCATTCTCAGTCTTCTAATTCCTTTTCACCCTCACTCCCTGTAGTCCCCTGCGTTATGCTGGTATTACCGTCTTGCTTGTATTTTAAACGATTCACAAAAAAGACCAAACGAACACTTTTTTTTTCTCTTTCGTGCTGGTATGACGATAAACTACATCCGGCAGCAAGGCCTCTGATCAGAAGACTGGAGGTTTTGAGGGCCATGAAACCAATCAATCGTTGTTACTCCTCATGCGGAGATGACAAATGAGTCCGATCTTCACCCTGATATGTCTACCGCAGTTGTGATACGGGATGCTGTGTGCTGACCTTTGCTTTGGGGGTGGGGGCAGCTCTCTCGATCTTTCCTTTCCTGGCGTCTCTGTTCTTTGTCCCTGATTCTTTTCTCTTCAAGATCAGACACTCTGGTCCTCCTCAGCCGACTCTTCCCAGATGGAATCGGGAATGCCACAATGCTTGAGAGACTCCTTCAGCATGGACATGTACGTTGTAATCACTAAGAAATACACATTATTTCCACAAAGTGTTAATAGTACACTTATTTCCATATGTATTTTTTGAAAATTTTATTTACTCGTTATATAAATTAAATAAGAGAATTGTAGTTGTGGGCTGGGCTCATTTTTTGGAGCCAGTCCGCTACTGAATGTACCTCGTACGTATGGAAAGTTACTGCCTGTTTAAAAACTCACCCTTGTTTATGACTTGGCGAGTTTGCATTCTTTTCTTGCCGTCCGTCTGTATGTCACTCTTTCTGTCGCCTTTCGTTCTCGGTATATTTCCGATTTCTCCCCTTCTCTTGCGTCAGTAATGATACACATTACCTATATCTCCTTGTTCGTTTACTCACCAAACCTAACGACTAACTTGGAGCACAAAGCCCAATAGAACTACGTAAAAGCGACAAGACACGTTCAGAGTGCTATACAAACCAACTACGCACGTGTGCCACCACTTCCTGTCGATGATTCATCTTCTTTTATGTGCGATCATTGTCCTCCACATCTTCCTGTCCCTTGAATCTCTTAATGTTATTTTCTCCCAAACGCAGCCATTAATGTACTCAAGCCCATCAAGAATGTTACGCGCTGTTTTCCTCGATTCTTTTTTTTTTAATTTTTTCTTGTGAGTATCAGATTTTCCAAACCTTCCTTCCTTCCTCATTACGTGGGCCATAAGTTAAATTCCTCCTCCTGATGCTGTTTTTGTTTCCATTCTCTACAAAACCTTGTTGTTGCTCACATGTGCTGAGTCTCTTCAGGACGGAGGCGATCATGGCCCTCCACATGTTCCTGCCCCTTGAAGCTTGTACAAAATTTTGTCTTTTTGTTATTTTCTGCCAAACCGTGCTATACATTTGCACAAGACTATCAATTATGTTACGCTCTGCATTCCGCGGACCCTTTTTCTCTCAATCTGAACCGTGAGTATCATATTTTCCAAGCCCTCCTTCCTCATTACGTGTCCCATAAATTTTAAACTGCTTCTTCCTGGTGTTACGTATAAGTTTCTTTTTGTTACCGTACTCTCCTAAACGTAGTTGCTGGTTACATGGGCTGTGTCCCTTCAGGGCGGAGCAGATCATGACCCTCTACACCTTTCTGTCCCTTGTAGCTCTTAATAAGGTTTGTCTTTTTGTTATTTTCTCCCAAACTGTGTCATACTTCTTGCTCAAGACTACCAAATATGTTATGCTCTGCTTCGTTCCTCATTACGTGGGCCATAAGTTAAATGCCTCTTCCTGGTGCTGTTTTTGTTTCCATTCTCTACAAATCCTCGTTGTTGCTCATATGTGCTGAATCCCTTCAGGGCGGAGGCGATCATGGCCCGCCACATCTTCCTGTCTCTTGAAGCTCTTAATGTTATTTTCTCCCCAACCCAGCCATTAACGTAATCAAGCCCATCAAGTATGTTACGCGCTGTTTTCCTCGTTCCCTTTTTCTTGAAATCTGTCTTGTGAGTATCCGATTTTCCAAACCTACCTTCCTTCCTTCGTTCCTCATTACGTGAGCCATCAGTTAAATGCCTCTTCCTGATGTTGTTTTTGTTTCCATTCTCTACAAATCCTCGTCGTTGCTCACATGCGCTGAGTCCCTTCAGGACGGAAGGCGGTCGTGGCCCTCCTCTTTTTCCTGTCCATTGTAGCTTTTAATAAGTTTCGTCTGAGCATTGTAGTTGTGAGAGAGTCTTTTAGATTTCTTTTAGACCCAGACCACTACCGAATGCATCTGTACGGACGGAAAATTACTAAGACTCACCGATTGTATGTGTGTGCCAGAAGGCATTCTTCTCTTTGTATGCATGCGACCCTTCCTCGCGCTTTTGGACTAATTATATTTTCATTACTCTCGATTTCTTATCTATATTCCTGGGTTTGTCTACTCCCCAAAATTGCACCCTTTGACTTGCAACAGTCAGCCGAGTAGAACTGCTTAACAGTGACGAGACAGATTCAAAGTGATATAAAAAGCAATGACGTGCGCGTGTCACCCCTGACTATTTATAAATACATTTTCGGTATTCAAACTGGTGTCTGGAATTTTAGAAAGGCGACAGACAAAAGAAACGTAAATGGAATGTTTTCTCAAATTTTTTTTTTTTGTTATTTTCCACCATATTAGTTTCCATTCACAGTCTGGTTGTTCGTTGTTTGTTTTGTTTTATGACATATCAAGATCAGTGGGTCATTTAATGCCAACAACATTTTTGAAATAGATTCATAGCGATAGTTTGGAAAAAGAAGGTGTGTATGTATACATATATATCTGAACCATTTTTCAATTACTCATATTTTTTAGTACAATCCAACTTCTTTTATGAAATTTACAATCTTGGATGGTTTTATTTCCGTAATTTTTTTTTTAAATTACTCACTTGATAATATTTTGTTCGCACTAGATCAAAATCTACACACTCTAACAGTAGATGTTTAATTGTAAATTTTTATTTCCTGGTAATATTTTCTCTTTCAAAAATGTATTGCTGGTAATATTTTTTCCTTCAAAAATGTATTGCTAGTAATATTTTTTTCTTTCAAAATTGGCAATTTTTTTTAAAAAATTTTATTGGTGGTGATATTTTTTTTTTCTTTCAAAATTGTATTAGTGATAATATTTTTGTCTTTCAAAATTTTATTGGTGGTAATATTTTTTTTTCTTATGAACACATTTTCGCTATTCAAACAGGTGTCTGGACTTTTAGAAAGGCGACAGGTGAAAGAAACATAAATGTAATATTTTCTCAAATCCTTTTTTTTTTTTTTTTCCACTATATTAGTTTCCATTTACAGCCTGGTAATGTGTTTTCCTCCATGGTAGTGAATGCTGGATAATCTCCTCAAAGATAAAGAGACCTGGAACAACAACAGAAATGCGGTTCTACAGAAGGATGATGAGGATACCATGAACCAAAAATGAGAAAACGGAAACAAAAAGGAAACTGATACTTCGTATCGAAATTTGAAAGTTTAAATTTCTAAATGGAGAAATATGCCTAGTAAAATCTGTGATACTCACAGGACAGATTGAAGGCAAGTGGGGCAGAGAAAACCACGCATAACATACTTAGATATTTTAAAGAAGGTTTAGCAGAATTAGCAAAAAAACAAAATTTATTAAGAGCTACAACGGACAGGAAATTGTGAAGAGCTATGTTCGCCTACGTACTGAAGGAACACGGCACATAGAAGAAAAATAACGAGCTTTTGTAGATGGATGGTGAGACAAAAACACAAAATTTATTAAGAGCTAAAAAGGACAGGAAATTGTCGAGAGCCATGATCTCCTACGTCCTAAGGGAAACCCGCACATAGAAGAAAAAGGAGTGAATTGTTTTAATTAGAGTAACATGTTCAAATCAAGATAGTGCACAGCGTTGTTACGACGAGCAACTAATGCATTTAACGTGTTCTTTTGTAAAAGGTCTCTTTTGCGTTCATATAATCTTTTATTTAAATGTCTTGAGGTTTCTGCGATTTATTCTTTGTGGTAGAAGCATGTTTGAATAAGTCTGAGAGATGATCTTCGGCTGTCCAAGTCTGTCTTCGTGTAGCGAAAATCGTTTTATAGAACAGCAAATCAGGGGATGACATTGATTTGGCATTAATCTGGACACTGTCACTAGAGAATGTTCTGACGTGTCTGGGGAGGGATAAAACTTTTGCTAAGCACGTTGATTGAAAGAAGTCGAGGACGTTCACACGATGTACCGTCGCTATATCGAACATTGGATTGTTTTGTCTTGTTTCCTGACGAAGTGCATCCACTGAAGCCTGGGCCATATTTTGATAGATATGTGATCTAAACCAGGAAGTAGTTGTGGATGGTTTGTAGCCACTGTCGGATTTTACAAATTCAGATGCAAAAATGTCCAAAGGTGCATGGTACGAAAAGGCCTTCTTACAATATGAGATTGGTAATATTCGTCCCCAAAGTTCTTAACGCTTGACCGACCATTCGAATATATGTTCCCGTAGTGGACATTTCTGTTGAATACAGGGTCATTGTTTGGGAGATGGGATCTACACATTGCAGTACTTGTGCGTGGTTTATACCCACGGGAAATACGACGGATTTTACAAAATCAGATGCAAAGTGCACAGACGTTGCATGGTAATGAAAGGCCCTCTTTCAATGTGAGATCGGTAATATTCGTTCACAAAGTTCCGAATACCTTGACTGACCAGTGTAATGTTGTTTGTTCTCATGGACAATTCTGGTGAAAAATGGTCCATGTTTTGGGAGATATGGGATCTAAACCAGAAAGTAGCTGTGGGTGGTTTGTACTACGACTGATTTAACGAAATCAAACGCAAAAATTCCCAAACGTTGCATGAAAGGCCTTCTTTCAATGTGAGATTGGTGATATTCATCCCCAATGTTCACTTGACCGACCATTCGAATGTTTATTTCCGTACTGGGCATTTCTTGTGAAGCCTAGACCCTGTTTTGAGAGATGGGATCTAAACCTGGCAGCAGTTGTCGGTAGTTTGTACCCACTGGAAAGACGACAGATTTCACGAAATCAAATGAAAAATTATCCAAACCTGGCATTGTACTGAAAGGCCTTCTGGTAATATCAAATTGGTAATATTCGTTTTACACAGTTCCGAATATCTTGACTGACCATTGGAATGTCTGTTCTTCTCATAGTCATTTCAGGTGAAGACTGGCCCATGTTTTGAGAGATGGATTCTATACCTGGCAGTAATTGTGGGCGTTTTGTACGTATCAGAAAGATGATATTTCGATAACAGATGCAAAACATTTAGAAACATAGCATGATATCGAAAAGCCTTTTTTTAATATCTATTTGGTAATATTCGCCAGCAGTATGTTGAAACTCTGGACCGAACCGAACATTAGCATAGCTTCAGCCATCATTATACACATATGAAGGAAACGCAGTCGTGGTTCCCGACGATTTGCATCCACTGGAACAGTTCTGCTAACGGTAGCAATTAATATGAAAAGCCGAACCAAATAATTAAGCAGTTCCATTATGTTCATGTCTGGCTGCTGGTTTCTCGGGATAGGGATTAAATTCGGCAATCGATCTAGCTGTTTGTACCCAATGTGTCGTCATCCTTTGGGACGTGAAGCCGGCGTTGGTTTTGTATCTGGAAATAAAAATGAGAGATCGAAATGAAAACATTAGAACAAAGAGAATATCACATAATTAAAACTGTTGACTATCGGACTGTTACAAAAGGGAATATCGATTAGTTAATATTTCAATGTCAATTCACATCATCTTCACCGTAATTGGACCAGCATATATCAAAAGTATTTTTGTTTTTCAGTCTTGTAATGTGTCTTCAACCTTTGGGACGTAAAGCGACGTGGGTTTGTATCAGGAAATAAAAATGAAAAATCAAAATGAAAACATTAGAACAAATCATCTTCACCGCAATCGGACCAGGATGTATCAAAAGTATCTTCGTTTTTTCAGTCTTGTAAAATCCACTATTACATGTGTTCTTTTTAAGTTTATTTAAAGCCATATATTTTACAGTAAATTGTAATCTAAATTTATTGATTTTTGTGTTTGGATATGTAGTCGAGGCAATTTCATTAATTTTCCTAATATTGTCATTGCATATATATATATATATATAAATATATATATATATAAATATATATGTACGTATGTATGTATGTATGCATGTATATATATACACGCCAGACTAAACAAACAGTAAAATATTTGTTAAGAACGTATGTATTAAAATTGTTTCATTAAAGACGTACTTGTGCACTAACCTTGTTTGTCACACCTTGTCAAAGCGTTTTGAAATATCGTCCTTGAGTAGTAGTTGTGGTCTAGCGCTTCACTGATTCTGTAAGAAATATCAGAGTTGAGGATATCAACAGCAGACCGAAACCAAAGAAAACCCGTACTGCTTGTCGTTCAAGTGCTTGTCACTATTGAGGTGATCAACAATTTTTTTTTTTATTATAAAAGGTGCCAAATGACAGTGAGTTGGCTGATGAGCTGATACTGATAAAGGGATGAGCACCCATTCGCATTCTTGGAAACAGAGCAAACAACTGACACCTTGGAAAGTATTTCTGATTCAAACACCGGCTAGACAGTATCGCTATTCAGAGGTTCTATCGATAGAAAACTTGTGCACTAACACTGTTTGTCACTCTTTGTCAAAGCGTTTTGAAATATCGTCCTTGAGTAGTAGTTGTGGTCTAGCGCTTCACTGATTCTGTAAGAAATATCAGAGTTGAGGATATCAACAGCAGACCGAAACCAAAGAAAACCCGTACTGCTTGTCGTTCAAGCGCTTGTCACTATTGAGGTGATCAACAATTTTTTTTTATTATAAAAGGTGCCAAATGACAGTGAGTTGGCTGATGAGCTGATACTGATAAAGGGATGAGCACCCATTCGCATTCTTGGAAACAGAGCAAACAACTGACACCTTGGAAAGTATTTCTGATTCAAACACCGGCTAGACAGTATCGCTATTCAGAGGTTCTATCGATAGAAAACTTGTGCACTAACACTGTTTGTCACTCTTTGTCAAAGCGTTTTGAAATATCGTCCTTGAGTAGTAGTTGTGGTCTAGCGCTTCACTGGTCCTGTGAGAAATATCAGAGTTGAGGATATCAACAGCAGACCGAAACCAAAGAAAACTCGTACTGCTAGTTGTTCAAGCGCTTGCCTCTATTGAGGGAATCAACAATATTTTTGTTGATAATAAAAACCATGTTCATGTCGATTATAAAAAATGTCAAGATGGCTTTTAGGTGACTGGGGAACCGATACTGAGACGTGGATGGGCGTTCACCAGACTTCTGGGAAACAGGACATACAACTGGCACCTTCTACAGATTTTGAAAGTATTTCTTATTCAAGCACTGCTTAAATAGTATCGCTAAGATCGAAGATGAATGAAGACAACCGGTGGGATTGTTACTGGAACGATAGCTTTTTTAGGATCAAGACTATTCAAACGTATTGAAAAATGTCTGGCTGGGATAAAAATATTTCTGAGATTGTGTTCAGTGAGACGGGGATTGTCGGTAAAGCGGTGGCCTTTGGCCTCTAACGTTGAGTTAGATGCAAAGATCGTAGCGAAGAGCTTGGTCCTATCTGACGAGGATGAGATGACATCAGGGACACATACGATAGCGGGAACTGACGCCGTTGATCTATTCAGATTTTACTTGATACTGATAAAGGGATGAGCACCCATTCGCATTCTTGGAAACAGAGCAAACAACTGACACCTTGGAAAGTATTTCTGATTCAAACACCGGCTAGACAGTATCGCTATTCAGAGATTCTATAGATAGAAAACTTGTGCACTAACACTGTTTGTCACTCTTTGTCAAAGCGATCTGAAATATCGTCCTTGAATAGCATTTGTGGTCTAGTGCCTCACTGGTCCTGTGAGAAATGCCAGTCATCAGTTGAGGATATCAGTGCGGGACCAAAACAAAAGAAAACCCGTACTGCTTGTCGTTCAAGCGCTTGTACCTACTGAGGTGATCAAAAAGGATTATTTATGAAAGCAGGAACAGACGCTATGTCCGTATTTCTAATTTAGTTGAAGCTCTTCGAATGTTCTGACGTGCTTTGCTAAGCTTTTATGAGGGGACGTGAGACAAGGTTTAGGAGAAACAACAAAAAGACAAAATTTATTACGAGTTAAAGAGGACAGGAAATTGTCGAGAGCCATGATCTACGTCCTGAGGGAACACGGCACATAGAAGAAAAAGGAATGAATTGTTTTAACTAGAGTAACATCTTCAAATCAAAATAGTGCACAGCCTTGTTATGACGAGCAACTAATGCATTTAACGTGTTCTCTTGTAAAAGGTCTCTTTTGCGTTCTTTTATTTAAATGTCTTGAGGTTTCTGCGATTTATTCTTTGTGGTAGCAGCATGTTGGAAGAAGTCTGAGAGATGATCTTCGGTTGTCCAAGTCTGTTTTCGTGTAGCGAAAATCGTTTTATAGAACAGCAAATCATGGAATAAATTTGATTTGTCATCAATCTGGGCACTGTCACTGCTAAGCATTTATAAGAGCACGTTGATAGAAAGAAGTCGAGGATGTTCACACGATGTACCGTCGCTACATCGAACGTTGGATTCTTTTGTCTTGATTCCTGACGAAGTGCATCCACTTACTGAAGCCTAGGCCATATTTTGAGAGATATGGGATCTCAACAATCACAGAGATTCCCCATTGACCATGCCTTACGCAGCATTTTTTGGCCAAGTAAAAATTTTTCTATTCTTTTCTATTTTATTTCTTATCTATCGTTTTCTTTTACATCAGTAGGAACAGATAAGTTCATCTAATGTCCTGTTCGTACACCTTCCCAGTTTTTTTTTTGCACAGGAGTAGTCAGTTCATCCCTTGATTCGTGTTTAGTATCTGAGGTGTTTTCTTATTCTCTTTCAAGTAGCCATTTGCATCTCAGTGACATTAACGGCTTGTTTAAGAAAAAAACATTTTTTTAAATGTAAAATGTGATATCAAATAGAGAAAAAGAAAAGTGGTAATAACAAAACTGAAATTTGTCGTCGGCAAGGTCAATGATGACGTTCGGAGATGTTTTAAATTTTCAACTATGTGTAAAAGTATTGAAGTCATAAATTAGAGATTTTTTTATAATGATCCTGTTAGAGAAAGCTTCCTTTTTTTAAGAAATTCGACTGTTTTTATATTATTGTTTCATATGACTTAAATAGACTTTTTCAAATTTTTAATGTATTAACAATGTTTATCTTTGCCATGTCACACTTATTTTGTCGATCTTATCTAGATTAAATAATAATTAGTCGGACAAGTTAACTTATTATTCAACTTTGTAGTGGACGTTTACATATACCACGCCCAGAAATCACTCAACAGTCATTGGACAGAAAATAATCACTACTTTCTTTAAAGACAATTTACGCATCGCACAAGCCACATAAAATTTTCTCATGTTTTACCTTACCGAACTTGATATAGAAAAAAAAAATCAGCAATTGGTCGATTTTTGACCAATCACATAAATTGACATTTCTTATAATATTTTCCCGCTCTCGTCCCTGGAGCCTATGTTACGTGTATATATAGCAGAAATTAGAGAAAGAACATTAGTAGACTATTAAATTTCAGAGCCATAACCACGTACGTGTATTCTCAATCTTCTACTCAAACACACACACAGACATAAATTACATACGCACTACACTGTGAACTGTCTGTTTCAAAAGCCAAGTGAACTCTTCAAGACTTTATAAGACATCCTCTTGCACAACATTCTCAATTTCAAACCCATATATAAAATATTCTTGAACTCTAAACAAATTTAAACAAGAAAAATTCTTACAACACACATTTGTATTCCCACACGATACAAGGGGAACTACTTTTTACATCTTAAACTTTATTGTCACTAACACAATTGTATATTTACTTGTTTTCAATACATGTTTTTCTTGTTGACATTCAATGATCTCTTGTCATTCTTTTTCGTGTTTCTTTGCAAATTAAATGAGGTGTGCTAATTTCAAAACGCAACCTTCATCAAAAACCTTCTGATACATTTCTTACCAAACCTCATTAGCGCCCAACAACTTTAATGAAAACATTACATGTAAAGTTATTTATACACTACAATATTAGTAATAATTGAATGCATTTAATTTAACTTAAAATATATATAAAAAAATGTAAATATATAAAGTTTAAAAATAAGAAATTTAATTAAAATCATGATTTATTTCATTGAAAATTGTTACAAGTGAAAATTTGTGGGTTTTTTTTCCATTTCATATGAAACTTTGTGTTGGACCTTGTTTACTTAAGAAATATAACTGTTTTTATATTATTGTTTAATATGACCTAAATAGTCTTTTTAACATTTTGAATGAACCAATAGTTATTACATTCGCGATACTACATGTCGATATTAACTCGATTAAATAATAACTAGTGAGACTTGTTAGTTTAACCTATTATTCAACTTTGATGAAAACATTACAAGTTATTTATACAATACTGTATTAGTAATATTTGAATACATTTAATTTAGCTTGAAATATCTTTAAAAACGTTAAATATATAGTTTAAAAAAAGAAATATAATTAAAATCCTAATTTATTTCATTGCAACATGTCACGAATGAAATTTAGTGTCTTTTTCCATTTCATATGAAAAATTTTCGACTTTGTTTACTTTATCTACAAGATCAGGTATATCAGTATCACGGTGGTTATATTAACAGGGCATCATCAATATGTCGGAAGATTGTTGATTGTTTATGTGAAAAATTTCGGAAATGACCAGATTCGAGAAATTCGAGGAAAATGTTATAAAACGAATTAAAATAGATCATGATCAAGTAAAGACTAATTTAATGCCACGCTAGAATTCGAAAAAAAAAAAATATTTAAAAAAAAATTATCTTTAAATTAAAAATTCCCAGCGTCGCACTTTTGTGCGCATGTGTAGTCGCATCAATGTAAAACATACATTTTGTCCGATGAAGTAACGAACGAAAGGCGTCACACGAAAATTTATTCCACATTATCGGACAGTTTTTTTCTCTATTGTTAGTAATATTTGAATTCATCCAATCCAACGTAGAAAATCTATTAAAAAAAAACATTTCCAATAAAGAAATGTTATTAAAATCATAATTTATCACGTTGAAACTTGTTACAAGTGAAATTAATTCACTTTAAGTTCTATTTCATAATACTGTGTAACCCGGATATAAGAGAGTTGTCGGGACCGTAGAAGAAGTATCTTATATCCGGGCTTCTCTTATATATGGGTCTCTTATATCCGGGTTACACTGTGCTGAAAGTATTACACCGTTTGTATCCGCAATAAAAAAAATTAAAAATAAAATAAAATTAAAAAACATCCACTCGAGTGAGGGGTCGAGCATTTCAGTAATGATGGGGTTTTCTTTCTCGGCTTTTTGTTTGGAATTGTGCGGAACGTTAAGAGTTTGAATTGATTAAAAAGAGAAAAAAAAAGATCATAATCCTCTATACCAAACAGACAATAACCAATGTCTTAATAAAGAACTAAAATTTGTCATCATCAATGGCCGATGATGACGTTCGAAGATGTTTTAGAGTTTTTTTTAAAAAAAGGTAACCTATTAATCTCATATCCGTATTTGAGTTTCCAATATGATCTTTATCGTAGAACGATTCTTTTTGGGGTGGGGAAAGTGTTTAGAATGCTTACTGATATATTAATAGAAAACTACAATTTATCGAAATGCTTGTTCATACTATGTAACTTGTCCAGACGAGATCTGTTGTTCAAAATTAATCGTCTGTTAGCAAATGTTACAAAAACATTTGCGTTGTGTTATTTCGATTTATATTTAGCATTTGTAACTCAGAGGGAGAAATTTTGACCTTGTATTCTCACATCCGTGTTTTGAAAACAACCTATTAAATTGATACCCGTATTTATGTTTTCATAATGACCCTAACCCAGAACGATTCCTTTTGAATGGGGATCCTGTCTGGAGTCCTTAGAGATGTATTAATTTTAAAATCGTGCGTGTTGCCTCAGGGTTCTTGATAAGATCCAGAGACGGATATGCAATGTGATTGGCCCTGATCTGTCATCTCGTCTGCAGTCGCTCTCTCACAGACGCGATGTTGCATCGCTCTGCCTTTTCTACAAGTACTTCCATGGTAATTGCTCCGAGGAGTTGCTTTCGCTTGTCCCTAAGCCTCGTGAATTTAAGCGCCCTACGAGACTGGCATCCCGTTCCCACCCCTTCACCGTTGAAACTGTTCGATGTAGATGTCTTTTCTACTCCAATAGCTTCATGTCTCGCACATCTCGCCTATGGAACTCCCTTCCTTATTACTGTTTCCCTGACAAATACAATCTCCAACGGTTTAAGTGTAGCGTCAATCGTCATCTCCAATTGCCTTGATCTATCCACTTCCCTTCTCCACTTCCTGACATCTTTCATTCCTATCTGCTCTCGCTCTATATCTTCCGTAACCCCGCAGCCTTGATCGACCCTCCGTCCTTCTCTTTCTCCACATCCCTTCCTTTACCACTCCTATCTGCTCTTCCTCCAACCCTTCTGTAACCCCATGCGTGATAGTGGCCACCGGCCTTGCTTGGGGTGATAAGTTTAAAAAAAAAAAAAAAAAATTCAAAATGTCTAAACAGATCTCGGAATCAGTATTAAAAAACTTCATTTAATCTGAAAATTCCAGCACGTAATAATTAAAAGCAATCCCTTAATAATAGTTTAAATGGGGAGAAATTTACTTACCTGCAAGAAAAGGCAACTGCAAGAAACGATGCGTGTAAAACAAACGGGTAAAATTCATTGCCAATAGGAGCCTTGTTTTGTTTAGTGGAAAATTGCAGGTGTGTCAAACATAAATCAAAGTTAAATAAGGAAAAGAATATCTAAACTTAAATGGATGTTTAATTTTGTTAAAAATCTGTATATTATTGAGGAAAGTATTGTTTATTAGATTAACCTTACCCGTATTACACAAACATATCAAGGTACCATAGGCTCCAGAGCGCTCGGCGCGAAAAGACATTTTCGCGTGGACTTGTTACAGTTCTAAGGGTCTGTGCCAATGAGAAGTCTCGCTTTATGAAACTAGAGTGTTGATTGGTTGATAAGTAAATTTCTCCCCATTTAAACTATTATTAAGGGATTGCTTTTAATTATTACCTGCTGGAATTTTCAGATTAAATGAAGTTTTTTAATACTGATTCCAAGATCTGTTTAGACATTTTGAATTCCATCGATTTTAAAATTAATACATCTCTAAGGACTCCAGACAGGATCCCCATTCAAAAGGAATCGTTCAGGGATAGGGTCATTATGAAAACAACCGCCAGGAGGGTACATGCTTTACTGGTTGTCCCGGGCAATGCTTGGTAACCCATGACATCGTACCAAGATTTACTTTTTGCTACCTACATTCATATACATTGCAAATTAAACTAATCCCAACTGGCTATTAAATGATGAAAAATATTCGCTGATTTTGAAGTCATTCGGGGGCGGGGTGTTCTTGTGTTGTCCAAATCCGTGAATTTGTTTAGTTCATGCTAAATGTCGAATAAACACGATATAAAATCCACTATTTCTTGTTTATACTGTTGCACGTGTTAAAATCATTCAACTTAACGAGGAAAAACATCTCAGGTTGACGTTAAAAATTGCCGCAAAACATTGTTGATTTATCTAAGATGAAATAATCTATTATGGCATTGATGGAATAATCCATACTAACCCTCTCACCCCCTCCGGTATAAACCACTTTACACCAAAAATCACCTATCAACCAATCAACACTCTAGTTTCAGAAAGCGAGACTTCTCATTAGCACAGACCCTTAGAACTGTAACAAGTCCACGCGAAAATGTCTTTTCGCGCCTAGCGCTCTGGAGCCTATTTTATTGACCAAAACTCTATAAATAGAGGAATCTGAATCAACTCAAACAGTCAGACTTTCACCCCTGGAGAGATGCCAAACTAATCCACGCAAATTAAAACTTTGACCAACTACACTTTTACCGCGCAAACTTCTCTGACTCAGCAAACAACAACCACGCTCTCTCAGAAACAATTTCAAGCAATTACTTTCAATACTTAAAAAGTGATATTTACTCACTACTAAATATGTATTCGTGAACAATCAATCAAACATACAAACGACTAAAGGTACACAACTCCTACCAATTTTGGACAATAACTTAAACAAACTTACGCACACACACTATAGATTGAACTCACACAAAGGACATTTTTGTACATAACCAAATACTTAGTTTAATTTTACGAACAAATCTTAATAACAGCTTCACACACGCTGAAACTTCAAAAAAGCGTCCTACGAGGCTGGCATCCCGTTCCCACCCCTTCACCGTTGAAACTGTTAGATGTAGACCTCTCTTCTACTCCAATAGCTTCATGTCTCGCACATCTCGCCTATGGAACTCCCTTCCCTATTACTGTTTCCCTGACAAATACAATCTTCAACGGTTTAACGCTACACCGTCAATCGTCATCTCCAATTGCCTTGATCTATCCACTTACCTTCTCCACTTCCTGACATCTTTCATTCCTATCTGCTCTCGCTCTATATCTTCCGTAACCCCGCAGCCTTGATCGACCCTCCGTCCTTCTCTTTCTCCACATCCCTTCCTTTACCACTCCTATCTGCTCTTCCTCCAACCCTTCTGTAACCCCATGCGTGATAGTGACCACCGGCCTTGCTTGGGGTGATACGCTTAAAAAAAAAAAAAAATGCTCTACACAATCTAATTCAGTCATCCTCATTTATCCAAAAATATTAAAACCAATTGTATATGTCAATTGTATATAAATCAATGTTATTGTTACACTTTTTTTAATTATGTTTGTCTTCACTTTGAATTTTCTTGCATGATTTGTTTTCAATATTCCTTTTATCTCTTAATTTGTTGTGGACGAATGTTTAAGAACACCGACATCATAAATCCTTCTGGTAACTAAAAATGCATTCACCAGTCTGCAACAGTATGTCTTTATCTTTATTTTTCCGTATTGTGTTGTTCAAGTCTGTTGCATATTTTCTATTACTGTACATAATTAGATTACAATAAAAATTGTATTTTATATGAATACTACTACATGAAAATTGAGTCGTAGTAGAAGAGGGTCCTGTATCAGATACTCGTGGGCCCTGTATTATAGATTGAGTGGGGGCCCAAGCGACCCTTACAACAGCCCTGTATATACACATTACACACATACACAAACACACACACACACACATATATATATATATTGTTGGATTTCCACATTAGGCGTTTCTTGTCCAAAGTAACTAATAGCAACGGCGAGAATAGAAACATAAACAATAATATTAATATTTTTTATAAAAATCAGATGAACGATAATTACAAACAGGATGAATGCCGAATGAATAACATTATAAAAAAATGCATAGCACCAGTTGATAATAGCAAAAAAATTAGATTAATTATTTATTATAAAAAATTTAAAACTTGTAACCTTATAGTTAAAAATAATAATTCACCTCCTAGAACAAAATTGAATAGAGCAAACATTATTTACGAATTCAAATGTCCATTAAGGAATTGTATTCCTCAAGAATCAACTTTCGTAAATAATTATATAGGCCACACTACAAATCGTTTAACACGCAGATTAACCCTACACCTTTCTGACAATAGTTCAATTAGATCTCATTTAAATATTCATGGAGACCTACCGGACACTATTCGGAATATACTTGTCGACAACACTAATATAATAGCATCATCCACTTGCAAAAAAGGCTAAAAATAATGGAAGCCTTACTTATAAAAATAAACAAACCAACACTTAATAATATTAACTTTGAACATGGACATAATATCTTGACCGTGTTTTGAAACAAAAAATGAATCACTTTATAAAACATACACATAACAAACTATTTCTAATTCTAACAGTTGAAATATAATCCTTGAAAATGGCTAAATGTATAGCCGAAAGCGCTCGGATGAAAAGAACATTCGGACAGTTTTTATATAATTTATCCTCTGAAAAGAAAAACTTTATTAGATCGCACGAGAAATTATATAAAAAACTAAATAAAAGCACCTTGTCAGTCGTTTTTGATGAAATGTGCTTGAAAGAAGGATTGCTGCCTAAATACACAAATATATATATATATATATATATATATATATATATATATATATATATATATATATATATATAACATAATATAATATAAAAGCCTCAAACACTAATATTCTATGGATATGATTTATTACATTGGAATTGGAATCACGATTCAATTCGTCAGACCTACAAATTCAAAAATTATCAATATATGTATATATATATATATATATATATATATATATATATATATATATATATATATATATATTAACTATATATATAGTATTTACATTAGTCGGACTATTGTCCTCATCTTTGTCGCCATATTTGTCACAACGTTTCGGCCGTTGTACGCTCCGGCCTTCTTCAGGTGGTTGGAATTTCGAACCGAACCCTTTATTTCGATCTAGTTCCACGACTGTTCTAGTTCCACGAGCCATGTTTGATGGATGTCAGTTATCAGTTATCTCCTGCTAATTTTCCCTCTGAAAGTTCTCCACTGCCTGAACCGGGTATTGAACTCACACTCTATGGGTCTGTCACTTGATCTAACCAACGCCTTTATCCATTGTGCCATGTGTCCCTGAAACGTTGTGACAAATATGGCGACAAAGATGAGGACAATAGTCCGACTAATGTAAATACTGTACATAATAGCTTATCTCAGAAATATAGACAAACTATATATATATATGTATATATCAATATATATATATATATATTATATATATATATATATATATATATATATATATATATATATATATATATATATATATATATATATATATATATGCATGTTTCATTAAAAACGGCAGACAAGGTACTCAGGTTGTGCGTTTCATTTAATTTTTCTTGCGTTTGCACAAGGGCTTTCTTTTCTTTTTTTAGACACAGAGTGTGTAGAAAGCAGACCGTAAACCTAAAATATATGTCCCTTACGTAGACGATATTTTTGTCTTCGCAAATAATACTAAAGAAATAGATACACGTAAGACCACATTTGAGAAAAACTCTTTCCTTAACTTTACCTACGAACTTAATCAAAAATACTAACTCACATTCTTAGATGTTCTCGTAGAATATAGTAATAACACTTTTATCACCTCATTATATAAAATAAAAAAAACACTAGCAGAAACTCTTGCCACCTTAACTTTAAAAGTGAATGTTCACTCAGATACAAAATAGCAGTAATAAAAAGAAGAGTGTGTAGAAACTGTCCAAATGTTCTATAGTTCCGAGCGCTTTCGGCTACACTTTTAGCCATCATCAAGGATGATTTTATTTTTTCAGTTTAATTAATTGTGTGCGTTATGTGTATGTTTAAGTGTGTTATAGAGATTTTCTGAACACGGTTAGCACATTGTGGCCGTGTTCGTAGTTAATATTGTTAAGAGTTGGCTTTCCCGTTTTTATTATTAGGGCTTCCATTATTTTTAATCATTTTTTACAAGTGGATGAGGTTATTATATTTGTGTTTTCTACTAGTATGTTTCGAATGGAGTCTGGTTGTGCGTATGTTTAAATGGGTTCTAATAGAGTTAATGTTCAGATAGGTGTATCGTAAGGCGTCTGGATAGGCATGTAGTTGTATGACCGATGTAATGATTTATGAGTTCGGTTTGATCAGGAAAACAGTTCCTTAAAGGACATTTGAACTCATAGATAATGTTCGTTCGTTGTAATTTTGACTTTGCTGGTGTGTTGTTATTTTCGAGGATAAGGTTAGATGTCTTAATATTTTTATATTTTTTATTCAGGTCGATTGGGGTAGTGTATTGTCTTTATAATATTTCTAAGTGAAGATTCATCTTGTTTGTAGTTAATGTGCATTTAGTTTTTGTAGAAAATATTTATGTAATTTTTGACTGTATGTTCACTATCATTATTATTTACTTTGGGACGAAATAGTCAAATTGGTGGTCTATAAGGTGGTTAGGGACGCCATTGTTAAGTAGTGTCTGTTTTACATTAGTGAGTTCTTTAAGGAAGAGTAGTCGAGAGGATGAATTCTGGTGTGCTCTTTTTAGGAAGTTTTTTATTACTGCTATTTTGTATCTGACTGGGCATTCACTTTTAAAGTTAAGGTGGCAAGAGTTTCTGCTAGTGGGTTTTTTATATGAGGTGATAAAAGCGTTATTACTATATTCTACGAGAACATTTAAGAAAGGGAGTGTGTTTTTTGATTAAGTTCGTAGGTAAGGTTAAGGACGGAGTTTTTCTCAAAAGTGTATCTATTTCTTTAGTGTTATTTCCTACGTAGCGGACATATATTTTTAGGTTTACAGACCTGTTTAAATATCATATTTTCTACATAGGACATGTAATAATTGGAAAAGCATGGACCGGGTAGATTTCCCATACTAACACCTTTAGTTTGGGTGTAAATGTTGCCATTATGGGCATAGAATGGGACTTCAGTTGTGCATGCGTGTAGTAATTTTTTGAGTATAAATGACTTGATGGATGGCTGAGGGATATAATTATTAGTATACGTTAGTATGGTTTAATCGGCGGAGACGTTTGCAAATAAGTTTTCGACGTCACCTCATTATATGAAAAACACAGGCTGTTTCGCTGTATCACAGCTCATGAGTGTATCTAGACATCTGATTGCTTCAGCCAGAATCGAAACTCGACCGATTTGGCACAGTCAGAGACTCTATCCCTAAGTACGACAGAGAAAAGGAATCTTTTGTCGTATTATATAAGTAATGTATATAAACGTGAGACCAGCAGCTAGAGCGCTCAATTCTGGCAAAGAGCTATGGCTTAAGCAGAAGGAGCACCTGTTACAATTTCCCTTTCTCCATAGTGCTCACTAAATCGTGGAACGTTATATATATATATATATATATATATATATATATATATATATATATATATATATATATATATATTCGAATACAAGTTTGGTATAGATGGAATAAAATTCCAGTAACCAAAACCACGAAGTGCTCAATACAAAGTAGAGTGAATAATATTTATTTAAAATTACAACATAAATATGTTATAACATCACTACAGAAATAGCAATTTTGTTTCAACACTTCTGGTGTCTTGTCAAGTGATTTTACAGCAAAACATAAAAACATTACCTCAACATAGAGATAGTCTGTTCCAAGCAGTTCTGTACGCGGCTATCATCAGCTTTTAAGTGTCTGTCTCGGATCATTATTTTAAATTTATTTTCAATGCCAGTCCTCCTCTGGTAGACGCCTTGTTAATGAGAATGGATTTGTGTTAGCGATTGGTGGGTGCGTCAAATATCTTATCCCGGGGTAAGCAGTCTGGGGTTGGAGTTTATTTATGGCCTGGACCTTTTGTTGTTTGTATTTGTAATATCAGTTCCTACGATGTGGCGTTTCGTATAGGAGCCTCAAGTGTGTTTTTCTGGGGTTCACAGTAAATACTTTTTGTACTACAGGTGTCCAATCTTATTAATAAGCGATACACACACACACATACACACACACACAACGGCTTCAGGGTAAAACTTCCGACTGTGATACAGCGAAACAGTCTGTCTGTGGATGACAATATATATGCTCCTGAAAAATTTATTTCGGTTGAGCTCTCTGGGGAGGATGTGTGGGTTTGTACACAGTGACTATTACGGCTAATAATGCAAGACTCTTCGGTAAATCGAATCGAGTTCTCTCAGTCACTGTGTGTTTATCTAAAAATAAATACGCTTAAATTCACCTTCTTCTCTGCCGTGCGCCAACGGCTTCAGGGTAAAACTTCCGACTGACGTGAATTCAGTCTGTCTGTGGATGACAATATATATATATATATATATATATATATATATATATATATATATATATTTAAGAGATCTGTTTAAACTCAACATAAAATTTGTCACTACTACATCTAAAACAATAAAAGACTTAGTCAATACTAAACAACATATTAAGCTAAAATCTGAAGCACTGAAGCAGGAGTTTGGTCCATCGCCTGTAATATCGGTACATATGAGAAAGCTCAAGGAATATAAAATATTATATGAACACAAAAGGGATATTTTACAAAATAGTACGTCAAATGCATTGGTTACCCACAGTAACGGGACTGATCACAATTTTGACATGAAAAATGCTGCTCAAATCAGAAGAAAAAATAATTCCCTACGACGTAAATGTCCCGAGAGTGCCTTGATCACAAGGTCATCTTCAGTAAATTTTCACCCTGGCTCTTGCAACCTTTCACCATTCCTGGCAGATCTTCTAATGTCACAGTATGGAATACATACTTACAAAAGTGATGAAAAGTAAAAAATGATTCTAAATGAATTCGGCTAGATGAAAAAAAAGAAAGATCCTAAAATTCCCAGCACCCCTCTGTCGTACACATGTGTAGGTCTACCAACATAAAAATTTAGTCCGATGAAATCCCGAAGAAAGTAAAGCGCAATATACTATATATATATATATATATATATATATATATATATATATATATATATATATATATATATATAACTTATATAGATATACACATTATTCGTGTACTTTTGGATGTATAATAGTATTCAAAACAAAAGTAAAGACGATGACACTAAGTGGAAAAATTTATTAAAGACGCGTTTCGCCGGAGTTGTCTGTCAGCTTGTGTTCTTCTTTCTGTGTTGTTCGTTTAGGTTGTTGTTATGCAGAGATATGTTGCATAACAACAATCTAAATGTCGTTTTATAAAAGATCACTTTTGTATTCATATAATCTTTTATTTAAATTCCTTGAGGTTTCTCCTGTGTATTACTCGTGGCACTTATTAATGGGTAATAATGTATATTCCTTCCGTATTACTTTTTTGTAATAATCAAAACATTTATTGTTTTAGATGTAGTTGTGACAAATTTTATATTGAGTTTAGATAAATTCTTTTCACATGTATTTGTGATCGTGTTAATGGGTAGAATAAAGCAAGTCTGGTATCGCTGACAAAACTAACCTGGCCATTAGTCTCGAAAAGGTCCTCCAATCGGTTGTAGACTGGGGCAGGAATTGGCTTGTTAACTTTAATGCCTCAAAAACAAAACTGCTCTCGATTACTCACCACAGGGAACCATCCTTGCCTCCCATTAGAATGTCTGATGCTCAACTCCACGAGAGCACCTCTTTGCAACTGCTAGGTCTCACACTGTCCGCTGACCGGAGATGGAACAAATACATTGAATTACCGTAAGGAAAGTTGGTTCTCTGTGTCGCGTAAGAAAGTATTTCTCGCCCGAGTCCATCATTCAAATCTATAAATCAACCATTCACCCTTGCATGGAATACTGCAGTCATATATGGTCTTGGGCACACGCTGTTCGCCTTAAGGTCCTTGACAAAATCCAGAGACGGATATACAATGTGATTGGCCCTGATCTGGCATCTCGTCTACAGTTGCTCTCTCTCTCTCTCTCTCTCTCTCTCTCTCTCTCTCTCTCTCTCTCTCTCTCTCTCTCTCTCTCTATCTATCTATCTATCTATCTCTATCTCTTTTTTAAAATACTTTCACGGTAAGTGCTCCGACGAGCTACTTTCGCTAGTTCCCAGACTGCATGAATTTAACCAGTCGAAACAATTAAATGTAGCCGTCTGTTCTACTCCAATAGCTTCATGTCTCGCTCCTCCCGTCTGCGGTATTCTCTTTCAATTACTTGGTTCCCTGATAGCTATAATCTCCAACTATTCAAATGTAATGTCAATCGACATCTCCAGATGCCTTGATCTATTCTCCGTCCTTCTCTTCATCCTTTCCTCTTTCACGTCTCTTTACTCTTGCTCCCACTCTCTATAACCCCTTGCGTGCTAGTGGAATTCACGCTTTGCTTGGGATGAAATGCTTAAACAAAATGTCTTTTTTTTTTGATTCGTTGTGTTTGTCAGAAAGGAGAGCTTTTCTATGTTGAAATATTTAATGAGTCATTTGTTCCACATTGAATATGAAATAGAGTATCGGGATATCTTGAAACCGTTTTCAATGTATTTCTCCTCTTCGTGTAAATATTAAGGGCTGCAAATTCTGAGTGCTCTTAACTAGAATCTGATGATTATTCCGGATTTTCTTTTATGACTGGAAGAGAAATTTATAAGATCCTTTTTATTAGTGGGTTTTTGGTAGGAACTACGTTTTAAGTTATCGTTAACGCGGTATAGCGGGATCTCGAGGAAAGGTAAAGTATTGTCTTTTCCATTTCATAAAAAATGCTACTATGGTCAAAGGAGAAAATAATTCAGTATGACGTAAATGTCTAGAGAGTGCCTTGTTTGCAAGGTCATCAACAGAAAATATACATCCTAACTCCTAATCATTCCTGGCAGATCGTCTAATATCACAATGGGAAATACCTACTTTCAAAAGTGTTGGAAAGCAACAGCCTCTAAAATAATTAACTACCCTAAAGTAAAGTATTATTTTTTTTCCATTTCATATGCAAATTCTTTTTTATGTTTGACATCAGTATATCGGCAGAATGTTGATTGTTTACGTAAAATAAAACGGAAAGGAGCAACTTCGAGAAATTCTAAGAAAACATTATGAAACTAATTAAAAAATACAGATTGGGAGATACGGTGAAGTAATGGATAGCGGTTCAGACTGATGAATCCATATCATTCACTAACGTGCTAATACCCTTGGGAAAGATATGAATCCTCATCTTCTTTCTCCGCCAGGTAAACAGCAGGACAGACCGAGTTCTATAGCCTTTGATGGCAACTGGTCAAACGCAGAAAGAAATGGCAACCTGCTGCGGCAAAAAAAAATCTGCCTCGTCAGTCGTGCATCGAAAGATACATGATCGCCTATGCGTGTATCACGCATGGAACATAACTGATGAATTAAAAATGAAAAAAAAATCATGCTATAAACTAAACAGAATATCAAACTAGAATATCCAAATTTTGCAGTCTCCCTAAAGCGTTCAAAAATTATATAAAATAAAACAATCATCTTTAAATTTAAACTTCCCTGTATCTCTCGTGTGTGCGCATCTGTAGTCGCATCAACGAATGGCGTCACAGGGAAAATTCTTCCACACTGACATCTTTCTTTTAATATTAATGCTGAAACTGGGAACTAAGGAAATGAAAGCACCGTTTCAGTTATTGTTCAGACACGGAAACACCGTTTCGGCTATATTGTCTCAGTGGGAATAAAACGCCGGAGTACTGCTTCTCCAGAGAAATGTCTGCAAACTAATCTGCGTTGTCGTTGTTATTACAGACCCTCTTACCAAATTTTGGCATTTTGGTAACGTAAAGAGATTTTTCTCGCGCAAGTATGTCAACACTCGTACGTTTAGAAGAACTCCCCATTGAATCTGGAGATATTTATTCATACCTGGACCGTTTGGAAAAAATTTGAGGCTAGCAAACAGAGATAAAATGCAGAGTTATCATAGTGCTGTCGGAGTTAGCTCCTCCTTAATTCCCTAATTGTCACTAGGGGGTCATTCTCCCTATACTATAAATACTGGGCGACTTCTTGCCTCGTTCTCTTTCCTTCAGACCTCGTGCGGCATCCCACCTCGCGTGGAGGTGAGGTAAATCCTCTTTTTCATTTTTTTCATTTCAGCGAACACCGCTACAATGTGAGCTCTCGCAAAAGACAGCGTTCCCCACTTCTGGGAAGACGCTATGAACATTTTAAAAAATATACACGTACGTACGGACATTCACCAAATTACGAACATTCACCAAAGAACAAACACAAATGTTCACACACCAACACAATGTTAACTGTCTACGTGCTATATACTTTGTTTAATACATATATTTGTTGACATGTATATATTCGGTTTTGTTTGTTTGTCTTCTTTACATCTTCAGTTGGACTTAATCCAAATCCGGCCATTTTCTTGTAGTTGGACCTGCTTCTAGCAGGAATAAACAGCAAGTGTTTCCAAATACAACAACACTCAACCCACACGTTCCTCTACAGTGTCATAGGTAAAAAAAAGACTACGAGATGTGTTCCTCCACTTTAGAAGTGAGGAATTTGAGTTCGTGATGTCGTCATTAGTTTACCTGTGTCACAGGATTGATTCCAAATGAATTCATCCCACCTGGAAAAAAGTTAATGCTATTCAAAATGTACCGACACCAAAAATTCACGCTTAAATTTAAAACAAATCTGGTACTAATTGCACTTACAAAGTTAATTCTAATACGATATCACGAGTAGCTGAAATGTAACAATTGTTTTAATTTACATTATTCTTGTTGTTCGGACACATAGCCCAGCAGGTAAAAGTTTTGCTTGAAATAATTCATTGACTTGACCCAAAGAGTTGTGAGTTCTATACTTGGCCGCAGCACAAGTAAACAAAACTGAAATAATTGAGATATTTGGAAGATGCATGACACGTGTTATAATCGGTTAGTAATTTAAAAAAAAAAAATTTCAATTTCCTAAACATCAAGCTGTCAATAGAGCTGCTACGACATATAACGACACCCACCACCGTGTTAAAAAAAAGTTTATCTGGGTCACAGGATTGATTCCAAAGGAATTCATCCCACCCAGAAAAAAGTTAGTGCTATTCAAAGAATACCGGCACCAAAAATACATGCTTAAATTTAAAACAAATCTGGTACTAATCGCGCTTACAAAGTTATTTCTAATACGATACCATGAGTAGCTGAAATGTAACAATTGTTTAATTTTAAGGAGAAAAAGTACGACAAAATGAAAAAGGGAGTCGTGTAGTACATTTTGTTCTGTAGAACTTCATCAGATTATGTCTGTGGTTATATTGATACCACTACACTTGCATATGAACGGGAGACGCTGGGAATATTCAATTTTAAAATACATTTTTTTATGATTATTATCTGTGTTTGGTGTATATAATCTAACCGATTAAATTCAGTTTCGTTTTGTTTGCGTTTCCATCACTTTCCTTATTAAACATCTGCACATGTTGATAATAGAAAATCTGCCAAAACTGGTGAAACATTGTAAGAATCTGGACGCAACTTTACTGCTGATGGTCTAGCGATTTCTAATTGTTTCTGTCTTCGTGAATTGTTTTCTCTTTCAATTGGAGTAACGGCTTTAAATCAAAATTGTGCAGTAGTGTTACGATAAGCAACTACTGTATTCAACGTGTTCTTTTGTAAAAGGTTACTTTTATGTTCATATAATCTTTTATTTAAATGTCTTTGGGTTTCTTCAATTTATTCCTTGTGGTAGCAGCATGTTTGAATACGTGTGAGAGATGAGCGGTTTTAATATTGAGAGAAACCTGTAAACATACCAACCGAATGTATGAGCATATTCAGGCTACCATGGGTATCATCACAGCTTGTGCAGTGACGTGCAGAAACACATTATCATATATTCTCATTATTTAATTCCAATACAAAGCATAGAATATATATAACTGTAAAAAGGTAATAACATTAATAACAAAAAAACATTAAACTACGTAACAACAGACACGTAAATAGAAAATGAGTACAAACTAATGAAGGCATAATATATTTGTCATGAGCATAAAATGAGTACAAAATGAAAAATAATGATAATGTCATTATTTTTCATACCAACTATAACAGACTACATAACAATAGACACGTAAGTATAAAATGAGTACAAAATAATTAAGACATAATATATAACACATAAGTATAAAATGAATACAAAATAAAAAAGATAATGACAGTAATACGAACTATAACACCAAAATACATAACAACAGACACAATATTAAATGAGTACAAAATAATATAAACATAATATATAACACGTAAGTATAAAATGAGTACAAAAAATAAAAACATAATATATAACACGTAAGTATAAAATGAGTACAAAAAATAAAAACATAATATATAACTGTTGAGTCTTGACTCATTGTTGAATCTCGCCTATTGCATGGAATAATAATGCAACACAAAATGTACTTAGAACAAGAATGTATTATAACAAGAAAGTGTACACAATAAGTACATATAGTATTTCTGTATATTTCTGGGAAGACGTTCCTGGAGAATGTGTTGACTAGTCGCAGTCGATCAGAGTCTCTAGTTGGATCTCGTGATTCCTCCCTCTCGTCTTCCGGTACCAACCATTATTTATATAGTTGATAGTCACCTATGCAGATTAGGTGGATCCCACCACAACACCCCCCTCCCAAGCCTTGGAATCCTTTTGGATTTCAAACTGGCTTCTATATGGGATGATGATTATGGTTATTTCTTTGTAGATCCCCTTTGCATAGTTCATATGTATATCTGTCTTTTTTTCAATATCTTTTTCGTTTTGGATTCACGTCCAATGGGTCCGTGAACTTTCGTTTCCTACCGGATCTTCTCGGTTCATGAGCACTCTGCGGGGGTTCTACTTGAAAAGTATCATACATTACATCAATGAGATCTTCCTCCTCATCCGGTATACCCTCTTCATGCTCTGGCACGTAGCATTTTTTGAGTTGGTTCTGGTGCCTTTTATGAGTATTCTTCGGCCCTTTTATTATGTAAATCAGGTCACCGATTCTCTTATCCACTATGCCTCGCTCCCAGAACTCAATGTTGTTTCTATAGCACTTGAAAAAGACCTTCTCTCCGGGGGTGTATCTTTTTCTAGCTGTATACATAGTGTTCTTTATTCTATTTCTTCCTGGCAAAAGCTTGTCAAACACTGACTTAACTTTCCTAGCGAACATCAGTTCAGCTGGTGCCATGTTTGATGGTGTTCTCTGGTTAGGCGTGATTCTGTATACTTGTAGGAATTGCTGAAGCGCCTTTTCCGTTGGAACTCCTGAGGCTTTCTTCAGAGCGCGCTTTAACGTATCTACAAATCTTTCTGCGAGTCCATTGGATCTCGGATGATACGGCGGCGTCGTTATGTGGTTAATTTGATATAACTCACAAACTTCCTTAAATTCGTCAGAAGTGAATTGTGTACCATTGTCACTCACAATACACTCTGGCACACCGAACCGTGCAAATAGTTCATGCAAAAAAGTTGTTGTGGTATTGGACGTAGGCTTTTTGCAGCGTAGTACTTCCGGCCATTTTGTAAAGCTATCTACTACTATTAAGTAGTAATAATCTTCTACTGGACCAGCGAAATCAATGTGTAATCTTTCCCACGGATTATCCGTCTTTGGCCATGGTTTGTGTACTATAGGTGGTGCCTTAGCTGCTAACGCACACCCTTTACATCGATGAACCATGTTTTCGATATCCACATCCATTCCTTTCCAATATAGAAAGCTTCGCATTAAGCTTTTTGTTCTATTAATCCCCGGGTGACCCATATGAAAGTCCCGTAGGATTCTTTTCTGCAACTTTTTTGGTACTACTACTCTCTCAACACTTGCGAAAGGCACGTTTCGTTTCTTTTTAAATATAGGCATAGTTTTTTCTTTTAATTCAAATTTAGCTTCAAATTTGTTACATCTTCCAAGACCAGGTGTAAAGGTTTCCGGAAACTTTTCCTTTAATTCCTCTTTAATGTCCTGTCTTGATTGCGTATTACTTTCTACTTTTCTGCAGAATGAGTTTAACGGTTTATCCCACAATTCGAATGTTTCAATAAAATCTGTACCCAACAAGTTTTCTCCATTTCTCAGAATGAAAACTTTTATTTTTTTAACGATCCCATTCAATTTCATTGGAAGTACAACCTCGCCTTCGAAGTTAATTTGCTTTCCAGTTACCGTTCGAGCGAGTTTCGTTGACTTCATTATTGTAGGCCTTTTTAAAATTTTCCATGTTTTATCGTTCATTATTGTTAAATCTGACCCCGAATCGAGTTGAAATTTGATATTCTTTGTGAATATTTCAGTCGTCACATATCTGATTTGATATTCGAATTTGTTTGTCTAATTCGGTTCTTGCATTTTTTCGTTTTACAACAAGATCCTTTGTGACCATTCTTTTGGCACACGAAACATTTCTTATTTCTATATGGGCAATTTACCTCCCAATGTCTTTCGTTACAACGTCTGCAATTATATGGTGGGACTTTTTTATTTTCGTTCTTTTTATTTTCTTGTCTATTATTAAAATACGCTGAATTTTTTCTCCAATTCTTCTCTACTGGGTACTTTGACTGCTTTTTTATTTTTTTAATATAAGCAATACCAGCTTCTTCGATTTTTTGCGACTCTTTCTTTAACTTTACGGCCCGTTGACACTCCTCTGCTAACTTTTGCAGGGTAAGGCCTTGTTCAGATTCGAGTTTAGACAAAACTCTACGTCTTATTTCGGCACTCTTACTGGATACCAGTCCTTGAGCAAAAATTAAGCACTTGAATTCTTCAACCGTAATCTCTGCCAATCTGAAATTGTCACAATGTCTATTCACTATAGATGCATATGTTAAGTAATCCTGATCGTCGGATTTAGAAACATTCATGCATAACCATCGCTTATGCCAAAGCGACATATTTGCTCCAAACAGCTCTTTTAGCAATTTCACTGTTTCCGAGAATTCCAATTCAGTTGTTTTTCTCGGTAGAATAAAATCTACAAATTTGCTATGTTCTGCTGTACCTAGCTTTCTTAGTAATAGACTGACTTTTCTTGAATTCGACCAGTTTTCACAGTCTGTGTAGAAAATATCTTCATATCGTTTAAAGTACGCTTCAAACGTTTTTTCTTCGTCTGGCACATAGTTGAAAGTTTCCAGCGAATTAAATATGGTGTTATTAGAATATGAAGAATTTCCCTCATTTGCCTGAAAGTTGTTTAATTTCTCCAGTGTTAACTTTTGAATTTCCAAAAGTCTTTCATCTTGTTTTTCCTGATATTTTTGCATCGCTATCAGTTGTTCTTGCTGTGCTATCTGTTGTTCTTGCTGACGTTGTTGACTCAACTGCTGGGATTTTAATAATTCAGATATGACTTTGGATAGTTCCATTTTTAGCTGATAGTGTTCATGCAACAAGGAATATACTTTTAATTTGTGTATCCCCGAATATCATATAAGCTGACCAAAAAATCGAAACAAACGTACGACTTTTTAATTTTATGACTTGCTTTTACATTCACGCCCGTGCTAATCAACTTTTTTTTTTTTCGTGAACAGCGAGCGTCGGACTTTTTTTCTTCGTTTTCGACTTCTGTTCGCGTATTTCAATGACACGTCTGATTTTCTTATCAGAGGCAATTCGTCACTATAATGTTGAACAAATAATTTTAAAAAAATAATTTTTTAAAGTTTGTTACCTTTCAAAGTCGACACGGTGTATTTGTGCTCCTTTTAAATCCATGCATGTTTTTGTAGTCGGCCAATTTTTCTTTTTAGCGGGTGCCTCGTTGTAGATAATTTTTTAATTTAAAATTACCGTTATTCGATTACGACACCTTTCCGATTTTTCTGAGTGAACGTTCCTTTATGCTTAGTCGTCTTTAAACGAGTTTTACATATCCAGAAGTTCAGAATCCTTCGTCGTTACGTTAACGTTGGACTTTGAATTAATAGTTTTTTTTTCAGCCTGGGTTCTTCAATGACTTGTCCCAATTGTTGAAAACTCTCACTATTAATTCTTTCTTCTTTCCGTATGGTTCGTTCTACTTCTTTGCCATTGTTGAAACTTGGCGTATGGTTCGTTCTACTTTGTGGCCTTTGTTGAAACTTGACGTATGGTTCGTTCTACTTCGTCGCCATTGTTGAGTCTTGACTCATTGTTGAATCTCGCCTATTGCATGGAATAATAATGCAACACAAAATGTACTTAGAACAAGAATGTATTATAACAAGAAAGTGTACACAATAAGTACATATAGTATTTCTGTATATTTCTGGGAAGACGTTCCTGGAGAATGTGTTGACTAGTCGCAGTCGATCAGAGTCTCTAGTTGGATCTCGTGATTCCTCCCAAGATTTATTCGTAAAATTACAAATTGTGGCACAAGGCCGAAAAGGGGGGGTGAGGCTGGTCTTAACTAACTATCCTATACCTAGCTAATCAGATTCGCGACCCATTCATACATTACAATTGACACATTCACCACAAGAATTCGCCCGTCACCATTCAATCCTCCATACACCATAATACCACATCCTCACCAGGGGGACCTACAAAAACGCGCCCCATACCATAAAAATTTGATGATACTAAGGTACATAAAAATCTAATCATGAAAAGGTGAAAGAGGAGGGAGATGAACCCCATAACAAACTAAAAATTCAACAAATTTTTTAAACTAAACATAATTGATGTTAGTAGGGCCCGTCCAACCCTCAAAATAGAGAGGCCGCTGTATTCTGCCCAGAGGACAAAATCAAGAAGCACTCTCGCTAAGGGAGTGGGAAAGAGATAAAATAACTTGGACATGGGGAAGTCAAAGGCTGATCCAGTTGAGATGAAAAGGAGGCCAAAACAAACTAGGGAGGTTGGGAATCTCGACTTGGATCATAACTAAAATGATGGCCGGGAAACAGGCCGGGAACAACACTTACTCATATTAACTAGGTACACTTAAGCTTGTCTAACCTAACCGAGGGGAGGGTTCCACAGGAAACCACCCCGATGTGACTTTGGTTGACCTAAAAAAGGAAATCAAGGCTAACCCCGTTCAAACGAACCAAGCTCGCCTCTTTTACCCACCTTTCGCTGAAGACTGTCGAATGCAATCGTTTTCTATCAGTTCTAATCTTCATCTTGAGCTGATGCTCAAAGAATCGGATTAGATCCTGATGCGAAAGACTATTGCCTCGCAAGGCTTCCTCCTTCCGCGTCGTCCATATCACCATTCGAGCCGTGGCTAACAGCGTTAGAAACACCATTCGTTTCACCCCGGAATACGGGGGCGACACATTGTCACACGCATATGCGCGATCAATGGACACGAGTTCTTCGGGAGCGAGACGAGCCGTCAGCTCGCCGACATGGTCCCATAAGGGGCGGACCCGAGGGCAATGGTAGAAGGCGTGCGAAGCCGTTTCTTCTAATCCAAGGCCACACCGTTCACAGTCTGGCAAGTCCGCCAAGCCCCATATGAAAGCCTTGTCGTTGAGAGGCAGCCGATTCCGAGCCAATCGCCAGGTAAGCGAAAACTCAGGGTTACTGAGATAATCCGCCGCTGACGCCCAAGACCAGTAGGAGCGATACTCCTCCTCCGAACAGTCGAGCGTATCACGTAGAGGATCCTTCGCGCGACCCTCCACTAATCCCCGATAGAAGACCTTCCTAGGCCGTGAAAGGTCACTGGACCGCGGAATAGCCCTCAAGGCTGACCGACACTCGCTGAGGAAAAGCGATTCATCTCGAGACCTACAATGGCGCTCGGCCTTCGAGATGGGGGGATTGATGGTAAGGCTAGGGAAGGCGTCCCTAACAATCCCCTCCAGAATCGGATCTCCTCTAGTCAATGCGCGGCGTAGGAAAGCCAACCGAGAGGCACGGATGTGACTCTTCAAGTGTGGCATTCCCAGCCCCCCATGACACGGACGTTTAGTGCAGACTCGTCTGTCGACCCTGTTCGCGCGTCCCCTCCATAAAATGGAGGATAGCGCTTGCTCGAGCGCCTTCTTCTGGGCCTTACAGAGAGGAAGTACTGACAAGCGATAAAGAATCAGGGGGAAAATGTATGTAACACACACCTCCGCCCTGCCCTTTACGGACAACCTCCGTCGATTCCATGTCTTACCGGCAGAAACGACCTTTGCTAGTACTTCAGACCAATTTTTCTTCAGCTGGAGGTCGGGTCCAAACCACACTCCAAGAATGCGGACAGGACCGTCCGTCCAACCGAAGCGGCCTGGAAGATCACGCCCCTTCCAGGCACCTAACCGCAAGCCGGAAGACTTGTCGCGGTTTATCTTGGCCCCTGTCACCTTCTCGTACCGATCAAGCGCCTTCTGTACCGCTTCAATATCGTTCAGGGACGACACGAAAGCGGATACGTCATCGGCGTACGCGGAAACCCTGGCTCGAGACCCTCCAGGAACGGCGATCCCGCGTAGGGCCGGACTGCACGCCTTGCCCTTCAGCCGGCGCAGGAGAGGCTCCAACGCCAAAGCATAAAGGAGAGGCGACAGCGGACAACCCTGACGGACCGACCTCGACAGAACAAAAGCGCCCGACAACTTTCCGTTCACCTGTACCACAGCACTGGGGGAGCGATACAGGAGGCTAATCCAGCGGCAGAAGTCGGGTGCGAATCCGGCGGCCTGCAGGACAGCAGCAAGGTAGCGATGGTCGACCCTATCAAATGCCTTGGACTGATCCAAATTGATCAGCGCGGCTTCTTCGTCGTCTTTTACACCCTCTACGATCGTGCGGATCAAATGCAGGTTGCTCTGAATTGTTCGGCCCCTCACAGAACAACTCTGCTCGGGTCCCAACAGAGACTCGGCAACTGACTGCAAACGCTCCTGCAGGATCTTGGCCATAATCTTTAACTCTGTGTTTAGCAGAGTTATGGGCCTATAATCATCTAGTTTTCCCCCAACACCCTTGCCCTTTTTCAACAGAGTGATCACACCCCTGGAAATGCGATTGGGGATGGACCCCGACCGAAACCAGTTGTTGAACACTGCTGTCAAAATCGGAACAAAGATGTGCGACAGCCTCAAGTACAATTCATAAGGCAAACCATCCAGACCGGGCGACTTGCCTCTGCCGACCTTCTTCAGTGCCACGTAGACTTCGCCCTCCGTGATCTCTCCCTCGCAGCTAGCTGCTTCAGTCGGCTCAAGCCGAGGAAAGTCAGCCAAATAGCTGCGAAACTCCTCCTCACGGAGACCAGGCTCCTTGGTAAAGCGGCTCTCGAAATGCCGCCGAAACGCCTCGCACATATCGTCAGTCGACCGCAGAGTACGCCCTTCCGGGGTTTTGACTTGACGAATGTGTCGATCACCAGCTCGACGGACTTCTTCCCGACGCAGATCTGCGCCCAGGTTCACAGCTTCGTTAGATATCTTACTTAACTTATGCCTAATTACCTGACCCATGTAGCGATCGCTATTCGAACGCTGCAGGGCCTCCCTAGCTAGGGCTATCTCTAGGGGATCCCCCCCAGCCTCCGCCCGGGAAAAATTAGCCTTAAGTGTCTTTACCTTATCAGCTTTATCTAGAGCGAGCCGCTTGCTGAAATCAGTGGTGAAAGACCTAATTCTATCCTTAAGTTTCTCCCACCACTTATTCCCGATAACCGCCCCCACTAGCTCCCGCTGCACTAATCTAATTAGCTGCTCCTGGAAGTCCCGCCTGTCCAGTAAAGACAGATTGAACTTCCAGTAACCAGCCATTCTAGGCCTATGTTCTAACGCCACACGGGCACAAACGAGTTTGTGGTCCGTGTAGCCTACCCAGTGGAACGTGGGACAATCTAACAAGTCTATGTCGGCTCTACGAACTAACATTCTGTCAAGGTAGCTAACTACCTTGTCAGACGGCCAATTAAGCGCCCACGTCCACATTTTCCCACTGGGATGATCGACCCGGTATCTATCGACGAGACCATAATCGCCGATCAGATCGACCAGGCTACGATCGCCCCTTCTCCCGCTAGCGCCCCGCCCCCTGTCTAACTTGGGGTCCAGGATGGCATTCCAGTCCCCCATTAGAACTAGGCGCGAAGAATCAACTAGGAATGGCCCTAACTGCCGAAAAAAGTCACACCGCTCCCCCTGGTCGTTGGGCGCATAAACCGCAACGACCCGAAACGAACCACTTTTCACGGCAATATCGGCCACGATTAACCTGCCCTCGGCATCGGTATGCACAAGGTCCACCTTCGCATCAAGAGTCCGTCTGACTAGCAAAGAAACTCCTCTGGCCAACCGGTTCCCATATGCTGAATAAATGACAAAGTCATTCTCCAGCACACAGGCATCGGACGGGCAAACAAAGTGGGTCTCTTCAATCGCGGCAACATCCACGCTGAATGACAGGAGATCCCGAAGCAGGCGGGCAGCCTTACCCCGATCTCTCAAGCCATTCACATTCAGACTGGCTATCTTCATTTCCATTTTTAAGCCTGCAAATATAAAAGGGAATTAGTGCAAAAACCTTATTCACATACGGGGCGGAAATCTGTGGGTGATAGGACCCCGACGGTTTGTCCGAGGCTCCCTGTTCCTAATTCTGTCGACATGTGACTACTCCGGACAATCCCGCCGACATCCATTGGGTATGTTAATTTTAACACCCTATATAACGAGGGGTGGAGACGTACCGGGACCCTCCCTGCACAGAACGTGTGCATTTTCTTCAGGTCGGATGAACCCAACTCGACCATCCTAATTCCCGTAAAGGCCTCCCTCGCCTCGAACATGTGGGTCCAAACCTTCAGGTAATTCCCCGTGTCTCTAATTAGGGCAATAACCCCTGGGGCTCTGGGGAAATTCTGTGGCTCCTCCACCAATTTGTTGTCCACAGTGGACATCTTGAGTAAGGGACCTAGTAGGACTCTTTTGCGGGCGGAGAGGTTCTTGTCCATTTCTCCTCCATTCACCCTACAAATGTCTTCTTTATTACGAAAAAGCCTAGGCTTTTTCTTTTTCTCCCTGGCTGGGTGTGGCGGGGTGGATGTCGACAAAGGGGAAGGAGACGATATGGATGGTTGGGGGGGAGATAATTCTGAAGCTGTGGGGGTTGGTACGAGTGGAGGTGTGGGAGTGGGAGGAAGTGGCAAGCGAGAAAGGGACGGGGGGAGGCTGCTGTAATCCGTATCCTCTTTTTGTCTTTCTGGCGAATTAGGGAAGGACCTTCGTCTGGTAATTTCTCTGCTTCTCCCTTCCCTACTTTGCCCTGTATGTTTTTTGCTTTGTACCTCTTCCTCCTCTCCTTCTTCCCGGTTCCTTTTCAATGAAGAGGACCGTGTTGGAGATACTTCTTCCACCTCCATCTTGTTGTCTGCTAATTGTTGTTGCTGCTGCTGTTTTTTCTGCTTTTTGGGTTGTTCTTTTGGCTGTTCCTTGGTTGAATGCTGCTCCTTTGGCGGCCGTTGCTGTTTTGGTGGCAGCTGTTCCTTTGTCGGCTGCTGCACCGTTGATCTCTGTTGCTGCTCCTTTGGGAGTTCCCGCTGCTGCTGCTTGGGCAGGACTTCCTTTTGAGGAGATGGGTTGTCCACTTTCTTTTTCCGTCCTTTCGCTACCACCTCCTTCCAACCATCATCAGGACCCTTGTCTGGTTCTGTCCCAGTGGTTGTTGTTGATGTTGCAGGAGCTGCTGGTGTTACCACTTTTGCTGTTGTTGCTGTTGCTGCTGGTTGAGGTGCGTCTTTCTTTCCGGGACACACCTTGGCCATGTGACCCATGATCCCACACGACCAACAGAACGGCTTCCGCCCTTCGACGACCACCAACATTTTCCTCATTCTACACGTTAGTGTGTTCGGGACGGCTTTGAAATCTTGCTGCGTTAGCGTAATTTCAATGATTACGTCTCCGGTGGCGATCCCCTCTTTTCCAATCACCGCCATTACTTTCTCTATTCGGCCATATTGGGCAAAAAAGGCCCCCAGCCTATCTTCCGTTATATCAATCGGCACTCCGTGTATGGTAATCTTTGTCCGCCGCGTTCCCATATACTCCGTCTGGAGTCGCAGTGACTTGGAAGTCAAGACACTTCCTGACAAGTTTTTTGCTTCCTGCTCCGATCTCATAAGCAAGTCCCACATTGCCCTTGAGCGCCTTGCCAGAATACATGGGGTGATTTTTAGAGCTTTCAGGCTTTCCATCATCGTTTCCCTACTAACACCAATTAAACTATGACTTTTAATGTCAGACGTCAGTAGGGAGATGGTTCTGGTGTTAACCTCTTTGAAAGCTTCCTCAATTGTCAGAAGCTCATTTCCCTTTGTAAACTCCTTATATTTTTCCTGAAGTTTTACATAGTATTCGTGGTCTTTTATGGGCCTTGTTTCTGACCAGGCCGATTTTTGGGGTGGAGCATTTTGCTCAATCACCGCCGGTGTTTCCACTGGTTGCGAATCCATTATTTTGGAGTCCGCCATAATAGCGCCAAGCACTATTATGACGGCGAAACAGTTTCTTTTTTTTAAATATTTCCTTTTGGAAATAATTTTTTTAAAACCAAACTTCAAAACGTAAAATAAAATAAAACAGAACAAAAAGGCTAGGCGGAATTCGGGAGCAAATAAACAAAATAAACACACAAAACCAAAACGAAATTAATAAATAAAGTAACAGAAGGGGAGGGTATCAACACAAAACAGGAAAAACTGAAAAATGTCAAACTGAAAAGAAATAAAGAGATCAAAATAAGTATTTCAAAATCACTCAAACTTTCAAGTCACTTAGCTTTTTCCGTTCGCAGTCAGTACTGGACCTCAATACACAAGGAAACACCAAGAATGCTAAGTCTCTCCTGATTCCTCCCAAGATTTATTCGTAAAATTACAAATTGTGGCACAAGGCCGAAAAGGGGGGGGTGAGGCTGGTCTTAACTAACTATCCTATACCTAGCTAATCAGATTCGCGACCCATTCATACATTACAATTGACACATTCACCACAAGAATTCGCCAGTCACCATTCAATCCTCCATACACCATAATACCACATCCTCACCAGGGGGACCTACAAAAACGCGCCCCATACCATAAAAATTTGATGATACTAAGGTACATAAAAATCTAATCATGAAAAGGTGAAAGGGGAGGGAGATGAACCCCATAACAAACTAAAAATTCAACAAATTTTTTAAACTAAACATAATTGATGTTAGTAGGGCCCGTCCAACCCTCAAAATAGAGAGGCCGCTGTATTCTGCCCAGAGGACAAAATCAAGAAGCACTCTCGCTAAGGGAGTGGGAAAGAGATAAAATAACTTGGACATGGGGAAGTCAAAGGCTGATCCAGTTGAGATGAAAAGGAGGCCAAAACAAACTAGGGAGGTTGGGAATCTCGACTTGGATCATAACTAAAATGATGGCCGGGAAACAGGCCGGGAACAACACTTACTCATATTAACTAGGTACACTTAAGCTTGTCTAACCTAACCGAGGGGAGGGTTCCACAGGAAACCACCCCGATGTGACTTTGGTTGACCTAAAAAAGGAAATCAAGGCTAACCCCGTTCAAACGAACCAAGCTCGCCTCTTTTACCCACCTTTCGCTGAAGACTGTCGAATGCAATCGTTTTCTATCAGTTCTAATCTTCATCTTGAGCTGATGCTCAAAGAATCGGATTAGATCCTGATGCGAAAGACTATTGCCTCGCAAGGCTTCCTCCTTCCGCGTCGTCCATATCACCATTCGAGCCGTGGCTAACAGCGTTAGAAACACCATTCGTTTCACCCCGGAATACGGGGGCGACACATTGTCACACGCGTATGCGCGATCAATGGACACGAGTTCTTCGGGAGCGAGACGAGCCGTCAGCTCGCCGACATGGTCCCATAAGGGGCGGACCCGAGGGCAATGGTAGAAGGCGTGCGAAGCCGTTTCTTCTAATCCAAGGCCACACCGTTCACAGTCTGGCAAGTCCGCCAAGCCCCATATGAAAGCCTTGTCGTTGAGAGGCAGCCGATTCCGAGCCAATCGCCAGGTAAGCGAAAACTCAGGGTTACTGAGATAATCCGCCGCTGGCGCCCAAGACCAGTAGGAGCGATACTCCTCCTCCGAACAGTCGAGCGTATCACGTAGAGGATCCTTCGCGCGACCCTCCACTAATCCCCGATAGAAGACCTTCCTAGGCCGTGAAAGGTCACTGGACCGCGGAATAGCCCTCAAGGCTGACCGACACTCGCTGAGGAAAAGCGATTCATCTCGAGACCTACAATGGCGCTCGGCCTTCGAGATGGGGGGATTGATGGTAAGGCTAGGGAAGGCGTCCCTAACAATCCCCTCCAGAATCGGATCTCCTCTAGTCAATGCGCGGCGTAGGAAAGCCAACCGAGAGGCACGGATGTGACTCTTCAAGTGTGGCATTCCCAGCCCCCCATGACACGGGCGTTTAGTGCAGACTCGTCTGTCGACCCTGTTCGCGCGTCCCCTCCATAAAATGGAGGATAGCGCTTGCTCGAGCGCCTTCTTCTGGGCCTTACAGAGAGGAAGTACTGACAAGCGATAAAGAATCAGGGGGAAAATGTATGTAACACACACCTCCGCCCTGCCCTTTACGGACAACCTCCGTCGATTCCAAGTCTTACCGGCAGAAACGACCTTTGCTAGTACTTCAGACCAATTTTTCTTCAGCTGGAGGTCGGGTCCAAACCACACTCCAAGAATGCGGACAGGACCGTCCGTCCAACCGAAGCGGCCTGGAAGATCACGCCCCTTCCAGGCACCTAACCGCAAGCCGGAAGACTTGTCGCGGTTTATCTTGGCCCCTGTCACCTTCTCGTACCGATCAAGCGCCTTCTGTACCGCTTCAATATCGTTCAGGGACGACACGAAAGCGGATACGTCATCGGCGTACGCGGAAACCCTGGCTCGAGACCCTCCAGGAACGGCGATCCCGCGTAGGGCCGGACTGCACGCCTCGCCCTTCAGCCGGCGCAGGAGAGGCTCCAACGCCAAAGCATAAAGGAGAGGCGACAGCGGACAACCCTGACGGACCGACCTCGACAGAACAAAAGCGCCCGACAACTTTCCGTTCACCTGTACCACAGCACTGGGGGAGCGATACAGGAGGCTAATCCAGCGGCAGAAGTCGGGTGCGAATCCGGCGGCCTGCAGGACAGCAGCAAGGTAGCGATGGTCGACCCTATCAAATGCCTTGGACTGATCCAAATTGATCAGCGCGGCTTCTTCGTCGTCTTTTACACCCTCTACGACCGTGCGGATCAAATTCAGGTTGCTCTGAATTGTTCGGCCCCTCACAGAACAAGTCTGCTCGGGTCCCAACAGAGACTCGGCAACTGACTGCAAACGCTCCTGCAGGATCTTGGCCATAATCTTTAACTCTGTGTTTAGCAGAGCTATGGGCCTATAATCATCTAGTTTTCCCCCAACACCCTTGCCCTTTTTCAACAGAGTGATCACACCCCTGGAAATGCGATTGGGGATGGACCCCGACCGAAACCAGTTGTTGAACACTGCTGTCAAAATCGGAACAAAGATGTGCGACAGCCTCAAGTACAATTCATAAGGCAAACCATCCAGACCGGGCGACTTGCCTCTGCCGACCTTCTTCAGTGCCACGTAGACTTCGCCCTCCGTGATCTCTCCCTCGCAGCTAGCTGCTTCAGTCGGCTCAAGCCGAGGAAAGTCAGCCAAATAGCTGCGAAACTCCTCCTCACGGAGACCAGGCTCCTTGGTAAAGCGGCTCTCGAAATGCCGCCGAAACGCCTCGCACATATCGTCAGTCGACCGCAGAGTACGCCCCTCCGGGGTTTTGACTTGACGAATGTGTCGATCACCAGCTCGACGGACTTCTTCCCGACGCAGATCTGCGCCCAGGTTCACAGCTTCGTTAGATATCTTACTTAACTTATGCCTAATTACCTGACCCATGTAGCGATCGCTATTCGAACGCTGCAGGGCCTCCCTAGCTAGGGCTATCTCTAGGGGATCCCCCCCAGCCTCCGCCCGGGAAAAATTAGCCTTAAGTGTCTTTACCTTATCAGCTTTATCTAGAGCGAGCCGCTTGCTGAAATCAGTGGTGAAAGACCTAATTCTATCCTTAAGTTTCTCCCACCACTTATTCCCGATAACCGCCCCCACTAGCTCCCGCTGCACTAATCTAATTAGCTGCTCCTGGAAGTCCCGCCTGTCCAGTAAAGACAGATTGAACTTCCAGTAACCAGCCATTCTAGGCCTATGTTCTAACGCCACACGGGCACAAACGAGTTTGTGGTCCGTGTAGCCTACCCAGTGGAACGTGGGACAATCTAACAAGTCTATGTCGGCTCTACGAACTAACATTCTGTCAAGGTAGCTAACTACCTTGTCAGACGGCCAATTAAGCGCCCACGTCCACATTTTCCCACTGGGATCATCGACCCGGTATCTATCGACGAGACCATAATCGCCGATCAGATCGACCAGGCTACGATCGCCCCTTCTCCCGCTAGCGCCCCGCCCCCTGTCTAACTTTGGGTCCAGGATGGCATTCCAGTCCCCCATTAGAACTAGGCGCGAAGAATCAACTAGGAACGGCCCTAACTGCCGAAAAAAGTCAAACCGCTCCCCCTGGTCGTTGGGCGCATAAACCGCAACGACCCGAAACGAACCACTTTTCACGGCAATATCGGCCACGATTAACCTGCCCTCGGCATCGGTATGCACAAGGTCCACCTTCGCATCAAGAGTCCGTCTGACTAGCAAAGAAACTCCTCTGGCCAACCGGTTCCCATATGCTGAATAAATGACAAAGTCATTCTCCAGCACACAGGCATCGGACGGGCAAACAAAGTGGGTCTCTTCAATCGCGGCAACATCCACGCTGAATGACAGGAGATCCCGAAGCAGGCGGGCAGCCTTACCCCGATCTCTCAAGCCATTCACATTCAGACTGGCTATCTTCATTTCCATTTTTAAGCCTGCAAATATAAAAGGGAATTAGTGCAAAAACCTTATTCACATACGGGGCGGAAATCTGTGGGTGATAGGACCCCGACGGTTTGTCCGAGGCTCCCAGTTCCTAATTCTGTCGACATGCGACTACTCCGGACAATCCCGCCGACATCCATTGGGTATGTTAATTTTAACACCCTATATAACGAGGGGTGGAGACGTACCGGGACCCTCCCTGCACAGAACGTGTGCATTTTCTTCAGGTCGGATGAACCCAACTCGACCATCCTAATTCCCGTAAAGGCCTCCCTCGCCTCGAACATGTGGGTCCAAACCTTCAGGTAATTCCCCGTGTCTCTAATTAAGGCAATAACCCCTGGGGCTCTGGGGAAATTCTGTGGGTCCTCCACCAATTTGTTGTCCACAGTGGACATCTTGAGTAAGGGACCGAGTAGGACTCTTTTGCGGGCGGAGAGGTTCTTGTCCATTTCTCCTCCATTCACCCTACAAATGTCTTCTTTATTACGAAAAAGCCTAGGCTTTTTCCTTTTTCTCCCTGGCTGGGTGTGGCGGGGTGGATGTCGACAAAGGGGAAGGAGACGAGATGGATGGTTGGGGGGGAGATAATTCTGAAGCTGTGGGGGTTGGTACGAGTGGAGGTGTGGGAGTGGGAGGGAGTGGCAAGCGAGAAAGGGACGGGGGGAGGCTGCTGAAATCCGTATCCTCTTTTTCTCTTACTGGAGAATTAGGGAAGGACCTTCGTCTGGTAATTTCTCTGCTTCTCCCTTCCCTACTTTGTCCTGTGTGTTTTTTGCTCTGTATCTCTTCCTCATCTCCTTCTTCTTCCCGGTTCCTTTTCAATGAAGAGGACCGTGTTGGAGATACTTCTTCCACCTCCATCTTGTTGTCTGCTAATTGTTGTTGCTGCTGCTGTTTTTTCTGCTTTTTGGGTTGTTCTTTTGGCTGTTCCTTGGTTGAATGCTGCTCCTTTGGCGGCCGTTGCTGTTTTGGTGGCAGCTGTTCCTTTGTCGGCTGCTGCACCGTTGATCTCTGTTGCTGCTCCTTTGGGAGTTCCCGCTGCTGCTGCTTGAGTAGGACTTCCTTTTGAGGAGATGGGTTGTCCACTTTCTTTTTCCGTCCTTTCGCTACCACCTCCTTCCAACCATCATCAGGACCCTTGTCTGGTTCTGTCCCAGTGGTTGTTGTTGATGTTGCAGGAGCTGCTGGTGTTACCACTTTTGCTGTTGTTGCTGTTGCTGCTGGTTGAGGTGCGTCTTTCTTTCCGGGACACACCTTGGCCATGTGACCCATGATCCCACACGACCAACAGAACGGCTTCCGCCCTTCGACGACCACCAACATTTTCCTCATTCTACACGTTAGTGTGTTCGGGACGGCTTTGAAATCTTGCTGCGTTAGCGTAATTTCAATGATTACGTCTCCGGTGGCGATCCCCTCTTTTCCAATCACCGCCATTACTTTCTCTATTCGGCCATATTGGGCAAAAAAGGCCCCCAGCCTATCTTCCGTTATATCAATCGGCACTCCGTGTATGGTAATCTTTGTCCGCCGCGTTCCCATATACTCCGTCTAGAGTCGCAGTGACTTGGAAGTCAAGACACTTCCTGACAAGTTTTTTGCTTCCTGCTCCGATCTCATAAGCAAGTCCCACATTGCCCTTGAGCGCCTTGCCAGAATACATGGGGTGATTTTTAGAGCTTTCAGGCTTTCCATCATCGTTTCCCTACTAACACCAATTAAACTATGACTTTTAATGTCAGACGTCAGTAGGGAGATGGTTCTGGTGTTAACCTCTTTGAAAGCTTCCTCAATTGTCAGAAGCTCATTTCCCTTTGTAAACTCCTTATATTTTTCCTGAAGTTTTACATAGTATTCGTGGTCTTTTATGGGCCTTGTTTCTGACCAGGCCGATTTTTGGGGTGGAGCATTTTGCTCAATCACCGCCGGTGTTTCCACTGGTTGCGAATCCATTATTTTGGAGTCCGCCATAATAGCGCCAAGCACTATTATGACGGCGAAACAGTTTCTTTTTTTTAAATATTTCCTTTTGGAAATAATTTTTTTAAAACCAAACTTCAAAACGTAAAATAAAATAAAACAGAACAAAAAGGCTAGGCGGAATTCGGGAGCAAATAAACAAAATAAACACACAAAACCAAAACGAAATTAATAAATAAAGTAACAGAAGGGGAGGGTATCAACACAAAACAGGAAAAACTGAAAAATGTCAAACTGAAAAGAAATAAAGAGATCAAAATAAGTATTTCAAAATCACTCAAACTTTCAAGTCACTTAGCTTTTTCCGTTCGCAGTCAGTACTGGACCTCAATACACAAGGAAACACCAAGAATGCTAAGTCTCTCGTGATTCCTCCCTCTCGTCTTCCGGTACCAACCATTATTTATATAGTTGATAGTCACCTATGCAGATTAGGTGGATCCCACCACAACAATAACACGTAAGTATAAAATGAGTACAAAAAATAAAAACATAATATATAACACATAAGTATAAAATGAGTACAAAATAATATAAACATAATATATAACACGTAAGTATAAAATGAGTACAAAATAATATAAACATAATATATAACACATAAGTATAAAATGAGTACAAAATAATATAAACATAATATATAACACGTAAGTATAAAATGAGTACAAAATAATATAAACATAATATATAACACATAAGTATAAAATGAGTACAAAATAATATAAACATAATATATAACACGTAAGTATAAAATGAGTACAAAATAATATAAACATAATATATAACACGTAAGTATAAAATGAGTACAAAATAATATAAACATAATATATAACACGTAAGTATAAAATGAGTACAAAATAATATAAACATAATATATAACACGTAAGTATAAAATGAGTACAAAATAATATAAACATAATATATAACACGTAAGTATAAAATGAGTACAAAATAATATAAACATAATATATAACACGTAAGTATAAAATGAGTACAAAATAATATAAACATAATATATAACACGTAAGTATAAAATGAGTACAAAATAATATAAACATAATATATAACACGTAAGTATAAAATGAGTACAAAATAATATAAACATAATATATAACACATAAGTATAAAATGAGTACAAAATAATATAAACATAATATATAACACGTAAGTATAAAATGAGTACAAAATAATATAAACATAATATATAACACATAAGTATAAAATGAGTACAAAATAATATAAACATAATATATAACACATAAGGATAAAATGAGTACAAAATAAAAAAAATAATGACATTAATACGAACTATAACAAAATGCATAACAATGGACACATAAATATAAAATGAGTACAAAATAATTAAGACATAACATATAACACATAAGTATAATATTAGTATACAATAGTATAACACATAATAGTGCCTACTAACTCCTTAACATCTACTATCCAAACAATTTATCTTATCTATACAATAGCAAAATAATTACAACCAAATGTAAATTCTGCTCTTTTAACAGAAGCATGCCTACCCATAGCAAGAATAATTCTTATACACAACAATTTAGCAAATACATTATTCATACACAGAAATCAATTCCATTTGAAATCACTTACAAAACCACTGAATGTTTTTTAATCATTCACATAGATACTGAGCGTATTATATTCAAAATTCCACGCAGACAACCAATGTACTACTGTTCAATGCTGCTAGTAACTGTTATATGTGCGCGTATAGTCGCCACCGCTTGAGTAAACATCTTTTCGTGTTCTACTCTGAATACAGTAAATTTGAAATATTGAGGCATACTGACGAGGAAACACGCGTGTTATATTTAACAAAACAAGATTTATTTCGAAATTTACACATTTGAAGTTGTCCGTCGCTTGTTTCAGGTAAAGAAATCAAATATTTAAAGATCTTATTTTCTACTGAGTAAAAAAATATCTTTATATACTTACCTGGAGCCAAACGTCGTGAATATGGCAATAAAGACGAGAACAATAGCAAATAGTTACAATGCTTCATCTCAGAAACATCTGCAGGTGTGGGACAAAATAATGTGACGACCTGGTTTAAACATTCATTTATCGACTGGTGTTAGACTTCCATTAGCTTCTAAAACTGCTTTGTTTCTACGTGGAATCGAATCAAATAAGTTTTGAATTGTTTCCAGTGAAATTTTATCTCATTCTTCAATCAAAATCTCGGAAAGTTTCTTTAGGCTACGATGGGGTGGAGGAATCTGTTCCTCACTCCCTGCTCTAGAAGTTCCCATAATGGTTCAATTCTGTTGAGATCATGTGATTGCGCTGGCCATGGACGATGTTTAATTACGTTATGATGCGTCACTGTTTTGTAGTGTGTATCTTATCATCTTAGAATATAGCACTTTCTGTCAAGAGTGTGGTAGCCATTGGAAGGACATTGTCATTGAGAATGTCGAGATATTTACCATGAACCTTTTTTTTCCGTCCGTTATTACTCTTTGTTGAGGATGTTTTTTTGCCTTGTTTTGTGCAAGCTATCATAACCGTCGACACGGCAGTAGCTCGTGAGATATTCAAAATTTCAGAGGTTTTGATTACAGATGCTCCTGCTAATCGAGCATCAATTATAGATAGATAGATACAGACAGAAAGACAGAGATAGATAGATAGATAGATAGATAGAGACAGAAAGACAGAGATAGATAGATAGATAGATAGATAGATAGATAGATAGATAGATAGATAGATAGATAGATAGATAGATAAACAGTTTGAGATAGAGAAGAGATGAAGAAATATACAGAACAGACTGCGATAGATAGTTACATTGATAGACAGACAGACATAGAACAGACTGTAATAGATAGATAGATAGATAGATAGATAGATAGATAGATAGATAGATAGGTGAGACTGAAATAGATAGATAGATAGATAGATAGATAGATAGATAGATAGATAGATGGGACCAGAAGAATACAAAGAAAATGCCGCCCAAACCATTACTGAGCCACCGCCATGTTTGACTTTTCTGAGTAAGTATAACAAGTAAAAAAGCAAACAATATTTCAGACGCAAACGTATCCCCACCCCGCGAAAAATATTAAAATACTTCCTTTTTAATTTATTTATTTGCAAAAGGTTTTAACACAAATGAGCTAATGACTAATTTGCATACACTGCTTAAAATATCTTCCATTAAATGATTGTCCTTTAATTTTAATTAGAAATCCATTCACAATTACCAATTAAATGTCTAATATCTATTTTTTTTTCTCTTCTTGATATTAGTTTCCATTGGACTTCAAACGAAAACCTTTGTTGTTTTTTGGCGTGTGCTTTCTGTTACAATATATCTGAAGATACTTTGAAAGATCTGTAATTCAAATGTCAACTTTGGTTTAAAAATATTCTAAGTCCACCAAAATGTTCTCAAATCTCTGTCGTAAAAAGAGAAAATGCATTTACTTATTTACTTTTATTCTTTTTGGCAAATATTTGTAGGTTTTTCGGTGGCAAATATAACTATGTTTGACTCTAGGGACTATGCAATGTGGTTCATAGTCTTCACGTGGAGTTCTTCATACATAACCACGCCCTTTTTTTAGCAAATAACATGAAAAAAGACCCATCGGACCAAATAAAGTTTTTCCATTCCTCGAGTGTTCAATTTTTGTGATAACCACACCAGGTTTTTTTTTTTGTTTGTTTTATTATTTGTTTTTTTGTTTTTACTTTTTTCGAATTTGTGATGCCGGCGTGCAGTACGTGTTGAGATCATGTGATGTGCTGACCATGGAAGTTGTTTAATTAACTTATTATGCTCCTAAAACGTTGACTTCCCTTTACTTGCAGTGTGTATGTGTGTATTATCATCTCGGAATATGGCACTTTCTGGCCACATTATGGTAGTCATTGTAAAGACATTGTCATTGAGAATGTCGAGATATTTATCTGCAGTAATTCTACTGTTAAGTGTGATGATAGGACCAGAAGAAGGCAAGGAATTTTCGCCCACACCGTTACTGAGCCACCGCCATCTTTGCCTCTCGGGACTATGCAATGTTGGTCATATTCTTCACGCTATTTTTATGTTGTTTTTTTTTTGCAAACATAAACCACTCCCTTTGTGGGAAATAACCCGAAAAAAGACCCCGGTCCAAATAAAGCTTTTTAATTCCTCGGGTTTTGAATTTTTGTGATGAACACTCATTTTTTTTGTTTAAGTGTTTTTTTTTTCGACTCTGTGATGGCGGTGTGCTGTACGTGTTGAGATCATGTGATGGTACTGACCATGGAAGTTATTTAATTAACTTATGAAGGTGTACGGAAGATCATGTTTGAACGCACAATACGTCAAATGAAGAAGGTGAGCTACGGCGACCTAGGACCACACCAGGTGCCACTCCTGTCAAAGAAGAACAAAAAAAATGAGGCTACAATTTGCTAAGGGTGGCAAAACACCGTTTAATCGTAGATTGGGAAAACATTCGCTGGTCTCGATTTCTGTAGCGACATTTGGATGTTTCGGCCAGAGGTCAGCGTAAACAACATGAAAATTCAGATACATCCTGCCTTGTATCATTGGTTCAAGCTGCTGGTGGTGATCGTGTAATGGTATATGGAATATTTTCATGGCATACATAGACACTATTGATATCAATAAAATATCGAAAATAAACATATTGAATAATAAATGAACAAGTCGTCAACTCAAATGTGATACCCGCTGAATCTATGATAGCCCCCGAATCAATGATACCTCCTGAATCTATGAAGCCGGAGAATCTATGGTACACGCCGAATCTATGGTACTCGCCGAATCTATGGTACCCGCCGAATCTATGATAACCCCCGAATCAATGATACCTCCTGAATCTATGAAGCTGGAGAATCTATTATACCCGCCGAATCTATGGTACCCGCTGAATCTATGATACCTCCTGAATCTATGAAACCGCCGAATCTATGGTACCCGCCTATTCTTTGATACCTCCTGAATATATGATACCCGCCTAATCTATGATACCTGCCAAATCTATAGTACTCGCCGAATCTATGATACATCCTGAATCTATGAAACTGTCGAATCTATGGTACTCGCTGAATCTATAATACCTCCTGAATGTATGATACCCGACGAATCTATGATAACCCCCGAATCTATGGTACCTGCCGAATCTATGATAACCCCCGAATCTATGGTACCCGCCGAAACTATGATAACCACCGAATCTATGATACACGGCGAATCTATGATAACCCCCGAATCTATGGTACCTGCCGAATCTATGATAACCCCCGAATCTATGGTACCCGCCGAAACTATGATAACCACCGAATCTATGATACACGCTGAATCTATGATAACCCCCGAATCTATGGTACCTGCCGAATCTATGATAACCCCCGAATCTATGGTACCCGCCGAAACTATGATAACCACCGAATCTATGATACACGGGGAATCTATGATAACCCCCGAATCTATGGTACCTGCCGAATCTATGATAACCCCCGAATCTATGGTACCCGCCGAAACTATGATAACCACCGAATCTATGATACACGCCGAATCTATGATAACCCCCGAATCTATGGTACCTGCCGAATCTATGATAACCCCCGAATCTATGGTACCCGCCGAAACTATGATAACCACCGAATCTATGATACATGCCGAATCTATGATAACCCCCGAATCTATGGTACATGCCGAATCTATGATAACCCCCGAATCTATGGTACCCGCCGAAACTATGATAACCACCGAATCTATGATACACGCCGAATCTATGATAACCTCCGAATCTATGGTACCTGCCGAAACTATGATAACCACCGAATCTATGATACACGCTGAATCTATGATAACCCCCGAATCTATGGTACCTGCCGAATCTATGATAACCCCCGAATCTATAGTACCCGCCGAAACTATGATAACCACCGAATCTATGATACACGCCGAATCTATGATAACCCCCGAATCTATTGTACCTGGCGAATCTATGATAACCCCCGAATCTATTTTACCTGCCGAATCTATGATAACCCCCGAATCTATGGTACCCGCCGAAACTATGAAAACCACCGAATCTATGATACACGCCGAATCTATGATAACCCCCGAATCTATGGTACCTGCCGAATCTATGATAACCCCCAAATCTATGGTACCCGCCGAAACTATGATAACCACCGAATCTATGATACACGCTGAATCTATGATAACCCCCGAATCTATGGTACCTGCCGAATCTATGATAACCCCCGAATCTATGGTACCCGCCGAAACTATGATAACCACCGAATCTATGATACACGCCGAAACTATGATAACCCCCGAATCTATGGTACCTGCCGAATCTATGATAACCACCGAATCTATGGTACCCGCCGAAACTATGATAACCACCGAATCTATGATACACGCCGAATCTATGATAACCCCCGAATCTATGGTACCTACCGAATCTATGATAACCCCCGAATCTATGGTACCCGCCGAAACTATGATAACCACCGAATCTATGATACACGCCGAATCTATGATAACCCCCGAATCTATGGTACATGCCGAATCTATGATAACCCCCGAATCTATGGTACCCGCCGAAACTATGATAACCACCGAATCTATGATACACGCCGAATCTATGATAACCTCCGAATCTATGGTACCTGCCGAATCTATGATAACCCCAGAATCTATTTTACCCGCCGAAACTATGATAACCACCGAATCTATGATACACGCCGAATCTATGATAACCTCCGAATCTATGGTACCTGCCGAATCTATGATAACCCCCGAATCTATGGTACCTACCGAAACTATGATAACCACCGAATCTATGATACACGCCGAAACTATGATAACCACCGAATCTATGATACACGCCGAATCTATGATAACCCCCGAATCTATGGTACCCGCCGAAACTATGATAACCACCGAATCTATGATACACGCCGAATCTATGATAACCTCCGAATCTATGGTACCCGCCGAAACTATGATAACCACCGAATCTATGATACACGCCGAATCTATGATAACCCCCGAATCTATGGTACCTGCCGAATCTATGATAACCCCCGAATCTATGGTACCTGCCGAAACTATGATAACCACCGAATCTATGATACACGCCGAAACTATGATAACCACCGAATCTATGATACACGCCGAATCTATGATAACCCCCGAATCTATGGTACATGCCGAAACTATGATAACCCCCGAATCTATGGTACCCGCCGAAACTATGATAACCACCGAATCTATGATACACGCCGAATCTATGATAACCTCAGAATCTATGGTACCCGCCGAAACTATGATAACCACCGAATCTATGATACACGCCGAATCTATGATAACCCCCGAATCTATGGTACCTGCCGAATCTATGATAACCCCCGCATCTATAGTACCCGCCGAAACTATGATAACCACCGAATCTATGATACACGCCGAATCTATGATAACCCCCGAATCTATGGTACCTGCCGAATCTATGATAACCCCCGAATCTATTTTACCCGCCGAAACTATGATAACCACCGAATCTATGATACACGCCGAATCTATGATAACCCCCATTCTATGGTACCTGCCGAATCTATGATAACCCCCGAATCTATGGTACCCGCCGAAACTATGATAACCACCGAATCTATGATACACGCCGAATCTATGATAACCCCCGAATCTATGGTACCTGCCGAATCTATGATAACCCCCGAATCTATTGTACCCGCCGAAACTATGATAACCACCGAATCTATGAAACACGCCGAATCTATGATAACCCCCGAATCTATGGTACCTGCCGAAACTATGATAACCACCGAATCTATGATACCCGCTGAATCTATGGTACTTGCTGAATCTATGATACCTCCTGAATCTATGATACCCGCCGAATCTATGATACCCGCCGAATATATGATACCCGCCTAATTATGATACCTCCTGAATCTGATAACCCCCGAATCTATGGAATCGGCCGAATCTTTGATACCTCCTGAATCTATGAAACTGTCGAATCTATGGTACCCGCTCAATCTATGGTACTCGCTGAATCTGTGATACCTCCTGAATCTATGATACCCGCCGAATCTATGGTACTCGCTGAATCTATGATACCCACCGAATCTATGATACCCGCCGAATTATGATACCTCCTGAATCTATGATACCCGCCGAATCTATGATACCCGCCGAATCTGTGGTGTGAGGCGTATCATAGTTTACTAATAATATGCATAGCCACTAAAACAACGTTTACACTAAAAAATGTGTCGGATTAATAAATAAAAAAATCCTTTGCTTATTTAGAAAGGGAATATTCGACTTTGCTTGATCGACGAAGCACTCTGTGACTGAGTCGGCCTAAAGCACGTTGGATCTAGTGATGGCTTTACTGCAATGGCGAACGCAAGATCGAATTCTGCCGGAATCCGGATAACGTTTTTATTTTTAAATATTCCCTCGAAGTGATATAAAAAACACAAAAGCGAGATTTAAATTTGGACAAAGTTTTCTTTATAAAGCTTTTTTACAAAACATACAAAAATGTGAACTGAAAAATTAAGCTGAACACAAGAAAGGAAAAATGTAAAAACTTATTTTAATTGACTTTTAAAATATTGAATCATTTAAAATAATTTTTACTTTATATATATATATATATATATATATATATAATGACAAAACATTTGAGATCATTGGAAAACTTTTGGTGTGTCTCTTTCCGTTGTCTCTTTTGGATCAGTTTAAAGAAAAATCCTTTTTTTCCTGATCTAAAATGAGTCTTGGATATAAAAAAAGACACAGTAAATATATATTTTTAAAAAGTGTAATGAAAAACCGCAACAAAATTGCATTAAGTGAAAAATTCTATAAAAAGAGAATTTTTTTTCACTTTTTTTTCTTTTTATGAATTTTAAATTCATTGAAAAATGTTTTTGCTTTGAGCAAATTAAATTTATTTGGAGGTCAACGCTGTATCAGAGTCGAAATTAAGAAAAAAAAATGCTCACTATTCAACTGATTTTATTCTCCGTTTTATTTTCTGCTTTGTCTAGGTAATTCGTTTGCCTTTTGGTCTCTCATTCTTTTTTCTTTCCTCTTCCGGGAATTTTCTAGTATATATATATATATATATATATATATATATATATATATATATATATATATATATATATATATATATATAAAGTTAAAGTTACTCCAAAATTCGCTTGATGAGGAAATGGAACTAATGTCTTTGGTTTAATAACAAAATTAAATTCAGGGGCTTTAGCTTCCATTTCTGAAACATGGTTATCACTGTGTAGCGGTAAAACCATATTTTAAATCTATTAATTTATAATATTAATGCTCTGTAAATTTAAATTTACATAGAGCACTATTGTGTAAAAATAAAAATATCTATAAGAACACCGGATTTTATATCTTACTGTTCTTTCCTTTTTATTTATATATACATATATATATATATATATATATATATATATAGAGAGAGAGAGAGAGAGAGAGAGAGAGATAGTATGGATAGGAATCCGACAAAATGATAGGAAAACGAACACGTAGAAAAAAGATCTTAATCTAACATGTTTCACTTTATTATTTGTTAGATTAAGATCTGTGTCCTACTTGTTCATTTTTCCTATCATATATACAGCCTTGTGTGAATTAATTGAAAGAAAACGAATAATTCCGTTATATATATATATATATATATATATATATATATATATATATATATATATATATATGATAGGAAGACAAACAAGTAGGAAACAGATCTTAATCTAACATGTTTCACTTTATTATTTGTTAGATTAAGATCTGTTTCCTACTTGTTCATTTTTCCTATCATATATACAGCCATGTGTAAATTAATTGAAACAAAACGAATAATTCCATTATATATATATATATATATATATATATATATATATATATATATATATATATATATATATATATGATAGGAAGACAAACAAGCAGGAAACAGATCTTAATCTAACTTGTTTCACTTTATTAAAGCTTCGTCAGAGAACAAGATAGAAATGATAAAAAACTATAAAACGCCAAGAGATGCAGGTGTGTATATATATATATATATATATATTGAATTCAGTGTTGTACTTCTTCTAAACCGGTTGCCACCCAAGGCTATAGGACCCTGTCCGTACTGGTATTGAACAACAGCAGAGATGGATCCATACCTTCCCCAAAGGTATTAGCACCCGACTGGAATTCGAACGCGGCTCTCGGATTCCGCAGTCCGATCCATAATGTATTACTCCACCGTGCCTCTCTCTCTATATATATATATATGTATATATATATATATGTATATATATATATGCATATATATATATATATATATATATATATATATATATATATATATATATATATATATATATATATATATATATATATATGTATATATGCATGTATGTATATATATATATATATGTATGTATGTATATATATTTATGTTTGTATGTATATATATATATATGTATGTGTGTATATATATATATATATATATATATATATATATATATATATATATATTTATATATATGTATATGATGAAAATGTAGAAAAGACAAAGCAAAATCCGAATATGTAAGTTTACTGTTTTTTATTTTGTTTTTGTTTTGCTGTCAACGTCAGACGTTTCGGTCTAATAGACCATCTTCAGGACATGGTTATAGGAGACATATTTATATTTAAATTTAAGTTTACATGAAGAGGCGATAGAAACAGGACTAGTCAGAAACAGAAAAACTGAAATTCTAAAGTCAGTGTTCTCTTTTTTGGATTCGGTTACGCTGGCGCCGAGTGGACGGCGCTGCGAAAACGCGCTCCCAAGAAAGAGATTTTACCTTAAGTGGAAAGGAGGAATTCTATTTGAAACTATATCTTATCAGTACGTTTGTCAAGCATTAATCTTGCTAGGAAAGGTGAGATGTTAAAGAATCCCGGTCTAGTATTTACCGTACGTGAAGTGGATATGTCTCCAATAACCATGTCCTGAAGATGGTCTATTAGACCGAAACGTCTGACGTTGACAGCAAAACAAAAACAAAATGAAAAACAGTAAACTTACATATTCGGATTTCGCTTTGTCTTTTCCACATTTTCATCATACCGTCGGATCTACATCCACATATTTGCTTACATATATATATATATATATATATATATATATATATATATATATTATATATATATATATATATATATATATATATATATATATACATATATATATATATGAGAGACAATATAAGCCAAATTAGAGAGTAAAAGAAACGGAAAAGGCAATAAAAAACAGGATTCGATGAGACAGAAAAGGACGTTTGACATTGAATTTAAATTTTTGATATTTGTAGTTGTCCGGAAGAAGAGACTTTAAGCAACAGAAATGAAATAATTTTTACATCATATATATATATATATATATATATATATATATATATATATATATATATATATATATATATATATATATAACTGAACTGTGATTCTCAGAAGGAATCAGAGAATACCATGGACCGAACAAGTGACCAACGACGGAGACGGAAAATTTTATGAAAGGTTATTTTCCTTATGAAATTACGCGTGTCATTTAAGAAAGAGCAAATGGGACTGGTCTAATCAGAGTATTAAGTATTTTAATTAAGAATCTACCTTTTCTTTGTACCGTCGAAATAGCACAAGTGCTGAATCTTAAGGCTTGAACATTTTATAAGTCGCTACAATTTACTGAATAATTGTCAAAAGCTTTTTCCGTATGAAATCAGTTGAATATTGGATTTTTTTTCTTGCATGAACAAAACCAAATCACCACCTCCTTCGTCTACTTCCGCTTTCAAAAACTTCCAAAAGGTTCTTATCAACAAAACTGTTCTTTGAAGACAAGAGCTTATTTTTAATATTTCAAAAATAATTATGCACATAAAAATGTCTATATAAAAGCAAAAAAAGGAAAAACAGTATCAAATACAATAATAATCTTAAAAATTCAGAATTAAAAAAAATATATATATTACCTTCACCAGAATGAAAAATATTCTTTTTCGATCTTGCATAAACTTTTAAAAAACAGAATTTGGCTTTCTCTTCGCATGCGAAAATTCTGATCTTTACTTTGGGCAATGAAAATAATTAAATTCTAGGAGAAAACTAAATTAAAATAATTAGAAAACCAACGAAAATCCATACATGCATGCAAGGAAATAAAATAATTTATTAATATATATTTTAACAAAAATAAAATTAAAAAATAATAATAATAATAATAATAATAATAATAATACCTTTTTAAAATCAGTTTTCGCTGTCGGTTTTAATTTTGGTCAATGTGATGTCATCCGTTTAGTATGAATTCCACAAAAAACGATTCCCAAAATTAATATAAAAAAATTTTATTTCATTTTCGTAGACAGTAAATTTATAAAATGGAATTATTAAAATTGATTGCTTATATTTTGCTTTGAAAAGTATTAAAAAAGCCGTTATTATAAATTTTTGGCAAACATGGGCCTTCATGCCCCTCCCCACCAAAAAAAAACCGTATGTCAAAAGGACGCTTTTTTTCCCCTTGACATCGCTATTAATAAGGAATAGTGATAAATTGGTTCATGGAATAATACAGTGATGAGATGTCGGTGTTAAATCGGGATCGAAAGACACAAAATCTCAACTGAAAAGAGTAAAGTTTGGTTGTGCTGAAAAGGGATATTCATAAACCTGGTTAAGCAAGCAACCAAATTGCGAAATACTATAGTAGGGGTATGAACCCAAATCTACTATAGTAGGGGTATGAAATCAAATCTACTATAGTAGGGGTATGAACCCAAATCTACTATAGTAGGGGTATGAACCCAAGTCTACTATAGTAGGGGTATGAAACCAAATCTACTATAGTAGGGGTATGAAACCAAATCTACTATAGTAGGGGTATGAAGCCAAATCTACTATAGTAGGGGTATGACCCCAAGTCTACTATAGTAGGGGTATGAAACCAAATCTACTATAGTAGGGGTATGAACCTAAATCTACTATAGTAAGGGTATGAAACCAAATCTACTATAGTAGGGGTATGAAATCAAATCTACTATAGTAGGGGTATGAACCCAAATCTACTATAGTAGGGGTATGAACCCAAGTCTACTATAGTAGGGGTATGAAACAAAATCTACTATAGTAGGGGTATGAACACCAATCTACTATAGTAGGGGTATGAAACCAAATCTACTATAGTAGGGGTAAAAAACCAAATATACTATAGTAGGGGTATGAAGCCAAATCTACTATAGTAGGGGTATGACCCCAAGTCTACTATAGCAGGGGTATGAAACCAAATCTACTATAGTAGGGGTATGAACCTAAATCTACTATAGTAGGGGTATGAAACCAAATCTACTATAGTAGGGGTATGAAACAAAATCTACTATAGTAGGGGTATGAACCCAAATCTACTATAGTAGGGGTATGAACCCAAGTCTACTATAGTAGGAGTATGAAACCAAATCTACTATAGTAGGGGTATGAACCCAAGTCTACTATAGTAGGCGTATGAAACCAAATCTCGAAAGTGTGCATCCAGAACATAGTTGAATCTATGCTTAGAACAACTTGGGCGATTCTAAAAGCAATCCTATGCACCGAAAAGTGTGAATATGAATGATGACAATTATGGACATTCGTGACCGCAATAAGACGTAGTCTTAAGAAAAAGGGACGCTTTTTCCAATGACACCGCTTTCATTTTAACTACCTTCACTCTTCGGTAATGTTTGCTTTAAAAAGGTGATTATTAGAACTGTGATAAAATCAAAACATATGAAAGTGAATTCATACATTTTATTTCTTCTTGAGAATTGACAACAGAAATAATAAACACTAGTGAAGATATTTAAAGTAAAAGCGGTGTCAGGGGAAAACCGTCCTTTCGATAATCTGTTTATTTATTATTTTTTTTTTTTGTTAGCAAAAAATATCATGTTTGCCATTTTTTTTCTTAAAGCCTTTTTTTGGTATCATCAAAAAGTTGCTTAGTATCCTAACTTCTCAATTTATTTGTCCTTGTGCCACACTAATGAAAAATTAAGAAATATTATGAAAAATTAATCTATTTGGAGGTACAAATATAGGGCCTTCATGCACCCCATAAAAACCGTGTGTGAAAAGGACGTTTTTCAAGGAAACGACTTTTTTTCTTTAGGGGTAGATTACCCACTCTAATACGAGTCATGACAGTGTAGTGATTAACGTCTTAGAATGAGAAATCGGAGGAGCGAGTTCGAATCCCAGTCGAATTCGTTTTATTCACTTACATACAAATGGGAAAGAATCCGTTCTCTATGGGTTAAATAGGACAGATTGAGTCTACTACAGAAAGTTACAGCAGCTTACGCATGGAACCAAAGGAAATGGTAGCATTGGATGAGAGACCAGCACAAAGTGATGCTGCGGCACAAAATATACGAATTCTAATTTATACATATACATATATATATATATATATATATATATATATATATATTCTGATAAGGGTATAGCAGGTAAGTTTCATAAGCGAAATTTTATGAGAAAAGAAACTGTTTACTGTAACATCTCGCCAGCTCAACTGTAAATTGATGAGCTCTCAACGCCAGTCTAGTACTGCACTTAAATTTTTAAAAATCTAGGTACCATGGCGAAGAGGTCACTCGAACAATTACCATGAAAGTATTTATAGAAAAGACACAGGGACGCAACCTTACGACGGTGAGAAAGTGACTGAAGTCGAGCCGCCGGATCAGGACCAATAATATTGCTGATTCTTCTTTGGATTTTAGCAATGAGGTCAAGATAAATAGCAGGGAAACCGGACCATATGTGGCAGCAATATTCTAAGCATGGACGAATGGTAGACTTTATGTAGGATAGATTCTTGGGAGAAGAATTGTTTAGCACGCCACAGTGAAACATGGGAATGTTTTTAATTTGCGAACACGTTCATAATTCATATTACTCATATTAATTCATATTACTCATATTAATTCATATTATAGATGAATTCTTCTTTTTTATTATTATTAGGTTGGTGCAAAAATAATGTCGTTTTCTCACATATGTTAGAACGTCAAAAAAACGACATTATTTTTGCACCAACCTAATATTACTTCCATTATTAGATAGAGAAAAAAAAATCTACATATTCAGTTAAATGAAAAACATCCTTGATAATGGCTGGAAGCGCTTGGGTCCACAGTTCATTTGAACAGTTTTTATCCTGCCAACATAAGATAGGCAGATGACAAAGCGTTGATAGAAAATACGGAAGGAAAACTACAAAGACTCCTGTAGAAGTCAGTGAAGGAAAGCAAGAAAAGATGACACAACAACTGAAAGAAAATAGAATGCGTAGTTATCGGCAAAAAGATGAGCCGAATTTACAAATTACAAATCGGAGATGCCGACATCTAAAAAGTACAATAATTTAAATATCTGGGAATTGCTCCGATGGGCTGCTTTCGCTGGTTCCCAGGCTCCATGAATTCAAGCGGCCTACGAGGCTGGCATCCCGCTCCCACCCTTTCACTGTTAAAACTGTTAAATGTAGACGTCTCTTCTACTCCAATAGCTTCATATCTCGCACCTCTCGCCTGTGGAACTCCCTTCCTTATTCCTGTTTCCCTGACAGCTATAATCTCCAACTATCTAAATGTAATGTCAATCGACATCTCCAGTTGCTTTGATCTATCCACTATGTTGCTCCACATCCTTTCCTCTAACACTCCTATCTGCTCTCGCTCCAAATCTTCTGTAACCCCTTGCGTGCTAGTGTCTTCCAGCCTTGCTTGCGGTGAAAACCTTAAAAAAAAATGTTTTAACAGAGGACAGAAACCGATACACTGAAATCCGAAAACTCATTATTATAGCTAAAGATGCTTTCCAAAAGCTAAGCAGAGTATTAAGAGACAGAAAAATATTCGTTAGAAACAAAGAAAAGAGTGCTGAACTATTACATGACATCACTCCTCCTCCTATATGGCAGTGAATACTGGAGAATCGTCTCAAAGATGAAGAAGAGATTTGAAGCAACAGAAATGTGGTTCTACAGAAGGATGCTGAGGATGCCAAGGGCCGAACATCTAAGCAACGACCAAGTTTTAGAGAAAGGGAAACAAAAAGGATACGTATACTTAACATCAGGAAGAGGCAGTTGAAATTTCTAGGGCATATGATGAGGAAGGGGGACTTAGAAAATCTGATACTCACAAGGACAGATTGAAGGCAAGAGAGACATGGGAAAACAATGTATAGCATACTTAGTGAGCTTGAGTATATGGATGGCGAAATAGGGTTTAAGAGAGCAAAAATAGAACATTTATTAATAGCTACAAGGGACAGGAAGTTGTGGAGAGCCATGATTGTCTACGTCCTGAGGGTACACGGCGCATAAGATAACGAGAAAAGAAATCGCTTGTACTTAGTGAAAATATCACAACAATATCCGGCCTTAGAACTGATGATGACAATGATGTTGTTAAACCAGATGATTTTCTTAACAAAGGAATAAAGGAACGCTAAAGTACACAGGTTGAAAAAGAGAGAGGGAGGATACAGAGAATAGACAAAAAATAGATTGACCTTTCACATTTGGAGAAATTGTGGGTCATAATCTTTCTTGTCTCTTTCCCAATAGTGCAAGACTCCCACCACCCCCATCGTTTTCGACGCATGGGGATTCGGAATCTCAGTTCTGAGAAGCAAACAGCCAGACTATCGGCACGTATAATTTGATTGTAGCGATGAAGTCTTCAGCAGAACCAGCAACACTTTTCGGGGGAACCGAATACAGAGAACCGGTGCCCATAGTGCGCCACAAGCCACCACCCCTCCAAATTACCCTCGTCAGGTCTTGAATTCAGAGTCGTCCATCCCCTAGACTGGTTAGCAATCAAGGCTATCGATCCCAGTCCCTCTTACTATTTACCCATCTCTGTGGAACCGTGGATGTGCTGATGGTGTAATGAAATGAGGAATCGGAGAGCCGAGTTCAAATTCCAGTCGAGTTCGTTACATTCACTTGCGTGCAAATACCATTGGGAAGTCTATGAATCCATCTCTTCCCAGATAGTATACCGATGTATACAATAGCTATATATATATATATATATATATATATATATATATATATATATATATATATATATATATATGATGAAAATGTGGAAAAGACAAAGCAAAATCCGAATATATGAGTTTACTGTTTTTATTATGTTTTTGTTTTTGTTATTCTGTCGACGTCAGACGTTTCGGTCAAATAGACCTTCTTCGGGACATGGTTAATGGAGACATAATTATATTAGATTTAAGTTTGATGAAGAGACGATATATACAGGACTGGTCAGAAACAGAAAAACTGAAATTCTAAAGTCAGAGTATTCTTTCTTAGTAAAAGTGTAAGTAGTCGTTTTTGCATGTGGGTTTACGATATACTGTGAATTCTAGTTTGTTATTATTTCTGGTGAGTAGTATGTCTAGAAACACGCCCACGCGACGCCAGCATATCCGACTCTAAGAAAGAATACTTGACTTTAGAATTTCAGTTTTTCTGTTTCTGACCAGTCCTGTATATATCGTCTCTCCACCAAACTTAAATCTAATATAATTATGTCTCCATTAACCATGTCCCGAAGAATGTCTATTTGACCGAAACGTCTGACGTCGACAGAATAACAAAAACAAAAACATAATAAAAACAGTAAACTCATATATTCGGATTTTGCTTTGTCTTTTCCACATTTTCATCATACCGTCGGATCTACATCCACACATTTGCTTACATATATATATATATATACCGAGTGTAACAGCAAAATTGTCCAAATCGTGTAACAGCAAAATTGTCCAATTGTTATATGAAGCTTTCAACTGTTGTACCTTGGAATAAATTAAAGATATCTTACTGGAAATTCACCGAGGTTTTTCTAACACTATTGGACTCTACTTTGAACAATAAGAAGGTATTTATTTCTAATTTGAAATGATGATCCCTCTTCCTGTTGTGACCTTCTGATCCAGTTTTCCTCTCTACTGTTCCCTCTTTTTTAAAACTTATTCACCGTTCTCTTGATGGTTCTTGAATCGACTTTGAAGATGGAAGCCAGAGTATGAATGTTGGTACCATTACTGAATGATCTTTTTCCTCTCACCATTGCTCAGTTGGGAAGATATAGTGGGTCTTACAAAACTCTCTCTCTCTCTCTCTCTGTATTGAACTCACACTCTTTGGGTCCTGTCACTGGATCTAACCAACGCTTTTATCCACTGTCCTCGGGGACACATGGCACGTTGTAATAAACATGGCGACAAAGATGAGGACAATAGTCCGAATAATGTAAGTTAAAGAAAGAGGTTTCTTAAATAACAAACCGATATATACAATTTAAAATAAAGAACAGAAAAAAAATCGCCTCAATAAAGCTATGAATCTGTTTATTCTTAATTTAAGATAAATTATTATGAACCTCAAGTGTTTGTATATATGCTTCCGGAAAAAAAATCCCATGAAAAAAAAAGTTCTTAAAAAAATGTTTTAAAAAACGGTTAAAAATTCGAAAATGTAATAAAAAAATATATATGCAGATATCAATGATGTTAGCACATTTTCATTCTTGATGTAATCAATCCTGGCTTCTATCTATCTTTTCTATAAATGTTTCCATGGCAACTGCTCGGACGAGCCTTTTCACTGTTGCCCCGACTAAACGAATTTAAGCGTGCTACTAATTTGCCAATTTGGACCCACCCTTTTACTGTTGAAATAGCTAAATACAACCGCCATTTCTACCCCATCTTTTTTCGCACTTCCCACCTGTGGAACTCCGTTCCGTTTCATTGCTTTCCTGATAACTACAATCTTCAAACATTTAACGTCAATCGCCATCTTCTGTCTACTTGACCCCCTGTTCATTTTTTGTACTTTCCTCACTCCTCCCAATTCTTCTCTTTCACTTTCACTTTCACTTTCACTCTCTGTAACCCTCTGCGTACTAGTGGCATTTCAGCGTCGCTTGGGGTGAAATGAGTCAAAAACAAAACAAAAAAAACAACATGTAAATAACAGCTAAATAACTTATCATAAGACGAATAACTCTGTAAAAGTCAGGAATCGATTTATCACTGTATCGATATTATAAACAGCATACCCTTCTTTTTTTTCACTAAGAATTTCTAGTAGTAGGTTACCGTTTCTTTCTGCGCTAGACCTGTTGCCATCCATGACAAAAGGACCCAATCTATTCAGGGAGAAGAGATCAATTCATATCTTTCCCAAGATTTGGGGACCCAGACGTACCCGGTTGCAGAGCAGGCTTGAATCCCTTTAAACAATTGCGACTAAGTAGTAAGTTCAATCCCCATTTGGTACCCATATTGTTGGCCTTGCTACGCTTAGAAATCACCACCCCTTTCCCTAAGGTTATTTGGGCGAAAGCGAATATAACAAACTCGACAGCAATTCGAAGTCGGCTCTCCTATTTCTCATTGCAAGCCGATATGCATTTCATCATCCTGAACACAATACTGCACATTGCTTGATAGATAGATAGATAGATAGATAGATAGATAGATAGATAGATAGATAGATAGATAGATAGAAAACAGTCTGAGATAGATAGATAGATAGATAGATAGATAGATAGATAGATAGATAGATAGATAGATAGAAAACAGTCTGAGATAGATAGATAGATAGATAGATAGATAGATAGATAGATAGATAGATAGATAGATAGATAGATGGAAAACAGTCTGAGATAGATAGATAGATAGATAGATAGATGGAAAACAGTCTGAGATAGATAGATAGATAGATAGATAGATAGATAGATAGATAGATAGATAGATAGATAGATAGATAGATAATGAACAAATTGAGATAGATAGACAGACTGCAATAGATAGACAGACTGACATTTGATATTTATCTTATCATTCTTTCGGATTCCGATTCATATTTCGTCCGAAATATATATATATATATATATATATATATATATATATATATATATATATATATATATATATATATATTTACATTACATTTCATGAGTTTGAAGCAACCCCCCGCCCCCGGGAATAGGCTAGGATGAATTTGACAAGTGAGTGAAAAAAATGAAAAACAGAGTCATTGAAAAAATAATGCAATCAATTATCAAACTTATATTTTTAGAGAAATGTTTGTAATGAATGCAAAAGTTGTCTACTCCAGTGATCAAAGTAAAAAGGAGGCTAGTTTACAAGAGAAGAATTTAATCATAAAATTCTTCTTTTTTTTCTTTTTGACGTAATAAAATTTCTAACAAAAATCATTTCTTTCTTTTCATTTTTTTTAACCATGTCTAATAATTTCCTCTTGATAGGAGCTTTGCACACACGCCCGGACGAACCAAGAAGTCAGTCAACTCTAATTACACACACCAGCCACTCAGCCTTTGTTTATAGTTAGTTTGCTTAGCAATAGCATTGATTACTATTGCATTTCAAATCATTATTTTCATGTCCTGCTGTAACTGTGCGTGAAAAGAAAGAAAGAAAGAAAGAAAGAAAGAAAGAAAGAAAGAAAGAAAAGAGCAAAGAAAAGAAAGAAAGAGTGAAACATTTATGGAGGGGGGAGAAAGAAAGAAAGAAAGAAAGAAAGAAAGAAAGAAAGAAAGAAAGAAAGAAAGAAAGA
>OZ038507.1:60292001-60299501 GCA_964036315.1 Acanthosepion esculentum
CTGATTATTGAATATGACGTATGAGCTTTTTCTAGTATTCTTAAATGTTTCCGTTTTGGTTGGGGTTAGGGATTGTAAAAATTGTTCACAGTGTCTATTTCTCAAGCGCTTTCGGACACTTCTTCAGCCATTTTCAAGTGGTTTGTTGTAATTGATGTAATTGTGCAAAGAATACAGATGATAAAAAGAAACTGACCTTATTTATTACTCAATCTATATATATTTTTTATATTAACGTTCACCCAGTACAAGGCCCATTTGCGACTCAAGGCAGAGGGCTTCTGTTTGTTGATGTATGAGTTTTAAAAAGGGTAAGAAGAGAAGTTTTGGGGCTTACGCAGCAAAGATAATAGCTAACTATAGACTTGAAGAGGTGAAAATTGTTGTGAGCCGCAAAGCATAAACGTATGAACAGACTTTAAGGGGGAACCGGAAAGCTCAATCCTAAACAGGGAACAAGGTATAAACTTCTATTCCCGTTTAAAAACACCAGGGTGGAATATGAACCTAGTCGAACCTATCCATTCCTACTTGTATTATGTTTTTCTTCACTCACTCGTTATTGGGCTGGGATCAAAGTGTAATATCCGCCCTCGAGCAGAAAAACTGTACTTTATCTCTCAATTGTATCTTTGTTTTCTGACAGAACGCAACTGAAAAAATATTATTATCACGAAGAAACAACTGCCCGTGGCAGTACCTCCCTCATTGCACTAAAGAGAGTGGGGTCGGTAGTAATACTGATACGAGCACAACCGAAAGCTGTGTCGGCTGGACTATTTTTTAGGGCACTCAGGCTTCCCACATTAAACTGAAATTTTGTCACGTCCTTTCAGCATGAGACTGTAAGTAAATACTAAATGTATTATCTGTTCTTCTCTTTAGTGGTGATGGTAAAATTAACTGTTTAGTTATGAGGAAACATTCACTATTCATTGACCAAACATTCACTGTTACTCAACATGATTTTCTTTACTCCCTGGCCTTCAGACTGAGATCAAAGTGTAGTATCTTTTTACATCTTGAATCGTAATAGTAGCTCTTTCCTTATAATGAAACATTCATTGACCAAGCATCCCGTGTCACTATACGCTTTTCTTCATTGCCTGATCTTCAGACTGAGATCAAAGTATAGTATCTGTTCACATGTTGCATGTTAATATTAGATGTTTCTTTATAAGGAAACACTCACCATTCATTTACTATGCAGCAAGTTTTACTCCACGTGCTTTTTTTTCACTCCCTGGCCTTCAAACTGAGATCAAAGTATGGTATCTGTTCTCATGTTGCATGTTAATATTAGCCGTTTCTTTATAAGGAAACATTTATCATATTTTGACCAAGCAGCCAGTGTTACTCCACATGCTTTTATTCACTCCCTGTCCATCAGGATGAGTTCAAAGTGAAGTATCTGTTCTCATCTTAAATGGTAATGGCAATATGAGCTGCTTCCTTATAAGGAAACATTCGGGACTCATCAACCGAACAGCCAGTGCTTCTTTCCGTTGAAATTTATAAAATCTTTCTTTTAAAATAATTTTCAAGAAAATAGGTTTCTCGTGTCTAGTAGCTGTTATTGATCTTTCCACCATTGGTCAAGGTTTTCCTTTTAACCTTTTCTTTAAATCGATGTGGAATGTCGATATTTTGAATATGTTTTGGTTCAGTAGCAACTTGCGGTGTTGGGAAAAACTACTCCATACTGATTTTACAAGTGCCAACCTATTTAAAAAAGAACATAATTCTTTACGTAGAAAGTACTTCGAGGGCTTGTTATTAATATAACAATATTACCAAGTATAAACACACGTAAAAAAGACATTATGCTACATCACCAGCTTTTATATAAATATTGATATTAATTATTTCAAATATAAGTTCTATTACGATATTCTTTTTCTGCGTGCCTTATCTCTTTAGAAGTTGGTCGATCATAGCTCCCCACAACTTCCTATCCTCGTCAGCCTCTTACATTCTTCGAAAAAGCCTGTTGCATAATTCCAAGAAAATTCGAAGTCGGGGAAACAACATCAAAAATTGATATTTACAGTTAAGTAATAATTCTTCTGTGTCTTATTATCAACGGTCTATTTTTAATATTTTTTTATTTTTATTTTGAGCACTATATGAAAATACCTGCTTTACTTTTGTACTATAATATTCTTAAATCTTATATATATATATATGTGTGTGTGTGTGTGTGTGTGTGTGTGTGTGTGTGTGTGTGTGTGTGTGTGTGCAATATATTATATATATTATTATTCATATATTATAAGCGCGGTACTTATTAAAAAGTGCTCAATATCAGAGATAGAGCTAACATTGATGTGAGTTTGTGACCCTGGGTTTCACGCTTTTGCGATCGTCAAACAAAGGCATTATATTAATTATTTCAAATCTAATTTCTTCTGCATGCCTTATCTTTTTAGAACGTTGTCGATCATAGCTCTCCACAACTTCCTATCCTTATTATCTCTTAGCAACGTTTGTCCATTTGTTCCACTCCTCGTTCCGCCAACCATTCGCACAAGCTCGTCAACCTGTTACATTCCTCTGCCATTTTACCTTGTGGGTGTTAAATTCTGCAAACCTCCTTCCTCAATATATGTCCAAGAAATATGTCTCTTACGGATTCTGGTTATAAGTGTTCTTCCTGTTTCCATTTTTTTTTTTTTAGACTTCCTCTTTGTTTACTCGTTCCGCCCATGGAATTCTCAGTATCCTTCAGTAGAACTACATTTTCTCCTGCTTCCAGTTTTCTCTCCATCCGCGGAGAGATTGTCCGGCATTCACTGCTATATAAGAGGATGGCTATAACATAGCAATCCATCACACTTTCTCAGGAATTTGTTTCTGTTTCTCGACACTTTAGCTTTAAGGAATGCACCATTCGCTAGACCAGTGCGTCTTCGGATCTCGGTGTCACACTTTCCATCCTCTGTTAAAATACTTGCCAGATATTTAAACTTCTGTACTTGTTTAGGTGGTCAAAAAGCCAGTCTTTCAGATAAAGGATGCGAGGAGCGGTGTAGAGTCCATTTCAATTTAAACGTTTTATTATTATGAGCTCTGTGTTGCGAAGCGGATAAGACAAAGAGAGCCATTCCGTTTTGATAAACAGAAGACATAGATAGATAGATAGATAGATAGATAGATAGATAGATAGATAGATAGATAGATAGATAGATTGAAAAGACTGAGATAGATAGATAGATAGATAGATAGATAGATAGATAGATAGATAGAATGAAAAGACTGAGATAGATAGATAGATATGAATAGGCTTAGATAGATAGATAGATAGATAGATAGATAGATAGATAGATAGATAGATAGATAGATAGAATGAAAAGACTGAGATAGATAGATAGATAGATAGATATGAATAGGCTTATATAGATAGATAGATAGATAGATAGATAGATAGATAGATAGATAGATAGATATGAATAGGCTTATATAGATAGATAGATAGATAGATAGATAGATAGATAGATAGATAGATATGAATAGGCTTATATAGATAGATAGATAGATAGATAGATAGATAGATAGATAGATAGATATGAATAGGCTTAGATAGATAGATAGATAGATAGATAGATAGATAGATAGATAGATAGATAGATATGAATAGGCTTAGATAGATAGATAGATAGATAGATAGATAGATAGATAGATAGATAGATAGATAGATAGATAGATATGAATAGGCTTAGATAGATAGATAGATAGATAGATAGATAGATAGATAGATAGATAGATAGATAGATAGATATGAATAGCCTGGGAAAGAAAGAAACAAACAAACAAACAAACAAAGAGAGAAAGAAACAAAGAAAGAAAAAATGAAGAAAGAAATAGAAGAAAGAAAGAAATAGAAGAAATAAAAGAAAGAAAGAAAGAAAGTAAGTAAGAAAGAAAGAAAGTAAGAAAGAAAGAAGAGAAAAGAGAAGAGAAGAGAAGAGAAGATAGAAGTGTTTAACGGACGTTTCATTGAAATGGAAAAAGATGTCAATTTCAAATCTTTTCATTTGTACCCTCTTCTTAAAATAACGACCAGCGTTCACACTTATGATTGTTATTGCAGTATTTTGTTAAAGTCGTTAAGCTCAAATATTTAACGATGTGATTTGGGAATTTCTACGAATATTTTATTGTTACAGAACTCGCCATGAGCTTATTCAATCAATCAAGCGTCATTAGAAAATTCAAATAGGAAAGCTGTGAAATGTTCACGGCTCTTTCTAGTTTCCCATAAATGTTATATGAATGGGATGCATTGTAAAGTGAAGGCAATATACACTTCATGTACGAATGTGTGTGTGTAGTGTATGTTATGGGTCAGAGATTCCGCACAGTGTGGGAATTAGTGGTTTAAAACATTGATTGAAACAAAGTGGAGAATTTATTAACGACGCGTTTCGCCGAGAGCGTCGGGCCTCTTCCTCAATCTGAAAAGATTTTCCAGCATTCACTGCCATATGGAAGAATATCGATATAGTAAAATAAAAAGCAAGGATTAAGATGTTTAACATGTTTTTTCGTACAAACGCAGATTGTGTTCTTTCAAAATAATACCTTTCTGATTATGTCAATTAATTAGCGAAACGCGTCAAAAAATTGCCTTACATATTTGCCATATCTATATATCTAGCTAGTTGGCTTTCTAGCTTACTGTTTATCTTCTTTTTTTTTTTTTTGTCAATCGCCCACCAAGAAATGGAATAATTCCACAAACAAGAAGGAGGCTACGAGGAGTGAAAGAGAATAAAAAGATATTAGGAGCCGGTAACCCGACCCTAAATAGAAAACAAAGGATAAACCTCTACTCCTGTTTAAAAGATCGAGGAGGAGTGTGAACCGGACAATAGGCGAAACTATCTGCTCCTATTGTGAGGAATTGTTTGGCTGATTCGTTTGCAACCTTTTTCAGGTTATTTAAAGCCAGAAAATATTTTCAGATTATGTTTTTAATGTTTTCAGGGAGATAATAATGATTTAGTGATATTGGTATGACTTATTAACCCATACCGGGGGGGAGAGAAGAGGTGGATTCACACTTTTCCCAAAGGTAAAAGTAAATATAACGAATCCAACTGAAATTAGAACTCAACTCTCCGATTAGCAATTATCTATTACACCACCCGCACATCCAAGCTTACTGCACCTGGTATTCCAAAGCAGCCACCCATCGATGTACTGACCAGGCTTGATGTTGCTTAACTTCAGTGTTGCAACATACTATTAGATTTTAGAAGTAATAAACTTTACAAGGAAAAGGAAAACCCAATCCTATACAGAAAATAAGGGATAAACTTCAAAAAATTGGGGAGGAGTGTGAACCGGACGTTTGGCGAACCTATCTATAAGGTAGCCGAAAGTCCTCGCCGTTTTTAACGTCATGTGGAAAGAAGTGATCACTGATATGCAAAGGAGTGCATCATGTGCTGAGAAAGCACTGTGGGTGGGAGCATTGTTCTTGACCAGTGCAGGTGCATTGTGCACACACATCCGTCATAGTTCAAGCAATGTCATGGAAACATGGCAGTGTCAAAGTAGCCGTTTGGGATTGTCTGCTTGTCCAGAGCCACATCAAGTTGCCGAATACGTCAAGAGCCTTTGGGAATAATGCTGTCAGTAAACGCACGGTCCGGCATTGGTTCAGGATGTTTTAAGGTCTGTAGATCTGTCCCTTTGTGAGGAACCCCGCAGTGGCCAACTATGGGTACTGAATGATGAGGCCCTGAAGTCATCCGTACCAGAGGACAACAGCCAAACCTGTGCTGATCTTTGCTGAATGCTTCTAGGTTTCTGATGAAACAGTCAGACTTCACTCGCTCTGCATAGGGAAGGGTTACAAGTTAAGCAAGTGAGTCACCCACACATTGTCAGGAGCCAATGAGCAACAACAAGAGACCGTTTATTTCTTGTTGCTTTCTCGGCACCACATACCTATATTTGATTGAGTGCTCACCAGTGATGATAAGTGGGTCCCTCCCAAGCATCCTAGATATTGGTTGTCACCACAAGACACTGCGCCTCACACCACAAGGCCAGCTCTACACCTATGCTAAATCATGCTCTGTATCTGGTGGACGAGTCGACAAGTGGTGCGCTATGAGCTGCTATCAACAGGCCAAACTATCACTGCGGACTTGTAGCAGATGGAACATGTGCAACAGGCACTGAAGCAGGAGGTGCGGTAATGGTTAATCACACGGTGTACTGTTCCTTCATGACAATGTCAGGCCTCATGCGGCAAAGATGGCCAGGAATACTATACAGCTCTTTGGCTGGGAGACAGTGTGCCATCCACCTTAATCCCCGGACCTTATGCCAACAAATTACCACGTTTTCCATTCTCTGGACAACCACCTTTATGGTAACTCATTTTGCAAAGTTTTACCGCCAGGGCATTGCACAATTGGAGGCACATTGGCAAAAGGTTCTGGATGCTGAGGTGGGGGTCAATTTGAGGAATAAGACTATGTTAAATGTGCTATATACTTTTGTTTTAATAAATCAAATATGACAAGAACTTTTTTGGTTAGCCTGTGTATTTATCTTAATAGCAAGCCCTTTATCTAGTTTTACTTTATAGCTAGCTATTTATCTATCCATATATAGAGATATCTATCTATATATCTAGGTAATTATCTGTCTTTCTCGCTATCAATCTGTCTAGCTAGCTATCTGTCTATCCAGATATCTAGATATCTATCTATACATCTAGGTAATTATCTGTTTTTCTTGCTATCAATCTGTCTAGCTAGCTATCTGTCTATCCAGATATCTAGATATCTATCTATATATCTAGGTAATTATCTGTCTTTCTCGCTATCAATCTGTCTAGCTAGCTATCAATCTATCCATATATATAGATATCTATCCATATATATATAGATATCTATCTATATATCTAGGTAATTATCTGTCTTTCTCGCTATCAATCTGTCTAGCTAGCTATCTGTCTATCCAGATATCTAGATATCTATCTATATATCTAGGTAATTATCTGTCTTTCTCACTATCAATCTGTCTAGCTAGCTATCTGTCTATCCAGATATCTAGATATCTATCTATATATCTAGGTAATTATCTGTCTTTCTCACTATCAATCTGTCTAGCTAGCTATCTGTCTATCCATATATATAGATATCTATCTATATATCTAGGTAATTATCTGTCTTTCTCGCTATCAATCTGTCTAGCTATCTATCTGTCTGGCTATCTATCTGTCTATCCAGATATCTAGATATCTATCTATATATCTAGGTAATTATCTGTCTTTCTCGCTATCAATCTGTCTAGCTAGCTATCAATCTATCCATATATATAGATATCTATCCATATATATATAGATATCTATCTATATATCTAGGTAATTATCTGTCTTTCTCGCTATCAATATGTATAGCTAGCTATTATATAAAGCACGTCCTAAAGCTAGTAGCAAATTTTATTCTGGGTGAAGGGCCAAAAACTGATCATATTTGG
>OZ038507.1:60304501-60327001 GCA_964036315.1 Acanthosepion esculentum
GATTGTTCTCTATCTGTCTCAGTTTGTTCATATCTATCTATCTCAGACTGTTATCTATCTATCTATCTATCTATCTATCTCAGTCTTTTCATTCCATCTATCTATCTCAGTTTGTTCATATCTATCTCAGACTGTTCTCTATATATCTATCTCAGATTGTTCTCTATCTGTCTCAGTTTGTTCATATCTATCTATCTCAGACTGTTATCTATCTATCTATCTATCTATCTATCTATCTCAGTCTTTTCATTCCATCTATCTATCTATCTCAGTTTGTTCATATCTATCGCAGACTGTTCTCTATATATCTATCTATCTCAGATTGTTCTCTGTCTCAGTTTGTTCATATCTATCTATCTCAGACTGTTATCTATCTATCTATCTATCTCAGTCTTTTCATTCCATCTATCTATCTCAGTTTGTTCATATCTATCTCAGACTGTTCTCTATATATCTATCTATCTCAGATTGTTCTCTATCTGTCTCAGTTTGTTCATATCTATCTATCTCAGACTGTTATCTATCTATTTATCTATCTCAGTCTTTTCATTCCATCTATCTATCTATCTCAGTTTGTTCATATCTATCTCAGACTGTTCTCTATATATCTATCTATCTCAGATTGTTCTCTATCTGTCTCAGTTTGTTCATATCTATCTATCTCAGACTGTTATCTATCTATCTATCTATCTATCTATCTATATCAGTCTTTTCATTCCATCTATCTATCTCAGTTTGTTCATATCTATCTCAGACTGTTCTCTATATATCTATCTATCTCAGATTGTTCTCTATCTGTCTCAGTTTGTTCATATCTATCTATCTCAGACTGTTATCTATCTATCTATCTATCTATCTATCTATCTATCTATCTATCTATCTATCTATCTATCTCTTTATTCCAGTCTGATAGCAAGAGAGAGGTAAGCACACCAAATTGTGAGGTAGATTAAAAATTAGAGATTCTTTGATACATCCAGAATTATTCTGTATCTTCATGAGTGCCCATAACCGCACTTTGTCAACTGAAGACGGGAAATGTGACCCCATTATGCATCCAGCTGACAGATTTCTAACACTTGTGAGACTGCACCACGCCCAATCTTTAATCTTCCTTTACCAGCCAGTATAAAAACCCCAGTAACAATCAGTCTCTGTCTCCCACTAGAGACACCCTTTTTTTTACTCTCAATCCCCTTCTCACTCTCTCTCTCTCACTCTCTCTTCTCTTGCCTCCTTTCTCTCTCTCCTCTTATTCTCCTTTCTCTATCCCTACCCTATCTCTTTCCTTCCCTTTCTATTTTCCTCTACCTTTCCTTAGCCTTCCTCCTCCTAATCCCCTCTCTCTCCTTCCCCTTTCTCTCTGCCTTCCCTTCTCTCTAACACCTCTCTCTCTCTCTCTCTCTCTCTCTCTCTCTCTCTCTCTCTCTCTCTCTCTCTCTCTCTCTCTCTCTCTCTCTCTCTCGCTCTCTCTCTCTCTCGCTCTCTCAGTATGCCGTCTTTTAATTCCAGCTGTAGCTACTTTGGAAAAAAGCATGAAGCTACCTTTTCATGTGCATCATTTCATTGCTGAAGGTCTTATTACTGCTATGCCACAATAGGGGATGGCAAACAGTGGTCAGGAATTCATTCCTGCTGTCAGCAACATGAAATATTTTTCATGTTACTTGGAGAGGAGATAGGTGCCGCCAGATATCTTCCTCTTGCTCTAGTCATGCCATAAGGACTCAGTGTGACACTCTGATGACATTCGTCGATCCTGGAAGCAACCAACTAACCAATCAAATTAACAGAAGCAACTACCATCCAACACTTAACAGAATATGCAACCAATCACATCAACAATCAAACCAGAAAAGCAAATTAACAGAAGCAACTATCGTCACACACCTTATAGAATAAGCAAAATATTCCGAAAAATCTTTCTGTCTACATATTTCGATCTTGACAAAAAAAGGAAACAAAACTGGCTAAAAGACTGAAAATAAAATAACGGTGAACGAAAAGATGGAAGGAAGGAAAATGATAAAAATGAGAAGTGAATGAAAAATGATAAATTAATGAAGAATATTGCGCTGGAGAAAATGATGTTGGAATGAGAATGAATGTTGAAATTTAGGGGTAGATGAATGAAAAATGAATGAAAGTCGAAAAATGAATGAAAGTCGAAAAATGAATGAAAGGTGAAAAATGAATGATAAGATAAGTTTTTACAAGAATTTACAAGTTATGTCATTTTCTTCACAAGTGAAATTCTTTCATTCTTCTTGAAATTCTTCACAAATGAAATTTTTTTCATTTTTCTTGAAATTCTTCACAAATGAAATTCTTTCATTCCTCTTGAAATTCTTCACAAATGAAATTTTTTCATTTTTCTTGAAATTCTTCACAAATGAAATTCTTTCATTTTTCTTGAAATTCTTCACAAATGAAATTTTTTTCATTTTTCTTGAAATTCTTCACAAATGAAATTCTTTCATTTTTCTTGAAATTCTTCACAAATGAAATTCCTTCATTTTTCTTGAAATTCTACACAAATGAAATTCTTTCATTTTTCTTGAAATTCTTCACAAATGAAATTCTTTCATTTTTCTTGAAATTCTTCACAAATGAAATTCTTTCATTTTTCTTGAAATTCTTCATGAATGAAATACTTTCATTCAATATGGCAAATATTTTATATCACTGTACATAATGTATATGACATTAACACATTCTAAATCTATATAAGTCAAATGCATATGCATATGAGTACACATATACACAGTTGTATATGTCTGTGTACACATTTCCTTTTGTTCGGTAAAAGATTTCCTTTTGCTTGGTATCTGATTTTTTTCTTTTTTTTTAATTATCACAAAGTGTAAAAGACTAAAGTTTTGGTTTTAAGTGAAAACTATTTGTGCCAAAATGAATTCTATGAAACTTCTAAAAAAATGTTATAGAAGAAAAAAGATGAATAGCTTTGCAGAAGTATCGATTTTGGTTTGCATATGTTAAAACAGTCAAAGCAAACAAGAGGTAACTTTTTTTCAAATATATCTACTTATATCACAAACAGTTCTGCAAGTATTTCTGCTAAGCCAATTCTGGAAATATAACCAGACGAATGTAACAAGCAGTCTGAGCTGAACTCACAAGCATATATATATATATATATATATATATATATATATGTATGTATGTATGTAAGTATGAATAAAAAGTGACAATAGGAAAACTTATTCTTAGCTGTGAGGTATTTTATCAAGGCAATGTCCCTCTGAGGACAAAATACGTTGACAAAGTATAGTTTATCCTCTTGTCTGTTTTTATTCATTTTGTCTCTTCTACAAATATATTTGATTTGAGAATATTTATATATATATATATATATATATATATATATATATATATATATATATAAATATAAAAGTCAACATTGAAGTCAACACTTAGAGGCAACTAGTGCTGTTATTTTTCTCAGCTATTTATATATACAGGTCAGTGGTGCATTGTGGGTAGTCTATTTTGGTGGTTACTTTTACCGGAAGCAAAATAATTTGACACAAACAAATAAATAAACAAATAAACGACTTCCAGTAAAAGTAACCGCCAAAATAGACTAACCACAATGCACCACTGACCCGTATATATAAATAGCCGAGAAAAATAACAGCACTAGTTGCCTGACGATTGCATCTAGCATGAAACAGACTGTCGCCTCTAAGTGTTGACTTCACTTTTATATTTACACACGATCTATCTCTGATATTGAGCACTTTATCCCATAAATATAGCACACTTTAAGACTATATTTCTTCATATATATATATATATATATATATATATATATGAGAGATTTTCAATGTTGAGGGAAGCTAGGGTTACACATGTCAGTTTTGTTGCATTAAAGATTTGGAGGGATTCACTTGTAGATGTGGTACTGTCATTTTTGGATAATGTATAGTCCTTAAAAATGTTATCCCCTGAGGGACTTTATCAAGGAAAACATCTTTACCGTGCTAAAGTCTGTCAGAGCATGAAATCTACCTGCTAAGATAAGTTTTCCTTTTGTCTTTATTCATATATATATATATATATATATATATATATATATATGAATTTATAATTTATAATTTATATATATATATATAAATATATATATATATATATATATATATATATAAATGTATATGAATTTCTATGGGTGGGTGGGGGTATGTATTTTTGCTATGAATCAATTTCAATTTACGGTTTTATATTGAATTATGAAGAATACTGATATAAAAGGAGAGAAATGTTTTTCTTTTTGGTTAAGATAGATCCCATAAATGTCCGCAGTAACTCATCTTCTGTCGGATATTCCTGTCTTTTAATACATTTCTCTGGAATTCCAAATAACCGAATCATAAAGAAAAAATACACATTTACATTTTGACAAACTGCAAAACACATGGCAATGATGATAATAATGGTACAGGTGATAAAAAATCATATTACAGGTGATAATAATAATAATAATAATAATAATAATAATAATCAGAAACATTATAATAATAAAAATAATACTTGTGATGATAATAATATGAATTATAATAATATTAATTCATTTTGACAATCACAGCCAAACCATGTTGTTTTTTTTTTGCAATGTTTTTTGTAATGTTTTCTATTTTTTTTGTTTTTTTTTAGTGGTGGTTAGGGTAGGGTTGGACCTGTGTTAATGAACAGGCATTAAACAAAAACATATTAAAAAATTAAAAAAAATGGTATTTAAAAAAATGAACAGAAAACAGGTATTCAAAAAAACAAAAAAAAATAGGTATTAAAAAACAAAAAAGTCAAATAATTTGATACAGAAAAGATTTTGTCTTTTCTTTTTTCTCTCTTGTTTGCTTTTTTTAAAATTTTTCATCAAAAATAACAAAAAATTTAAAAAAAAAAAAAAAGGTCACATGACTAAAAAGTTGAGGGTGTGATTTTAGAAAATGAAAAGCAAGTTGTTGCGGTGGTACTGACCATGATGATAGGGCGCTGAAAGTGAAAGCAATCAATGTGTGCGGGAGGGGTTGTTGTAAATCGTAAGTAGTAAGTATAGTTGGGCACTTTGTTGCTATTGTTGTTGCTTGATTCGTTTAAATCTTCTTTTTTGTTTTTATTAAATCGTACAAATAAATGTTTAAAAAACCTACCAAGAAAAATAAGTCTGTGAAACAAAAAGGGGAGAGGAGAAAAGGATAAAAAATGAAGAAATGAAAGGAGAGAGAAGGAGAAGAAAAGAGAAGAAACTGAAAAAAAGGGTTCTAAAGAAGAAGAGTGTGAAGGAAAAAGACAAAGATGGAAACAAATTGAAAAAAAGATTAAAAATAGAGAAAAAGAAGAAGAAGAAAAGGAGGATGTGAAAAAAGGGGAAAAGAAAGAAAGAAAGGCTGAAAGAAAGAAAGAAAGAATGTGGCATTTATATAGGGAGGATAAAGAAAGAAAGAAAGAAAGAAAGAAAGAAAGAAAGAAAGAAAGAAAGAAAGAAAGAATGTGGCATTTATATAGGGAGGATAAAGAAAGAAAGAAAGAAAGAAAGAAAGAAAGAAAGAAAGAAAGAAAGAAAGAAAGAAAGAAAGAATGTGGCATTTATATAGGGAGGATAAAGAAAGAAAGAAAGAAAGAAAGAAAGAAAGAAAGAAAGAAAGAAAGAAAGTGGCATTTATATAGGGAGGATAAAGAAAGAAAGAAAGAAAGAAAGAAAGAAAGAAAGAAAGAAAGAAAGAAAGAAAGAAAGAAAGAAAGAAAGAAACATTTATGGAGGTGGGAAAATGGGAAATAAAAGACAGAAAGAAAGAAAGGTTAAGACATTTATGGAGGGAGTTAAAAAGAGAAAAGAAAGCCAGAAAGAAAGGAAGAAAGACAGTGTGAGACACTTATGAAGGGAGGAGAAAGAAAGAAAGAAAGAAAGAAAGAAAGAAAGAAAGTGGGGAGAAAAAGGGAAAATAAAAGACAAAGAAAGAAAGGTTGAGACATTTATGGAGGGAGGAAAAAAGAGAAAAGACAGACAGAAAGAAAGGAAGAAAGACAGTGTGAGACACTTATGGAGGTAGGAGAAAGAAAGAAAGAAAGAAAGAGATATTTATGGAGGGAGGAAAAAGAAAAAGAAAGAAAGAGTGAGACATTTACGGAGGGAGAAAAAAGGGAAAAGAAAAACAGAAATCTAGAGGAAAATGCAAGAAATTTACAGCTATTCACTCATTGAAAAAATAAAGAAAAAATTTCAAAATTTTAAATTCATTGATTTGTTTTTGACAACTTATCAACCCATTTCAGGTTAAATAACCTGAAAGGGGATGATAAGTTGTAAAAAACGAAGTCAGAAGATATTTTAAGATTGTAAGAATTTTTTGGAGATGATAATGATTTTTACTGATACAAGTTCTACTAATTAACCCATAGTTGGGGAGGAGAAGAGGTGGATTCATACCTTTACCACAGATATTTGCACATACGTGAATATAACAAACCTGACTGAAAATGGAACTCGGCTCTTTGATTTAAAATTCTCCATTATATTACTGATACATTCAAGCTTACAGCACCTGGTATTAGCAAGCAGTTACCCATCTGACCAGACTCGACATTGCTTAACTTTGATCGTATGACAATCATAAGCCTCCAAAATTTTATAACTTGCTCATCATATTCTTTATAATGTTTGTTGTAATCAAAGTAACAACTAAAAAAAAATTCTGTCACAAGACGTGCCGAAAAACATTTGGAGGAAAAGTAAAAAATCTTTCAAAACATGATAATTTGAAAATTTGGCAAACATAGATCTTCAGGCCTGCAGAAAAATGGAATGTCGTGAAAATGGCTTTTCCCTTGACACCGCTATTATTTTAACTACCTTCACTCCTTGGCAATGTTTATTGTTTTAAAAAGCGATGATTAGAATTGTAATAAAACCCAAAGATATAAAAGTGAATTTATGCATTTTCTTTGTTTTTGAGAATTTACAACAAAAATAATAAATGTTATTTATTTATTAAATTGTTTATTGGAATGGTTGGCAAAAAAATTGGCTAATTGCCAATTGATTCAAACTTTATAAAATGGTAGATAATAAAGATTTCCTTATAGTTGGTTTGCATATTTTAATAATTTAGTAAATGTTTATAAAGTTAGTAAATGTTTATAAATTTATGAATGAAAAATCGTTTTCATATTTATTTCTTTATAAATTGGTAAATGACAAATATTGCATTTCATTAGTTCTAATTGTATGAGGTTTTAGAATGTTGGAAATATAAAATTATTCTTGTAAATAAACAGTCGAATAAATAGTGTTTATTATCTTTGTCAAGTCTCAAGAAAAAGAAAATTTATCAATACTCTTTCATATGTTTGAGTTTTATTAAATATTGTTTTTTAAAAAACAATATTTATACATTTATAAATAAAAAAAAAGTTTTCATATTTATTTCTTTATAAATTAGTAAATGATAAATATTACATTGCTTTAGTTTTAATTGTATTAGGATTTAGAAGGTTGTAAATTTGAAAATATTTTTGTAAATAAACAATTTAATAAATAGCATTTAATATTTTTGTTGCAAATTCTCAAGAACAAAGTAAATGTATAAATTCATAAATATTTTTAGACTTTATTACAATTCAAATCTTTGGAAATTGAAGGTAGTTAAAATAACAGCTGTCATGGGGAAAACCATCTTTTTGACATTTTTTTTTGTGAGCAAGAATCCTTTACATTTTTTTTTTTTGGCAGAACAAGATATATTCTGACTCTCTTCATCCAAAATTATAAGTAAAAAAAAAATGTAAGAAAAGAAAAATCGTAAAATATTTCAGACGTCATGGTTGAGTACAATTCTAAAAAGACGTTTTTCAGTCATTGATATTGGAATAGCAAAGAATAATTCTTGCTCTAATAATGATGCAAATTACTTTCCCGTCATCATAATGTAGCTTCCTGTTCCTTTTCTATAAATACTTTCATGGTAACTGTTCTGATTAATTCTATTCTAGCATAGCTAAATTTTATGATTTTAAGCTCAGTACTAGATTGGCGCCAATGTCTTATCATTTTACAGTTGGACTGCCTAGATGTAACTGTAAGTTCGACGCTAACAGTTTCTTTTCTCACACTTCTCGCTTGTGGAACTCTCTTCTGGCTCCATGCTTTGCAGTTAATTTTGATTTCAAAAATTTAAATGCAATGTCAATCACAATTTATTGTTCTCACACCTTAATAATGTTTCTCTTTTTTCTTATTCATTCACACTCAGTAACTCTTTGTGTCTTAGTGTCTTATATATATATATATATATATATACGTGTGTATGTGTGTGTGTTTCTAACTTAATTATACTTATGAGTATATTCTAAGAATTTACTCTTGTCATCTGTGGTTAATTTTCTGCTATCGATGTCACCGTTCACATATGTTTTAATTGAGCTGGCCTGCTACAGACATCATCTAGATATGCTGGATAGACTAACTCTATATCTTGGGCTAACAGCCAGTCTAGGAGTAGGCCAAATCTAGATATGCACATCAACCTACAATATCAACAAGAGAAGGCCTACACAAAACACCGTACCCATAGGTCAGGTCTGCACAAAATACAGCTGACAGTCTCTATGCAGACCGCCGGAGTATCCAGTCTGGATCGCAAGAGGTTTTCCAAAATAGTCTACATTTTTTCTTCATTGGTATAAATTTGGTGACTGTATACGATAAATTCAGTTTTGTGAAAGCACGCCTTTATTTCGTCAATATTTAACTGTTTTTTGTATCTTTTTTTTTTTTTTTTTTTTTAAGCTTATCACCCCAAGCAAGGCCAAGAGGTTTCCAAAATAGTCTACATTTTTTCTTCATTGGTATAAATTTGGTGACTGTATACGATAAATTCAGTTTTGTGAAAGCACGTCTTTATTTCGTCAATATTTAACTGTTTTTTGTATCTTTTTTTTTTTTTTTTTTTTTTAAGCTTATCACCCCAAGCAAGGCCAAGAGGTTTCCAAAATAGTCTACATTTTTTCTTCATTGGTATAAATTTGGTGACTGTATACGATAAATTCAGTTTTGTGAAAGCACGTCTTTATTTCGTCAATATTTAACTGTTTTTTGTATCTTTTTTTTTTTTTTTTTTTTTTTAAGCTTATCACCCCAAGCAAGGCTGGAAGCCACTAGCACGCAAGGGCTTACAGAAAATTAACCTTTTTAACTTTCTGTAGAAGAAAAAAAAGAAATCAATTTCTCGACACTACTCAATCTATATATGAAGGGTGCAGTTTGGATCGGACGGCATCATGCTTTCATTGTGGAAATGTTTATCAAGAACAAAGAATCGGTAAAAACTAACACAAAGAGCGTTAGCCCACCCAATCACCTGATTTGAACCCATGCGATTTTTTCTCTGGTGATATGTGAAATCAAAGATATATACCCATCGCCCTCGATCTGTTGGACAATTAAAAGATGCCATTCGCCAAGAAACTGCTGCCTTTCCACATGAAATGACACGTCGAGTTATGGACAACTTTCGTGAATGCCTTCGACAGTGTGCGGAAAAAGTAACGGCACCCACTTGATTGATTTAATTTTTAAAACGAAATGAAACAAAAAAGGGATCATATGTACATTTTGAAAATAAAAACACGATTCTCTTTCTTTACTCTATTTCGCTTTTATTAAGCCTACAAATATGTCCGATCATTTTGCCGCACCCTGTATATATCTCTTTCGAGTCAGGAATTTTCTCTAAAAATTTATTTTTGCAGTTTGCAGTTAATTTTCTTCGATCAAAGTGTCCCTTCCATTTTGTTTGTTTTTTTTAATCTAATTCAAAGGGTCAAATTATTTAAGGGGTCAAATGTGCAAAATTAATGAATGGTTTTGCTTCAATGGGGGATGGTGGAGTTATGGATATTGGCTCAGACTGGGGGGGTTGTTAAAGCTGTGTTTAAATTCCAGTCGAGTTCATTACATTTATTTCTGTGCTAATACTCTTGGGAAAGGGTATGAACCCATCTCTCCCCCACTCCCAGAGGTTATGGTTAAATAGAAAGACAGACTGGGTCCTATAGCCTTGGGTGGCAACTGGTCTAAGAGAAGGATGCGACCAGTTTCAAAACGGTAATTTTTTTTGTGCGTGTTCATCAGAATGAATTAGGTAACTGATCAGGCATGAAAAATTCAATTTCAGGGAAGCATGATTTTATTCAACTAATATTTTCCTGTCTTTTTGTCTAATTAATCGTCTTGTCTCGACAGGTAAAAATAGAAACAGAATATAAAGCCACTATATGAAGAGTGGAACGGCCCATGATCAAACATAATAGACATTCGTTGTCTGTTAAAATTAACAATATATGTTTGAATATATTTGTATATATATATAAGTGTGTGTGTATATATGAGCACACGTGTGTGTGTGTATTTAAGCAGCAATTTCTCTTTTAGGCATGTCTGACTGAATAAATTACAAACATTATATCACCTTATTTTTATTATAATCCTTTCATATTCGCAAATCTTTTCCCGTATATTACAATTAAATTGCTCATTTTAATTATAATCCTTTCATATTCACGAATATTTTCCGTATACTACAACTGAATTGTAATATACGGAAAAATATTCGTGAATATGAAATAATTATGATAAAAATAAGCAGACATAATGTTTGTAATTTATTCAATTAGACACACACACATATTAATTATTATTATTATTATTATTATTATAAAACTCTTTGGACTTTGTGTCATATAGAGAGAGTGGGGAAAGAAAGTCATATAGAGAAAGTGGGACAAGAAAGATGTAAATTTATTATTGTGTAGGAAGTGGGGAGAGAAGGAAATGGTGTGTGTACATTGACAGTGACACCAACAGGGATTCGTCTCAGATGGTGACCTAGTTTAACATCCGGATTGTGGACAAAAATGGTTACATTTTTTACGCCTTCTCACCTCTCTCTCTCTCTCTCTCTCTCTCTCTCTCTCTCTCTCTCTCTCCACCTTTCAGTATTTCTTTATTTCAACCTGCTTCAGACAATATTTTAATGTTGCAACATTAATGATTTATAACCTGAACTGTCAGTGAGTCAACGAGTCACGTGTAGTCTAGTATATATATATATATATATATATATATATATATATATATATATATATGTATATATATATATATATACACAAATGTAAAAGACCGAAGCGTAAGATTTCAGCGTTTAAAACATAGCTCAATACAAAAGTAGAGCCGTATATATTAATTTATTATGCAGTGTTACATCGTGAATCCCCACCTGATAAAACGTTGAAACAAGATGTACAGTTTTGTAGTGGGTATGTGCATGTTCTAATGTAACATTGCATAATAAAGAGTCACTTCGTGATATATATATATATATATATATATATATATATATATATATATATATATATATATAAAACAACTGAAAAGTTGCAAATTAAAAAAATTGAATGTTTTTGGTGAAAGTATTTAAATTTTTTTTAAATTTATATATATAAAAAAGTATAAATAAATACTTTCACAAAAAACATTCAATTTTTTTTAATTTGCAACTTTTCAGTTGTTTTTTCTATATATACATATTAAGAAAGTATACATGGCTTCTCATTATGCTATACATATATATATATATATATATATATATATATATATTAACTGATTTAAAAATATGGTTTCATTGCTACACAGGAATTACTATGTTTCAAAAACAGAAACTAACAACTTAAATTTAATTATATAATTAAATTAAAAGCACTAGTTCTGTTTCATTTTCAAGCGAATTTTGGATTAACTTATTTTGAAATTTACTGAGTTTTAAAAGCACAGACATTCATAATATTTGTTTCCAATGATACAGAGAAATACAATCATTTAGACCATATTTTAAATCAGTTAATTTATAATATTTATGCTCTGTAAATTTACATTGAGCACTGTTTTGTAAAAATAAAAATATCAATAAGAACACCGGATTATATATCTTACTGTTCTTTCTTTTTTTACTATATATATATATATATATATAGAGAGAGAGAGAGAGAGAGACAGAGAGAGAGACAGAGAGAGAGGGTAGGGATTTCACTATATATATTCTGTTTTTATCTCACTCATACTAAGGAATCTACTCAAAAATTTATTCTTTAACCAGTGATGTTTTAATCCCAGTTGGGATTGTAAAATTATTCCAATCACTCCATTTAATGTAATTATTTCTCAGAATAATCCTTTTAAAATATCCTTGTAAAAGAAGCAAACATTAAAAGAAGGAGATTTAGTAAGCACCAATGTTTTTTATAACAAAGTTTGGGATCAGACATTATCTTCATGAAGAAAAATCTATGATTCCCAAGACGGATCAAGCAAGAAGATTTAAAAAATTTGGACAACCTCTCAGCAGGAAATATAAGCAGAAAATAAAAATATACGCAGTTGTTTGACTTATCAAATTTGAAATGAAATTTGAAGAGAGACATTTAAGCACCATATTTTCAAGGACGATTTATTGTGATTTTCAAAGAATAGCTTGGATGTGGCACAAGGCCGAAAGTATGGGGCACCCCGTGAGAATCGAACTCACTATTCAGAAGTAATTGTTCTCGCGAGACAAGCTTGCTGACCACAACGAGGTGTCCGAGATTTACCTTAACCTCCCACTCTGTCAGGTTGTGACACAAGGTCGGTTTTTATCGTCGGGATCTGAGTGCTACCACTCGGGTCGCTGTTCAGAGCTTGTCCAAGTTAGTCATAGCCGGTCATACCACCGCTACGTAACAGATGTTGCGCAAATGTAGTGGGGGGAACACAAGGAACGGGACAGACACTACATCATCTACTCCGACGGGAACCCCGCCTCTTGTCCCTGCCAATCCCCCAGGAACAATCGGTGGTGGGAGAGCCCCAGAATGGTGATTTTCTAAGCGTAAGGCCGAAAGTACGGGGCACCCAGTGAGGATCAAACTCACTATTCAGTCATAATCTAGCGAGACAAGCTTGTTAAACATTACACCAGGTCGAGGCGCCAAAGTGATTTTCCGAGCGTAGCTGAGATGTGGCACAATGCCGAAAGTATGGGCACCCAGTGAGGATCAAACTCACTATTCAGTCATAATCTAGCGAGACAAGCTTGTTAAACATTGCACCAGGTCGAGGCGCCAAAGTGATTTTCCGAGCGTAGCTGAGATGTGGCACAATGCCGAAAGTATGGGCACCCAGTGAGGATCAAACTCACTATTCAGTCATAATCTAGCGAGACAAGCTTGTTAAACATTGCACCAGGTCGAGGCGCCAAAGTGATTTTCCGAGCGTAGCTGAGATGTGGCACAATGCCGAAAGTATGGGCACCCAGTGAGGATCGAACTCACTATTCAGTCATAATTGATCTAGCGAGAAAAGCTTGTTGACCATTGCACCACGTCGAAGTGCTCCACAACGAAGTGCCCAGGACGAAAGATTTTTGAATGAAAGTTAAATACAAAACTGAAACCACAGCAAAATTAGTCAATTTTTGTGTTAATCAGAATAAATGTGGTGATTGACCATATACTAAAAATTCGGTTTTTTGTGGGGGGGGGGGTATTTAACCAATATTTAACTGTCTCTGTATCAAATTAAGCACCACTTACGACATCTTCTGACACCTTGATCTTGATCCCCGTCCATATCCTTATCCTTTCTTCAAACACCTCCCTTTACTCTGACTTTCACTCTCTATAAACCCTTGCGTGCTAGTGGCACTCTCGCCTTGCTTAATAAAATTAAAAAATTTAAAAAACTCTGTTTCTGTCCCACTTATACTTAGGGATATAGTCTAAAATTTTGATCTTGCCGGTCGTGATTAATTTTCTAGCGATCAATGTGACCTTACCCATTTTTTTGAAATTGTGCAAACCTGCCCTAGATATCGGTTAGATGATAGGGTAGTCTGTGAGAAAGTGACTGTAGACGAGATGCCAGATCAGGACCTATCACATTGCATATCCGTCTCTGGATTTTGTCTAGGATCTCGAGATGAACTGCGGGAGCACCAGACCATATATGACAACAGTATTAAATGCTAGGACGAATAAATGCAAAATTGAAACTAGAGCGAATCTGAAAACGCCAAAAGATTTATTCTCAAGTAACATAGGAAGAAAGAGGAAATTATAATAAATTTGGAATTTTAATGTTTTTAATCTGGGTTCATTCTAAATGGCAGTTCTAAGATGTGTAGTTATCAACGAAAGAACTGGAATCGGCATGGCGAGTCCAAAATTCCAGTCAAGGCCATAGCTTTCACTTTTACACAACTGATCTTGAGAAAGGTATGATTTAATCTGTTCACTTTGTCCCCAGTTTTGGATTAAATCCCAAACGGTGCAACGAGCCTCATAGGTTAGGCGAAAGAGGATAGCAGGTGAGGCGGAATGATTGAAAGACAATCAAAGATTTAGAAACAGTTTCAAAAAATTCATATGCCAAAAATAAATATGAGTTCAAAATTTAAAATATTATTATAGATTACTTGTAATTGCATGCATGAGCCCCAGTATAAATCGTTATAAACAATTATTGACCGATTTTATCATTGTGATATTTCTGCATTATATCAAATATTAAGAATATAGGCTCCGCAGATTGGAGGAGAGCATTATCAATGATAATGTTTTGACTTCAAATCCTCTGTGAACTCCCTTTAACCCTCTCTCTGTTTTTTCATTAAGAGTGCCTAACTCTTTATTAAGCAGCAGATTTTCATTAAAAGTGCCTAACTTTATATTTCACGTCAATTTTTTTATGTTTTTATCAACAAAATCAAACAAATATAAATAAATAAACAAATGTTTTAAAAAGCCTGATTAACAAGCGAATTATATATAAAGAAATAAATCATATTTAGGATAAAACACGGAAAAGAAAAATGAAAATTAATTCTGTGTTCTTTTGTGGAGATCCCTTTCTTACACCTTTTGTGCATTTTTTAAAAATTTTGATGAAGTTATACAATAGGCACCAGGACCAGAAATAAGAATCATATTATTATAGATTTAATTATTTTTTACAGTTTATCAACCTTTTACAGATTATTTAAAGCAAAAAATATTTTTAGATTGTATGAATTTTCTTTTGAGATAATAACGATTTTACTGATACAAATCCTACAAATTAACTCATAGCTGATGTGAGAAGTGGATTCATGCCTGGCAAACATATGTCTATATTTTAAGAACGTGGGGGACCGATCAACCCCTACCCTTCCAGTATAGACCCATTAGTTTCCTCAGTATCATCAGTAAGCTTTTTGAGGCCTTGATTTCAAAAGCGTCTCTGAGCCTTTGTTGGAGAAATATTTTCCACCCTCCAAACTCTCGCTCACAAGCAGGGTGTGGCAAGTCTCTCACTGCTCTATCGCTACTGCCATGGAAAGTGCTCAGACGAACTACATTCCTTGGTTCCGCCAGGTCTAACCTTCACAGCTATAACCCGCCATGCCACTTACATAGTAGCAAACTGTCCACAATTCTACTGTATTCCGTCAGCGAGAAGCAAGTTCCATTCAAATAGCTTCTTCCCCCCATGAACCACTGCCCTGTGGCACAGACTCCCAAGGGTAATGTATATTCTAAAGGAAATTGCCTGTTATGTGATTTTTTTTTCAGAAGTATGACAATATTTTACATAATATTAACACTATAATCATTTTGGTATTAGGGTCTGTAAACACCCGATGGGACAATCCATTTTTGGAAGTCCGAGATGACTAACACAGATTACAAATTTAAAAAAATTTTTTTTTTTATTTTAAACTTTAAAATATTATGTTATAATAGCAGATTTATTTTAATCTACAATGAATTAACCCACCCCATCAACTTTTAGAAAATTTAATTAAAGAAGTCTTTTTTTTTAATTTGTGATTTAGAGTTTACAATAATATTTACTCTGATTTGTTGAAAACTGTGCATCAATATGAGATGTAATTCTCAGGTTAATTCTATGAGTATACTCTTCCTTGCTGGCTCAAGGCATGTCGGAAGAGAGCACTTGAAGCTTTTCCTGCAGTAGGTTGCCAAATCTTTCTGCGGTATACTGGTTGCCACCCACGGCTATAGAACCCAGTCTGGTATTTAACCCATAGTGGGAGGGAGAAAAGATGGATTCATACCTTATTTGTGCATAAGCCGATGTAACAAACGTGAGTTGAATTTGAACTCAGCTCGCTGATTTCACATTCCAGCTTGTTATCCTTTACACCACGATGCCCGTCTTGATCTGCTTAATAATATGAAAAGATGATTATTTCTGGTCACAGTGTCCGTTATATTACAACTCTGCCTCCATTATGTGTATTTCTTTATGCAAATGAGGAAAGACAAATGGGAATTAAGTATACTAGGTAAGAAAAAAAAAAGACTTATACGTGGTTTTGTTTGGCTGGCTGGCTGGCTGTTTTCAAGTCAAATGGGAAATGCATAGACAGGTAAGTCTTGCTCGGATTTAAAGGTCAGTTTTTATCTGCAGATTTTTGTTATTATTTTTTTTTTTTTTAGAATTTTTTCATTTTTTTAGAAAAAACATTTCAGAGAAAAAAATCTATAAGTGCATATATATATATATATATATATATATATATATATATGTATGTATGTATTTGATTGCAAAAAAATGAAAAAGAATCACATTTTTGTTTAGATGTTTTCACTAGTTCACCCCTTTTGGTCAATGTTTAGCTGTAACCGTATTTCTAGGCATAAATTTTTTTTTTTTTTTTTTAATATTTTCCATTTAAACATTCCAGGTAATTCTTAAACATGGAGAGCAAATATTAAATAATCATTCATTTAGTGGTGAAGGTGGTTAATTACCAGGAAATTATGTTTCTATAAACTTTCTCTGGTTTTGAAAAAAAAAAAAATTGTAAGGTTAATTTTGATAGCCTTTATGAATTCTTCAGGCCAGTGTCATTGAAAAAGATCTTAATTTCTGGAAATTATCACAATGTTTTCTTTTAACCACCCCACTTTTTTTTTTAAATTTTTTTTTTGCTTTCTTGCAGTTCATGTTAAAATTGAAATTTTGTTATTATATTGGCTTTTGATGATTATTTTAAAAGATATACACCTGAGATGTTTGTATTTCTGGGGGCGTTTTTGTTTGTTGTTGCTGTTGCTATAGGAGACACAGAGCAATATTCACATGTTTTTTTTTTTTAAGCAGTTTAAGAAAAGATAGAAAAACAAATATGAAAAATTCCTCTCTTTTTTTTGGTCTTTTTTGAGAAGATTTTTTTTTTCTAATTTTTTTTGTATTTGTTTTTTTGGAGGTTTTTTTTGTTAATTAAAAAATAATTATTAAATTTTCTATTGACATTTTCATATTGGACAGAAAAGAAAATGGACACCCAGAAAAAAAAGGGCTTTTGGTTTATACCAATTTTTGTTTCATGAACCTTGGACTTCTGCTCTTAAGAGATTTGAACCAAAAAAATGGTTAAAAAATGAAATGGAATAGTCATAGAACTGTTTGCTGGTTTGTATAAATAATTCTTCATGAGAGTAGCATGGAGAGTTATGGCAAGATTAAACCTTTCCCCTGACATTCTAATAATACCAGACACTTGATTCCTTTTGTGCAAGAGAAATTTTTGAAAGGCCACCCTTGTAGGCTATTAAAATCAAAAGTTATAGATGCCAAAAGATTGTGTTCGCTATTAAGACCAATAGAGTTAGAATATACTGTTACAAAGTCAGAAAGATTGTGCAGCAGCAACCTTACATTGCTGTGAAAATTAGTAGTCAATATTTTTGCTTTTGGTTTCAGCTCATACATTGACCACAGTCAGGAAAAGATTTTAAATTTTATCCTTTATAGCGTCATTCTGAATAGGACAGCTATACTGAACTCAAACACTGACTACAGTCACAATTTGAAGACGTATCGTTTATCCTTGAGAACCAGCCTGGATAGATTAGTGCCGTACTGAATTGAGTTTGAAAGCCAACCAACAATCATTCTTTCTTTTAATTATTTCACTAGTATATCCAATCAATAATAATCACAATGATTTATCAAAGAAATTCCTAATGCATAAAATCTTCAGTAATCATAGCCAGTATCACAACAGCAGTTTTAAAAAAAAAAAAAAAAAAAAAAAAAACATATATAAAAAATAACTATGCCCAACAGGGAGGACATGTGATGGGGGTGCTGAAAATTTCTCAGACCCATTCAGTTTCTAAAATGTAACCAACTGATGAAACATCAGAAATTTATTTTGGGAATTGCATCTTTTTATTTTATTTATTTTTTATGTTTCTTTTTTTTTATTTTATATATTTATTTATTTATATTTATTTTTTATTTTATTTATTTTTATTTCTGTTTTTATTTTTAATGTTCTTGTTTCTTTGTTTTTTTTTTTTTTTTGCTTTTGTTTCTTTTTGCTGGTGGTCACAGTGTCCAATTAGTTCTTTGTGATTGGGATGGACTTGAAAGATGCTGGTTTTTACAATTGATATCACAAGGTAATCAAATGTGATGCTTTTCATTGAGGTTAATATTGTATTACATTGTATTATTATTTAAAATTATATTGTATTAATATTAAAGTTATATTCATATCAAAAATGGAATTTACAGTATTTTCTCGCTCGACCTTTGCTACAGAATAACCCTGCAAGTTAGTTTTTTTAAAATGCCAAGAAAAATTTAATTTTGCCAAAACCCTGTCAATGAAAAAAATAACCAAAAAAAGACATTGACCATAAAAAATATTGTGAGCCCAAATGAATAAAAAAAAATTGCTTGCCTTTCTGCGTTTTTTTTTTTTTCTTTTCTCCATTTGAAAAATTACCTGATCTTACACACATTTTTAAAATAGTTGCAGGTGGGTCAAATTTTAGGGGCAAGAAATGACTTGATGATTGGTGTAGAGAGAAAAGATCAAAATGCATTAAACTTTGCATCATGACTTTGTTTTCTAATATATGAATAAAGGGGTATTGGAGTCTCTGTGTATGCATGTGTGTGTTTGTGCTCATGTGCATGTGCATGTGTGTGCATGCATGTGCATGTGTGTGCATGCATGTGCATGTGTGTGTCAATAAGGTAGAATCAATTACTAAGAGACTTTTAAGAAATTGTGATAAAATACAAATACTAAAAAGCAAAAAAGCCTCGATGTCAAAACTATTCAAAGATGGAGGACTTTTTAATCACATCATTTCTCACACCCTCTCCTTGTCTCAAGACCCTCCCCTCTCTCTCTCTCTCTCCCTCTCTCTCTCTCTTTCACTCACGCAATTTCTGATCTCTCTCTTTCTTATTCACTCATAACTGTCTCTCTCATTCTACCAAGATCCTGTCTCTCTCTCACTTTCTTTATCTCTTTCACCTAAGAAGGTTTCACTCATTCAAGGCCCCCCTCTCTCTCTCTCTCTCTCTCTCTCTCTCTCTCTCTCTCTCTCTCTCTCTCTCTCTCTCTCTCTCTCTTTTTCCATGTCCCTCACCATTTCTTTTTATCTGTCATATTCACACAGGATCATTTCTCTATCACCCTACTCCTTCTTTTCTCACTCATCCTAGACCGTCTTTCTCTCTCTTTCTATCTCTCTCTGTCTGACATCCTAGGCCATCTGTCTCTATATATCTGTTTCACTCATCCAAGATCACCTCTTTCTTTCTTTCCTTCTTTCTTTTTTCTTTCCTTCTTTCTTTCTGTCTTTCTTTCCAGACAATCCCCCTCTTTCTCGGCCTCTGCCTTACTTATCTCATAAAGGAACCCCCATAGAAGCATTTTTAGTTGTGCATACACTTGACTACAAGGTTATTTTGATACACACCCCTTCAAGCAAAAGATTTCAAAGCAAATCTATCTAACAATAAAACACGTATTTACCCTTAACTACCATAACACGAGTGCAGGACCAATTCTACAAAAATTCTCTGCTACAAATAAAATGATTGATATAACCACTGCCGAGACATGGCTTCACCGCATAAATTCATGTATGTTACTTGGTTGGCAACTAGGTCTCATCATTTTACTGTTGAAATAGATGCAAATGTGAGTTTTCTTTTCTCACACTTCTTGCTTCATGAACACTCTCCCAGTTTCTTGCTTCTTTGCCACCTATGATCTTCAAAAATTTAACTGCAACTTCAATATTATCGCCATCTTTTGTCTTCCTGTTCTTTTATTGTCCTTTCTTCTCACTAAAGTCTCCTCATTCTCTTTCACTCTCAGTAACCCCTTGCATCTTAGTGACATTATCGCCATCTTCTGCCTTCTTGAAACCTATTCTTTTATTATCCTTTCTCTTCTCTAAAGTCTTCTCATTCTCTTTCATTCCCAGTAACCCCTTGCATCTTAGTGGAATTATCACCATCTTCTGTCTTCCTGAAAACTGTTCTTTTATTATCTTTTTTCCTCACTAAAGTCTTCGCATTCTCTTTCACTCCTGGTAACCCCCTTCCATTTTAGTGGCATTATCGCCATCTTCTCTCTTTCTGAATTCTATTCTTTTATTGTCCATACCCCTCATTAAAATCTCTTCATTCTCTTTCACTCCCAGTGGCCTCTTTCATCTTAGTAGCATTATCACCATCTTCTGTCTTTCTGAAACCTGTTCTTTTATTGCCTTTTCCCCTCACTAAAGTCTTCTCATTCTCTTTTACTCTCAGTAACCCCTTGCATCTTAGTGGCATTATCACCATCTTCTGTCTTTCTAAAACCTGTTCTTTTATTGCCCTTTCTCCTTGCTAAAGTCTAATTTTTCAAATTTTTTCCCCGGACTGACTTCCTCATCTTTTGTATTTATTTTCTTATCCTACTGTTTATGCATGTAACCGTCTTCCTGGAGGCACAGATAACATCTGAGTCACTAACCTGCCAACTGCCTTCATAGAAGAAAATCTAAGAAAAGTCATATTAGGACTGACAATGACACACCTCAAGGTTCTTATCCAATAACAGACATCAAGAGGATAATGATTGATTGATTTGTTTTTTTATGGCTTATCAACCTTTTGATGGTTATTTAAAGCCAGAAAATATTTTGGGGATTGTAAGAATCTCTTGGAGATAACAATAATTTTACTGATTCTATTTAACCCATAGATGGAGGGAGAAGTGGTAGATTCATACCTTTCCCAAGGGTATTTGCACATAGGGGAATGTAACAAACCTAACTGGAATTGGAACTCAGCTCTCAGATTTTCAATTCTGAGCCGTTATCCATTACACCACCTGGACATCCAAGCTTACAGCACCTGGTATTCCCAAGCGGTCACCCATCTAGGTACTGTCCAGGCTCGACATTACTTAATTGGTCAATCAAGAGTCTAACATAATATCATTTCAGAAGTTGTTAAACAAATAATCCTCTATACAAAAAAACTTACACATATTCTGCTATATGCCCACACACATGCACACACACACACAAACCTGCACATGGGTGACTTCTATAGTTTGTTTCATATCAAGCTTATCTCATAGACTAAGTCACTATAAGTTTGATTTTCACCATTACTCTGGCCATGAGCTAGACTAAGTTAAACTTTGTAAATACCTACAAGGTGTGTCAGGGAAGAAATACAGGACCTGATGTGCTGTGGGAGCTATGGTTGGAATAAGGACTAGGAGGTTGTTTCACAGGGCCTGACGATCAACCAGTTTGACTACAAAGGATCCTGCGGTTTTCACTTCATTCAGTAGGCAAGAAGCAAGAGTAGTGGCAAGACAACTCATGGCTGCTTCATCACGACAATGTGCCAGCTTACAATGCTCCAAGCATCCGGCAGTTTCTTGCCCTGAAGAAGAACATCAACATGCTGGAGCATCTTCCTCTCTAATCGCTCAACTCCATGTGATATTTTTTCCTTTTCCCCAAGCTCGATGGGGTCTTCAACGGGACCCCATTTTCGAGACGTGGAAGCCATCAAGCTACAGAGAATCCCAGGAGAATGCTTCCAGGAATGCATGGAGGTATGGCAGAGAAGGATGAAAAAATGCATTAGACTTGAGGGGGATAATTTCAAAGGGGAGAACTTGTAGTTTGGATTTGACGCAATTTTTCATTACTTCCATTCTGTCTATTTTCTGACACACCGCATGTAACATGGCAGTCAGAGACTGTTGTAGAGTTATTTCCTCAGTGGAAACTGTATTTGGACTAAATTCGTCCTAAATAGGTTCAACGTACAAAAACGTTAGGAACTTGTAATAATCAGTATTACGCAGAGTAATCGAGTTGTGGTCGCTGACTACTTTTCGTATTCGACTCCTACTGACTCCTACTTATAATAGATGGGAGAGTCTATTATCTATAGACTAGGTGTCTTTCACCATAACAGAGACAAATCTGGTTTCATGCAAAAGGAAAATCAGGTAACCGTCTTAGATGCTAAAATCACCATGGGGACAACATCTACCCTGGATGCTGAAAACCTTATTAAAGTAACTACGAATTGGAATATTTTTGTATAATTATCAT
>OZ038507.1:60332001-60487001 GCA_964036315.1 Acanthosepion esculentum
AAAAAAAATAATTTTACAAATGAATGAGTGAATGAAAGAAAAAAAAAATTGAAATTTTATCACCTTTTTTATGACTCAAAAAATATTTTTCTTTCTCTTTCATTTTTTTTTCCTAATCATAAAAAGAAAAAAAAATTTTTTTTTTTTTGTTATTTTCCCTTCATCTATTTACTTTTTTATATACTTATCTGGAAAAAGTTTTTATGTGATGTGTTTTGACCCTAAGGGAGAAAACGCATCACACAAAAACTTTTCCCTATTGTCATTCATCTGTCTTCCATAACTTTTCTTGATATATAAAAATTTATAAATCGTTATCCTATATATACTTATATTTATTTTAATATACTTTTAACATTTACTTCTTCCTATCTGTCGATTTTTTTTCTTTTCTCCTTTTATTCTTTATCTTTCTTTATATACCCCACTCCCCACGTTGCAGTGGCAAACCGACTAGCTCACTGACACGTGTTGCGATTTTATTAGTTTTCACCCCCAAACGATTCAAGTAATGTTCTTAGCATTGTATTATTCAATAATAAAAGTGAATTAGATGTAACCACTTTACTCATTTATGCCTCGCTGGATATTTTGGGAGATGTCGCTCCGAATACAATGTGACACACCTCAGACTGCATTTATTGGTTCGGTTAGTATTTGCTGAAATGATGCCAGACCAGAGTGGAGGGAGCAACGAAGTTTAAATTTGTAATTTTAGTGTCCAATCAAAAACGAAAATCACACTGCCAGTTCTCTGCGCTTTTATTATCATTCCTCGAAAGAGTCAAATTGAAATTAGAATATTTCCAAGATTTTTCCTGTCAAGAAATGAACAGAAATACTTTGAACATTTCTCAATGCTTTGAGGATTTAAATAACTGTGCTTGGAACAATGCTACGCCTGGTTTTCATTTGAAACAGTCGTCGGAAAGGAAGTCGACATACAGTGTTTACATTCTTGGATTGGTTTCCATTTTAAGACAGCTGATTTGAAGCACACCTGTAGAGAGGTGATAGTCACGTTGTTTTCTTAATTCCTTCTTGGTTTGTCTTTTACATTTTTTTTCTTTTTCAACATTCTCCTTTCCTTTATTTCTTCATTCTGTTTTTCCTTCCTTATTTTTTGTATCTTTCCTCCTTATGCTTCCCTTTCTAAAACCATTTTCCAAAATCAAAAACAAAGAAAAAAAAATTAAATAAAAAAATTAAAATTGTATTGCAAAAATCCATTTCTTCGACATTGCATCTTTTCTTATTTTCTTTAATTTCTCGTTCGTTAATTTCCATCATTTTCCTTTCGTTATCATTTTCTTTCTTTTTTTTTTTTTTCCCCATTCAAGTCGAGCGATTTTCATTTTTTTTTTTTCTCAGCTTTCTTTTCAGTTTTTTGTTCAAGTTATGGCGGAGGAGGAGGAGGCTGATCGCTTGGGTCATCTGCATTGAGAGGTCTACCCAATGACAAGATCCGATAGAGGACACGGTTGATCCTGTCTGTGCCAGGAAAGGAAAAAGCCTGTCCATTGGTCTCTGGCTGTAAAAAAAAAAAAAAAAAAAATAATTTAATTTTAAATATTTTATTTAGAAAATATTAAATCACATATGCAAAGAAAAATATTTTGAATTGAACCAACATGTGGTAACTAAACATGTGGAAAATAAATATATGGGGAAACAAACATGTGGGAAACAAACATGTGGGGAAATAAATGTGGGAAATAAACATGTGGCAAACAAAACATGTGGTAAATAAACATGTGGTAAATAAACAAAGAAATAATATTCCTTGGCTGTTACTCAATGGGGTTAAAGTATTAGTATTAAGAGAACAATACCTTGTTGAAACTAAGTTAAGTATTAAGAGATTGATTGATTGACTAATTTTTTATGGCTTATCAACCTTTTACAGGTTATTTAAAGACAAAAAATATTTTTAGTTTGTTGTTTTTTTAGATAATAATTATTTACTGATACAAGTCCTATTAATTAACCCATAGCTGGGGGGAGAAGAGATGAACTCATACATTTCTTAAGGGTGTTTGTATGTAAGTGAATATAACACACCCAACCACAATTGGAACACAGTTCACCAATTTCCAACGCCAAGATATTTTCCGTTACATCATCTGCACATCCAATCTTACATGACCAGGTATTCCAGAGCGGTTACCCATCTAAGTACAGAACACTTTTGGCATTAATTAATTTCAGTTACCATATGAGAACCAGTGTTTCAACATGATGTGACCATAAAGCATCAATGAGGTCTGGTAAGTACTGCATGTACCCTGGCCATTACATGAACAGGTTAAAGTCAGTTTTTTTTATTTGATTTGTTTTTTACAGTTTACCAACCTTTTATGTTTATTTAAAGCTGACACATACATTTGGATTGTAAGAATCTCTTGGAGATAATAATGATTTTTCTGATAGAAGTCTTACTATTTAACCCATAGTTGGGAAGAGAAGAGGTGGATTCACACCTTTCCCAGGGGCATTTGCACACAAGTGAATATAACGAACCCAACTGAAATTCAACCTCAGCTCATCCCGAGCCGTTATCCATTACACCACCCGCACATCCAAGCTTACAGCACCTGGTATTCCCAAGTAGTAACCCATCTAGGAACTGACCAAGCACAATGTTGCTTAACTTCAGTGATTGTACGTGAACTGGTGTTTCAATATAATGTCTCTGTTAGCCAAAGAGGTCTTAGAAAGTTTGACACTGAAAGGACCAATTGAAGATAAGCTGGACAGAAGATAACAGTATGTGACCCCTAATCTAATGGGCTTTTGAAAACGGAAGGCAGAACGGGGATTAGAAGAGATAGCAAAAAACAAAACACACAGAGAAGGAAATAAAGAAGAAAGAAGGTGTGTAAGACCCAGAAAAGATGGATATTAAAGAGGGGAAATGGAAGGAAAATATAGGAAGCAAAAGAAGAAATGGCATTTCATGGGGAAAAGTCCAAGAAGAAGAAACACAAAGAGAAAATTAAGGAAATGAAAGGAAGAGGAAAGAGGAATAAATAAGAAGTGAAAATGGTGAAAAAGAAAGAAAGAAAGAAAGAAAGAAAAAGAGAGGAAGGAAAGAGGTAGTAACGAAGAAAAAGTGAGAGAAAAGGGTTATGAAGGAAGGTAGAAAAAGAAAGACAAGAGTTATGAAAAAATGAAAAAGAGAGAAAGAGAAGAGTTATCCCTGATGGGGGAAAAAAAGAAACAAAGAAAAGAATTATGAACAAAGAGAAAAAAAAAAAGAAAAACAGAATATAAAAACAGGAAAATTTGAAACAAAGATTTACAAAGGCTGAAAGAAAGGCTGAAAGAAAGGCTGAAAGAAAGAAAGAAAGAAAGAAAGAAAGAAAGAAAAGAATGAAAGGCTGAAAGAAAGTGAAAGAAAGAAGGGAAAACGAAAAAGAAAGGCTGAAAGAAAGAAAGGCTGAAAGAAAGAAAGGCTGAAAGAAAGAAAGGCTGAAAGAAAGAAAGGCTGAAAGAAAGAAAGAAAGAAGGAAGGAAAAAGAAAGAAAAGCTGAAAGAAAGAAAGGCTGAAAGAAAGGCTGAAAGAAAGAAAGGCTGAAAGAAAGAAAGAAAGAAGGAAGGAAAAAGAAAGAAAATCTGAAAGAAAGAAAAGCTAAAAGAAAGAAAGGCTGAAAGAAAGAAAGGCCGAAAGAAAGAAAGAAAGAAGGAAGGAAAAAGAAAGAAAAGCTGAAAGAAAGAAAGGCTGAAAGAAAGGCTGAAAGAAAGAAAGGCTGAAAGAAAGAAAGAAAGAAAGAAGGAAGGAAAAAGAAAGAAAAGCTGAAAGAAAGAAAGGCTGAAAGAAAGAAAGGCTGAAAGAAAGTGATGTTAAATGTAAAAAGAAAACGGAATGAGAATGAAAATCATCTGCAAACTTAATATTAAAAACAAAGAAAATTACATTTCGTGAAGAAAAGAAAAAGATGAAAAAAAAACCAATAAAAACTGTAATAAATGCACAATTAGCCTAATAACATCAGGCAGACAATTTTTAACATTCTTTCATTTCTTCCACCCGATGCCACTGCAGACCATCTTCCATAATTCTAAAAGCGCAGAAGAAGATGAAGAAAATAACAGACGACTAGATCATAAGACAATCAAACACTTCACACCATAAGGGGGACAAGGGAGTAAGAATGGGGAAAGTAGGAATAATACAGAAGGGGAGAGTCTGTGAGAGGGGGAAAAAAGAGGTAAGTAACAAAAGCTTATTTCGCATAGAGACGGGCGGAGTCACACAGATGCAAAATGTCGGTCAGGAAAAAGACTGCTTTGCGCAAATAACGCGTACACCTTGCTTGACAGATAAAAACATATCACAGGTCAGAAATATAAACACACAGGTGAATTCATTACTGCGCACAGGTTCTCGCGTGCGCTCCAAACGTGCATATGCATGTGTTTGTGCATGAAGGTTTCCTAAAACATATGTACATACAATTTTTGTAGAATTACACCTTTAGTCCATATTAAGCAATTTAAAAAAAAAACTAATATTCACCCAATACAGGTACCCAAGAGCCACTCAAAATAGAAGGTTAATGTGTGAAGTTATATTAACATAGGAAAGTACAAGAATTAAGAGTATAGAGCTACAGTAGACTTTAGAAGGAACCACAAACCCAATCCTAAACAGGAAACAGAATAAACCTCTACTCCAACTCGGAGACGTTAGAAGCAGAGTTGAAGTAGATTTTAGAAGGAACTGGAAAACCAGACCTGAACAAGAAACAAGGGATAAACCCTACTCCTGTTCAAAAGAGTGGGGAGGAGTGTGAGCCGGGTGATAGTCGCCATTCTACACATATTAAGGAGAAAATAATTTGTAAATAAAATTTCAGAGTTCAAATGGAGATGTTAGAAGTACAGAGTTGAAGGAGACTTTAGAAGGAACCGGAAACCCAATCCTGAACAAGAAACAAGGGATAAACGTTTACTATATGCGAATCGATTGAAACAGACTTTGCAAATGGACAATAACTCCTGCAAAACTGGCAAGAACTAACAACAAAACGTTCATTCTGGGAGCAGACATTTTTAAAATCATTTCAACACCCCCCACCCCAAGTAAGGCAATAAAGCCACCAAGTTTACAAAGTGTTAAAAAATATCAGAAAAATGACTATTAATTAGAGAGCTCAATAAAAGAACAAGAATTAAGAAGACAGAAGATAACGTTTGACATCGTATTTAAATTTTTGAAGATCAAAGTTGACTGGGAAGCAGGAAGCCGGAAGAATGTTCCACGTGCGAGAAGGGCAATAAAAGAAGCTGCTAGCATAGAACTTACAGCTACATCTAGCCGCTTCAGCTGCAAAATGATGAGACCTTGCCGCCAATCTAGTACTGCGTTTAAATTCATAAAGTCTAGGTATCATAGCGGAAAGTTTCTCAAGACTACATTGACCCCTCAAATTATTTTGTTTAACAACAACGACGACGACACTGAAACATAGACGGACAAACGGCGTCGAGGACAGAACGTTCGTCAACTCTGACTACGTCTAGCTCCAAAGTTCAGGTGTAACCTGTGTGAATGAAAGTCCCATGAAAGGATCGGTCTCGCCTGCCACCAAAGGCATGGACACGGGAATCAAGAAAGGGTGAGTACGGAAAGAAAAAAAGAATAACTGAAATATGTTGGAAATACTTTAAGCAAAGGGGCCACAATATATAAAAATACGTCAATTTAATTGGTTGCTTGATTGATCTGTTGAACGGCATATCAACTCCAAATGAGTCAATTAATGTTGAAATATAATTTTCTTTGGAGCTTTGAAAGTAATAAAAATATGATGTATGTTATTCTGCTTTCACATTTGAATACATGGTAGATGATACTCAGATTTTGCGTATATAAATGTTTGTCCGGATATGATTACTAAAGGCGGTGTTAGGTGTGTTTTATATTGTAGATTTGTTGAAGTTAAATTTTGGAATAGATTTATTTAACGACATATCAACCCCTAATGGGTAATTTAATGCCGAAATATAATTTTCTTGGGAGCTTTGAAGTAATAAAAATATGATACATGTTATTCTGCTTTCGCAGTTGAATACATGGTAGATGATACTCAGCTTTTGTGCATATACATGTTTGTGTGGACGTGACTACTAGAGGCAGTGATAGGTGTGTTTTACATTGTAGTTTTGTTGTAGCAATATTTTAGAATACAGTTTCATCTCTTTAAAAAATTGTAGCATATATGAATTAATGTCATAAAATTGGTTGGTTGATTTTTTAGTGGCATATCAACACCGCTGGGGGTTATTTAATGCCGAAATCTAAATATTTTGTATGCAACTGTATGCCTTCAACTACTACAGATAAAATGTATTGTTGGTTATTTTTTTTATATAAAAATGTATTGTTGGCATTTTTACTATAAAAATGTATCTTTATACTTTCATAATGTTTTGTTTTTTGTTTAGGGCTTCATTATTTGCCCATAGCTAAGACCCTAACTGGTGCTGCCACCCCAAGTCATGGTGAACCTGAGAGAGCACCAGCAATTAAGAGGTGGTTCCACGTTTCTCAAAAGCTCCAGTCTCCCGATCAGAGGCCTTGTTGCCGGATGTATTTTATTGTGGTGTAATGGATATCTGCTGGGAATTTGAACGTGGATCTCCGAGTTCGAATTCCAGTCAGATTCTTTATATTCACTTATGCACAAATACCCTTGGGAAAAGCGTGAATCCATGTCTTTTCCCCGTTTATGGGTTGAATAGCAGGAGAGACTGAGTTCTTTAGCCTTGGTTGGCAACCAGTCTACCACAGAAAGAAATGGTAACCTACTGCGGGAAAAATCTTCTGCCTCGTCAGTTATATATCGAAAGATAGGTGATCGCCCAAGCGTTTATCATGTGTGGCACTTAACTGACTGACCCAGGACTGGTGTTAGTTTAAGCCGAGGGCAGGAGGATATGGTTTTTTCATTTACATATTTTGCATCATTTAGATGACAATTTATCCTTCGCACGCTGTATATGTGTGTGTAGAGGTGTAAATATGTGTGGAGACATGTATGTGTATGTAGCGATTTATATATGTGTGTGTGTGCGTGTAAAAGTATATGTGTGTGTAGAAGTGTATATGTGTGCAGAGGTGTACATATGTATGTGTAGAATTGTAAGTGGGTAGATGTGTTTCTTTCTTTAACTCATATCCACCTGACATCAGTTTAAACTGGCAGCTTGTTTTTACCCCGTATATCAAAACTAACGATAAACCATCATTTTCGAAAGTAGAAATTTTCCTGAAATATGTTTGAAATCGTCTTAGTCTTCTCCTGAAATCAATAAAAATATGAACTTTAAACAAAATGGTCATAATTTATGCGTACAAGTTAAATATGTGTACAAGTGTGGTGAAAAGATCTTCGCCTGACCAAGAAAACCTTCCATGAAAAAAACAAAACAAAAAAACAATTCTCTTTGATCCTTTTGGGAAGTGGATCGATCCAAAAACTCTTGAGCAATTTGTAAGTATTCCGAACAATGTCCGTGTTAAGTTAAAAAAACCTGACATCGATTTCCCCACTTCCCGCCAAAAGAAGAAAGAAAGAAAAACAATAATGCATAAATTGGTTCAGGTAGAGAAATATTAACCAGAAATTCTTCTTCGACTGACAAAAGAGCCAGACAAAAGTGAATAAAGAAAAAAAAAAAGACAACGATGATGGGAATGGGGATGTCCGAAGGTTCAATTTCGACACATTACTCATTCCTTAAGAATGGCAAATGTCCTTACCCCTACCTACCTAGAAAAAAAAAAAGGTGGCTGGAGGAGAGTGTGATGGAGACAGTTGCAGAAATTCAACCCCACACTACCTCGTTCCAGATTCCTTTAATTTTTAAAGCCAAGATGCAAACAAATAATTGTTCCTTTCCTCTTCCCACCATGTCCTTAGTTGTGATGAAAACAGTCTAACCGTTCCGCATCTTCAAACCGCTCCCACAATGCAAGTGCGCATGCGTGCCATTTCCTTCCTTACCCTCTACCCAGACACCAAACCGTCTAGACGTACGTCTATGGCCATGGTTATTATCACCGCGTGTTCAAACATACATTTCTACACACACACACACACACACACACACACACACACACACACACACACACACATATATTCAGCTCTGCACGTACATACACTTCTTCATATACATATATAAACCTCTGCGCAAATATACACTACACACTCATATTCGCATCACTACACACACATACATTTCTACATACATATATACACCCAGATACGAACACACACTTCTACACACACATATATACATCTCTACACACATATATTTCTACACACACATACACCTCTGCAAATACAAACACTTCTGCACATACATATATATACACCACTACACACACACACACACACACACTTCTACATACATACATACACCTCTGCACGCACGCACCGATATATACAGCTCTGCTCATATATACACATCTACACACTCATGTATACACATCTACACATTTACAATTCTACACATACATATGTACACCTCTGCCCACATATACACTTCTACACACACATATACTTCTATACACACACACACACACATATATATAAATCGCTGCATACACATACACGCCTCTACACATACTTACATCTCTACACACACACACATACAGCGTGCGATGGATAAATTGTCGTATAAACGACATAAAATTATGATAACATTTACATCTCATTTTAATAGATATATTTACCAAAATTACACAAAAATATCTTGAAATACTAAAGAGTTAGTACTCAATAATACCGCCATTGCCTTCAACTTCTGACAACTTCGGAATCTCCTGCAACTCTTCTGGATAGTCTCCTAGTTTAAGTTGGTGAATGCTGCCATAATCCTTGCCTTCAGTTTGTGCGAGTCTATCACATACGCACATACATACATACATACATACATACATACATACATACAAATACAAATCACATACAACGCCAAGCATTCATTGGTTAATTAATCACGACTACGTTATTATAGACAATTTACAAATCGCAGCAATGCGACAATTTTGTAATCGCTCTATTTTCATGTAGTCAGTTTTGTGCACTTTTGGGAGAAACGGATCACAGAAGCTTTCTTAAGTCTCCCCCAAAGCTTGCTCGCTGATTGGTCTATACCAACCAATCAGATCGTCTGCACATGAAGAATAATTCTTCCCGCGCAGCGATCTGGCGCCTATAGTCACTTATTCAAGCAAGAATTTTTCTTAGCTAATTCGTGAGAATTCAGCTGCCAAACGAATCCACGACAGTTGAAACCATGCGCCAACCTTCTCACTCACACACACCACTCACATGCTGAACATACCTTGTATACACTCACATAATCTTTTCTAACACGGCAAATCTTTTAAGAACAGTCATTATAAGAGACTCTCATGAACATTCTTCCAATGAACTTGGAACACTAAAATAACAGATAAAGAGAGACAACTCTTGTTTTATTCAACCTTTTCTTACTTAAATGCATGCTTTCTTTCACATCGTTGTTTGATATTGTACATCTTGTTAAATACATATTTTATGTGTAACACTGTCTTTGGCTTATCCTTTTCTGTGTCAGCCCCGTTTATTAGTCTAAAGTTAAATCAATGTGGTGAAGTCCGCCACAAGTTCATCTTTGGTGTTACAAGGAGTTTTGTTGATCTCTCGATTAAATGCACTCCAAACATAATAATCAAAGAGGTTGCAGTCTGGGGAGTTAGGTGGTCACATGGAAGGGGTGATGTGGTTGCAGAAATTATCTGACAGCCATGACTGGGGTTTCCTGCTTGTGTGGCATGTTTCATAGTCCTGTTGCCAGGTATAGGGTCTTCCAGCAGCCACACTCTTGACCCAGGATAGCACTACCTCCTCAAGGCACTTGACGTAAATCTGTTGAATTCTGAGGCCCCGTGAGAAGATCAATGGAAGCATAACATTGCCATCATTAGTAATCACTCCAAACACCTTCGTAATCACCATTAGACTCATCCAATTCTTTCTGAATCGTCTGCACTGTCCTCAGATTGACGTCCAAACATTCTGAAATGTTCATTTTGAAGCTTCTGGCATGAATGCCAAGCAGTACAGCATGCCGTTTCCAAATTTCTGGTGGAGTGAATTGCGTCACGGGGCTCTTTTTTCTTGCAGATGGTACCCAACTATAGTGTGCAGTCAACAAAATCAAAAGCAAACAACGCACTTGCATGAAATTAAAAAATATAAAATGGCGACAATTTACCCATCGCACCATTTAAACTTTTTTCCCTTACATATATATGCACCTCTACACACATATACACTTCCACATATATATATACATACACCTCTACACATACTCTAGACGCACATATATACATCGCTACACATATACACACCATGCACATAATCTTCTACATGCATATAAATACTCACAAAATATGTCAATTTGTGAATCCATTTATATCTCCTTTTTCTATGTGCCATGTCGCTTCTTGACTTGACCAATCGTGGCTCTCCACAAGCTCCTGTTCTTTGTAATCCTCAGAGAATCATTTGTCCCTTTGCTAAGCTACCCTTCCCATATTATACCATCCATTTGCGCAAGCTTGTCAGGTGACCCACTGCCTTCAATGACCCTCGTATGCTTTTTGATAAGCACTGTGAGGATCAAATTCTCTAAGCCTTATATATATATGTGTGTATATATATATATATATATATATATATATATATATATATATATGCATATATATATGTGTGTATATATATATATATATATATATATATATATATATATATATATATATATATATATATATATATATATATGCTTAACAATATTAATTCCTATGAAAGGATGACCCTAGTTGTAACCTGAGTTTCCCACTCATGTAATCTTCAGACAACTTGAACAATCTCAAATCATCTGAAGATCACAGGATCATGAAAGTCAGGTTTCCTTTTAATATATATATATATATATATATATATATATTTGTCATCCACAGACAGACTGTTTCGCTGTTTCACAGCTCATCAGTGTGGCTAGACGTCCGGTTGCCTCTAGCTAGGATCGAAATCCGACTGAATTGGCGTCAGTCGGAACTTCTACCACTAAGCCGTCGGCGCACGGCAGGGATGAAGGTGAATTTTATCGTGTTTATTTTTAGATTTAGATAGACACACAGTGACTGACAGTGACTCAATTCTGCCGAAGAGTCATGCTATATTAGCTTAAATAGTCACTGTTTACAAATTCACACCTCAAACCAAAGAGCTCAACCGAAATTTATATGCCTAATTAAATAATTTTGACAAATTTGGTCTACTTATTTTTAAAAAGATCCTCTCATAATAATTGCAGACAACTTTCTTAGTATCCTTATTAAAGGGAAAAAAGAAAATTACCATGTTGATGCATATTGATTTTATTCTGAGTTCTTTCGGCATGAGCGCAATGTTGTCATCAGGGTCTTGTTTTTTCTAAGACAAAATGTTCATCATGTTTTTAAGACAAAATGAACACAACAATTTTATCCTAGGAAATTTTTGGTCTCATGAGAGCAATGCTATATTGTATATTGACTGAACATTTAAAATTATTAAAATTATGATTTAATATTGGGGTATAAATGCAAGAAAGAGTGCGTGGGTAAGGAAACTGAGTAAAATATAAAACGAAATAAAATAAAATAAAATTCCATTAAATTTAAAAGTTCAAACAATCCCGGGGGAGGGGGGCAACTTTACCTATATGAGGATTGGAGAAAAAGAAAGAAGAAATAAGTGAAAGGGGAGGAAGAGAAAAAGAAAAAGAGAAAGAAAAAGAGAAAGAAAGAGAAAGAAAAAGAGAAAGAAAAGAGGAAGAAGAAAGATAAATAGAATTACTGGCGGAATAAGGATAAATCTATAAATCTAAAGTTTTAGACTCTGTCTATCTGTTTACTTGTGATTGAACTCTTTGTATGGTTTTGAAGATAGACCCCCATAACAATATATATTCTGAAACAACATTACCCAGGGTACTTGTATAAGTATATTTCATTTTGATCAAAGGGGGTTACTAGGAGAGGAACCTCCCCACACACACTGATAATTGTTTACCCTTTGATATAAATTAAATTTAAATTTGAACAAGGGAATGATTACTAGTGTACTTGGATAAGTATATTTCATTTTGATCAAAGGTGGCCCTGGGGTGTGGGGAACAAAACCCACACTGATTTTTTTTTTTTTTCATTTTGATATAAATTAAATTTAAATTTGAACAAGGGAATGACGCCTATCCAAAATATAGAAGGAGAAAGCCAGGAGATGGAGGTCACACCGGCAAGATCAAAATTAGACAATATGGACGTCAAGTTGAGCAAGAAATCAGTGAGTATTGCCTTACAATGCATATTTGTTGTGACAATTCAACTAACATATCAATGTTGAAATCTGTTCATCAATTCATTCAATCAAGTATTCCATCAAATACATATCAAAGGGGTCAGATCAAGCTGTTTTTGCACACACAACCCCCCACTGAAAATTTTTTCCTTCAATTTAAATTAGATTTGAACAAGGGAATGACTCCTATTCAAAATATGGAAGGGGAAAGCAGATGAAGGTCACATCAACAAGATCATTCAGTAATATTGAAATGCATCATTTTTCTAAACAAACTGTAACAATGATTTAAAATCACGCATCATTTTCTTACAAAAAATGCATGACACACAGCAAGGCATAGGTAATTCAGCTAGTATGAATATAAAGTTAATATTGAGTTAGTATGAGAAAAAGTCATGATGGAGTAATGGATAACAGCTCGGATTGAGGGATCAGTGAGCCGAGTTCAAATTCAAGTTGGATCCATTACATTTACTTACATGCTAATACCCTTGGGAAAGATATGAATCCTCCCCCCAGCTATGGGTAAATAGCAGGACAGATTGGATTCTATAGCCTTGGATAGCAACTGGTCTACAGTAGAAAGAAATGACAACCTACTGCAGGAAAAAAATCTGCCTCATCAGTCATGTATCGAAAGATATATTATCGCCTAAGCGTGTATCACGTATGTCACATAACTGACTGACCCTTGAAAAAGGTATGAATCTTCTTCTTCACTTATGACATTTTATCCTTATTCCACAAGTGATTCTATCTATCTTTCCTCTTTCACTTTTCTTTTCCTTTCTCGTCTTTTCTTTTTGTCTTTTTCTTTTTCTCTTCTTCTCTTTTCCCTTATTTCTTCTTTTTTTTCCTCCTATCTTCATATATATAAAGCTACCCCCTCTTGGACTACTTGATCTTTTAAATTTAATGGATTTTTTAAAATTTTATGGTGGGGGGCAACTTTATGTATATAATTATTGTATTTATTCCTTTTTTTATTTCACTTTATTTCCTTACCCAAACACTATTTCTTGCATTTATACCCATATAATAAATCTTAATTAGAGTCAGTTTCAATTTTGAGTCAATATACAATTTAGCGTTGCTTCCATGAGACACAAAAGTTTTGAAAACACCCATATTGAAAAATTCATAAATACTAGTACATGATGATTGTACAGACATGAAAGTCTGAGTTGTACAACTAACATAGGTAATATATATATATATATATATATATATATATATATATATATATATATGTATGTCTGTGGATGACAAAAATATTGGCTCCTGAAAAATTAATTTCGGTTGAGCTCTCTGATTTGAGGTGTGAATTTGTAAACAGTGACTATTTAAGCTAATATTGCACGACTCTTCAGTCAGTCACTGTGTGTTTATCTAAATCTAAAAATAAACACGCTAAAATTCACCTTCATCCCTGACATGCGCCGACGGCTTAGTGGGAGAAGTTCCGACTGATGCAAATTCAGTCGGGTTTCGATCCTAGCTAGAGGCAACCGGACGTCTAGCCACACTGATGAGCTGTGAAACAGCGAAACAGTCTGTCTGTGGATGACAAAAATATATATATATATATATATATATATATATATATATATATATATATATATAGAGAGAGAGAGAGAGAGAGAGAGATAGATAGATAGATAGATGTTGCATTGAATAATTTATACAACTTTTGTCTACTTATTTTCAGTTGGATCCTTTCATATTCACAGACAAGCTTTTTGGTCTCATTATTAAGGGAAGAGAGAAAATCACCATGTTGTTACATATTATTTTATTCCAAGTTCTTTCAACATAGCACAATGTCATCATCAGGGTGTTGTTTATTTCAAGACAAAAATAGTAGTGTTAATAATTTTCATAGACAAAATTACATATATTAGGTTGGTGCAAAAATAATGTCGTTTTCTCACATGAAGTTGAATGTCAAAAAACGACATTATTTTTGCACCAACCTAATATATATATGTATATATATATATATATATATATATATATATATATATTATATGTGTGTGTGTGTGTGTGTGTGTGTGTGTGTGTGTGTGTGTGTATATATATATATATATATATACACACAGAATGTCCTATAATGATGTGACACATTTTAAGTACAATTATCTTGGATTATAAAAATGAGATAGAGTAATAAATATAGTTATTCCATAACTGATATGCAAGAATTCAAAATATTATCTAAGATTTTGCTATTTCCGACAGGTATCTGATATCTATTTTACTGATGGTGGTTCCTCATAATGTTGATGACTCCAAAAGAAATTGCATACACAGTGAAAACATATTTCACCAGTCAAAGATCCATCATTGCGGCCCAAAGGAAATTCTGACAGCAGTTTGGAGAGCGACAGGAACCATCTCGAAAGGTGATCCTGCCTGCTGTTATAAACATTCCATGATACAGGCAATGCCAAATGTGTTTCAAATGAAAGAGAATGAGCTTGTGCATATTCTCTTTGGGATGATGACCATCTCAGGGATGTAATATTCAAACCTTAGATAATATGTTGAAATCTTGCATATTAATTATGTAATTAATTATATTTGGTACTCTATGTTATAATCCAAGATACTTGCTTTTAAAATGTATCTCATCATTATGGAAAACCCTATATATTTCCTATATATATATATATATATATATATATATATATATATATATATATATATATATATATATGAACAATCTAAGAACACACAGGGGTTATTAATAATAAGAATATAGATATCTTTCTCACCCTTTCTCAGACAAGTCTTAATTGTTTTATTACTCTTCACACAGAACTTTTTCACTGCCAGTTCAAGGAAGACATTTGTGTCCCTAACACACAAAAAAGAGAATGACTAATATCGAGAATATTTAACATCGAAAAACATAAAAAAAATTAATTTTTTTTAATAATATGTGGAAACATCCACTCTTTGCCTGATGAAGGTCATGAGGCCGGAAACTCATGTAGCAAAATGATGGAAAATAAAGCATAATATATATATATATATATATATATATATATATATATATATATATATATATGCTTAACAATATTAATTTCTATGAAAGGATGTCCTTATTGCCCTAGTTATAACCTGAGTTTCAGCTCATGCAATCTTCAGACAACTTGAACAATCTCAAATCATCTGAACATTGTGTGAGCATGAAACTCGAGTTATGACTAGAGCTATCCTTTCAGAGGAATTAATGCTGTTAAGTTTTTTTTTGTTACTTCTAGGCAATCTAGGCTTTGACCACTTTACTGAGTAGGTAGGTTTGCTGTTAGACCTTTTTTTAGTATTGTCAGTTTTGTTTGATACTTGATTTGACTTGACTAGAGTTTTAGGTCTTGGCAATTTGTCCATTGGTTCCATTAATGATTTTGTTTTTTCATTAATATATATATATATATATATATATATATATATATATATATATATATAGGTGTGTGTGTTTGACCAGATATTTAGAGTATACATAGGAAGTCTGCAATCCTGGAATCTACATGTAACAAATGTTACAAATTATGACTCTCCAATGCAGGCCTCGTTAGCCACAACGAGACTCATATTCGTAGACCTTTGACAAATTATGATCAGTACTAGGCTGGAAATAACTTAACAAGTGCTGCGTGTCAGGAAGACCTGCAGAAACTGTTCTGGTCTCATCTGTCGCACGAAAAAACACAAATGCGCCTGAGCAAGTGTCTGCAATAGGGATTGGCTAGCTGCCCTAGTAGACAGGTATCCTCAAATAAGAGCGGCCCAGCTATACATACATGAAAACCATTTCATGAAAACCATTTTAAAAACAATACCTTAGTCAATGTTATTTTTTACCTGAATAGTACTTGTTGACTCACCTAGATATAAAATAACAGTCCTTAGCTTAAAAAAAAAAAATAATTGATTCAAGCCAAACATTGGGAGAATGAATAAAGAGATATCAGGTAAAAGATTCTAAACCAAATATCACATCAGGGGAATGTAGTTATAAAAATAATTACAAACTGCAATTAGTTTCCACATTTTCTTTCAAAGTAGACTCCTTCCTTAAACCAGTGTTTCTCAACCTTTTTTACTTCAGGACCCACTTGCAGAATAACTAAATCCTTGATTGCATCAGATTTTCATTATTGTCTCAACTGTCGGTTAGTTGTCCTATGGCCATTGTCTGTGATGGACGTTACTCCAAGGAAGTGTACAAAAATTGTAATGCTGCACGAACACACTGGCAAGCCTTACCAGTGAGCATATGAAATGAATATAATATGAAATACAGTTATACACACAGGTCAATCTAGTAGTGAGTGCCACTAATTGGAAGGTTGGATGTTCTTGCGTCGTCTCATTCTCACTCTTCCTTGAGTCTCTCGTAGACAGTTGACGTTATAGGTACTTACTACCTATAGTGTAATCATTCATGGGGGTGCCTGGTTATTCCACTACATCAGAAAGCAAAGTAATAAGTAATTGTAATAAGTAGACATGTCTTCAAGCACCTTGATGTGGTATGATGTGGTTAGTTAGCTTGTCTTGCTGCATCAAATACAACTGAATCATAAGTTCGATCCTCACTGGGTACTCCACACTTTCTGTCCTTATACCACATTTAAGCTATGCTTAAAAAATCAACATAGCTTAGATTGTTTAAGTATAGTTTTTTAAAAGTTATTAATGTAATATAGTGTCTTTGGTATGTGTTTATAGACAGTAAAATGTAAATGTTTTATTCTTCCCTCAAAGCTATGTCTACTTATTACTACCACCACAACCAGTGTTATATAAAAACATCCCGAAATCAACATGGAGACAACCACTAAACAAATAAAAATACCTACTAAACTGTGGTAATAAAATAAGCACATCACATCTCCCCTCTCACTTGTAACCATTCATCACAATAAAATAAATATTTTTCAGCATAAAAACAGAATGAGTCAAATAAAGCTACATAAGTTTCTACATACAGCTTTGTGCAAATTAATTGAAACAAAACAAATAATTCCGTTATTATTTACTTTTTTCATATTCTTTTAATGAAACATGACCAAGTGCACATGTTAGTACTTCATACATCCATTCCACAAAGTTGTTCCTTGCAGATTGACCTCAGATTCTCGATTAGATTTAAATTAGGAGAGTATCCAAGCCAGTCTATAGTACTTTGATTTGCTCACTGGTAAGGCTTGCCGGTGTGTTCGTGCAGCATTACAATTTTTGTACACTTCCTTGGAGTAACGTCCATCACAGACAATGGCCATAGGACAACTAACCGACAGTTGAGACAATAATGAAAATCTGATGCAATCAAGGATGACGCAATATTTTTCAAGGCCAAACAAATTTCATCATACACCCGAAAATAGATTCATATTACTGCACACCACTGCAAATTACCTAATCTTAGGAAAAAATAGAAATCGATTACACCCTGTCACTCCAGTGGGTCTAAAACTGACCGTATGGTGAAAGAAAGAAAACTAAAGCAGTTGTTTTAATTAATTTGCACAAGGGTGTATATATTTTGCTTTTGTAAATACCTTATAAGTATATCACAGAAACTATACCCGAAAATAGATTCATATTACTGCACCACAATGAAAATGACGGAATCTGAGTGAAAAATAGAAATCGATTACACACTGTCATTCCAAAACTGACTATACGGTGAAAGAAAGAAAACTAAAGCAGTTGTTTCAATTAATTTTCACAATGGTGTAGAGTTGTTACTATATTACAATCGCTATAGATCTAGGGGCATCCTGCAAGACTCGAACTCACTGATCAAAAGTAATTCTCAAAACTAACTACTGTTCAATATTGATGCAACGTATATATATATATATATATATATATAGGCAGTTATAAATATTATCTGGTAACTCTTCTATCCAAACATTCTGTTGTCATATTGCCATAGTCAGCTAGCACATTCCATTCTCCCAACTCAAGGGAGGCATCCATTTCTGCAGTGTTGTTTGTTGCTGTCATGTCTCTCATTCTTAAATCATGTCTCCCTGCCTCTAACTGTTCTCCGGCTTCCACTGTCAAACTTCATTCAACAACCGTCTTCCTGGGCAACCTCATACCCAGACCAATGTTTGTCTCCTGGCTGGTCAGGCATAGCTCAGGATCCCCACAAAGTAAGGAAGCTTTCCACACACTTTACCTAAATGAACATTTCCCTCCCACCACCACTGGCAGTAATTGCAACATCATCAACGAACGCAGTTCTTCATCCATGCTCTCCAATCTGTTTCATCCTTTTGTCCAAATGAATTCTTCTCAGGTTTTCCACATTTATTTTTCTTCCTGTATCCAATCGCACCAATCGACTCTTTACTTTCTATGCTTAATCTCTGCTTCTTATTTGCTCATTCTCCTTGCTCTCCATTTGTTTTTCCATTCTCTTTTTACTGATTCTCATTTTATTTTCCTCTTTCCTTACTCTCCATTCATTTCTTTTATTTCCTTACTCACCTTGTATTTCTTTACTTTCTTTTCATTTGCTCTCTTCCCTTACTCTCCTTTCATTCCCTTTCTTCCTTTACTCTCCTTTCATTTGCTCTCTTTACTTACTCTCCTTTCATTTCCTTTACTCTCCTTTCATTTGCTCTCTTTACTTACTCTCCTTTCATTTCCTTTCTTCCTTTACTCTCCTTTCATTTGCTCTCTTTACTTACTCTCCTTTCATTTGTTCGCTTTACTTACTCTCCTTTCATTTCCTTTACTCTCCTTTCATTTGCTCTCTTTACTTACTCTCCTTTCATTTCCTTTCTTCCTTTACTCTCCTTTCATTTGCTCTCTTTACTTACTCTCCTTTCATTTCCTTTACTCTCCTTTCATTTGCTCTCTTTACTTACTCTCCTTTCATTTGTTCGCTTTACTTACTCTCCTTTCATTTCCTTTACTCTCCTTTCATTTTCTCTCTTTACTTACTCTCCTTTCATTTCCTTTACTCTCCTTTCATTTGCTCTCTTTACTTACTCTCCTTTCATTTCCTTTACTCTCCTTTCATTTGCTCTCTTTACTTACTCTCCTTTCATTTCCTTTACTCTCCTTTCATTTGCTCTCTTTACTTACTCTCCTTTCATTTGTTCGCTTTACTTACTCTCCTTTCATTTCCTTTACTCTCCTTTCATTTTCTCTCTTTACTTACTCTCCTTTCATTTCCTTTACTCTCCTTTCATTTGCTCTCTTTACTTACTCTCCTTTCATTTCCTTTACTCTCCTTTCATTTGCTCTCTTTACTTACTCTCCTTTCATTTCCTTTCTTCCTTTACTCTCCTTTCATTTTCTCTCTTTACTTACTCTCCTTTCATTTCCTTTACTCTCCTTTCATTTGCTCTCTTTACTTACTCTCCTTTCATTTCCTTTACTCTCTTTTCATTTGCTCTCTTTACTTACTCTCCTTTCATTTCCTTTCCTTTTATTTCTGTTCTTTCTTTACTCTCTTTTCACTTCCTCACCTCCTTTCCTCTCTTTTTATTTTCTTACTCACCATTCATTTCCTCTTTTCTCTTACTCTCTTTTCATTTCTTTTCCTTGCTCCACTTTCATTTCCACTTCTTACTCTCCATTCTTAACTCACTATACCTTTCCCTTCTCTATTTCACTAACGTTTCTGTGCCAGCTTCCCTGATGTCCACTACTTATTCTTTGTTCTTGTTCTCCTCTCCTCACACTACTTCCATTTTTACTTTTCTTACTCTCTTCTTTTCATCTCCACCTCTTCCCCTCAATTCTTCTTCTTGCTCCCAATTATTCTCTCCTTCTCTCTCTCTCTATCTCCCACTCTCTTCCTTCAAGCACCTCCTATATTTGTTCTATTCCTTTCCTATGCCCTCACTTTTCCTCTTCTACCCTCCAACCATTGTTTCATAGACCAGCACCCATGCAACATTGTGTAGAAAACCAGTAAACACATATCTGAATACCACGTCATTTGTTTTTCTGCCAATACAACCAATGTCTATGAATTTTCACACATCAATATCACAAGAGAAGAAACAGTAAAATGGATCGAGGAAGAGGCTTAAAGCAAGCACAGGAAGAACTAGAATCAGTCAGACGACAGCTTGCAAAATTAATTTTACCTGTAACTCCATATAACGATAAACTACATCCGGCAGCAAGGCCTCTGATTGGGAGATTGGAGGTTTTGAGGAACAGGGAATCACCTCTTAACTGCTGTTGTTTCCAGGTTCACATTGAACTGGGGTGGTAGTACCTGTTAGGGTCCCAGCTGTGATTCCTATCTATCTATCTATCTATCTATCTCAGTCTGTTCATATCTATCTATCTATCTATCTATCTATCTATCTATCTATCTATCTATCTCAGTCTGTTCATATCTATCTATCTATCTATCTCACTCTGTTCATATCTTTCTATCTCACTCTGTTCATATCTATCTATCTATCTATCTATCTCACTCTGTTCATATCTATCCATCTCAGTCTGTTCATATCTATCTATCTATCTATCTCGCTCTGTTCATATCTATCTATCTATCTATCTATCTATCTCGCTCTGTTCATATCTATCTATCTATCTATCTATCTCAGTCTGTTCATATCTATCTATCTATCTCAGTCTGTTCATATCTATCTATCTATCTATCTATCTATCTATCTCACTCTGTTCACATCTATCTATCTATCTATCTATCTATCTATCTCAGTCTGTTCATATCTATCTATCTATCTCGCTCTGTTCATATCTATCTATCTATCTATCTCAGTCTGTTCACATCTATCTATCTATCTATCTCGCTCTGTTCATATCTATCTATCTATCTATCTCAGTCTGTTCACATCTATCTATCTATCTATCTATCTATCTCAGTCTGTTCATATCTATCTATCTATCTATCTCAGTCTGTTCACATCAATCTATCTATCTATCTATCTACTTTCATTTGCATTTATTTTGCAGTCCTGGGTATGATGATAAACTGCATGCGGCAGCAAGGCCTCTGATCAGGAGAGTAATGGTTTTGAGGAGCAGAGAACCACCTCTTAACTGCTTTTGTTTGCAGTTCCACATTAACCTGAGGTGGTAGCACCTGTTAGGGTCCCAGCCATGGGCAAATAGCAAACCTCCAAACAAAAATCAACAGTACATTTTTGTAATAAAATTACCAACCAAACATTTTTATAATAAAATGTCCAACAATATATTTTTTATAGAAAATGACAATACAACATTAAAAAAGTATAAGAATTCAGTTTTATAATCAAATTTCCAGCATTACATTTTCATAAAAAATTACTAATAATACATCTCCTCATCTACAAAGTAGATATCTAAAAAAACATACGTTTGTTCTGAAAGTATGAAATTATGAAGAAAATATTTAGATTTCATCATCAAATAAAACATAAATTATACTGCGAAACAAAATCCACCGCCATGACCAATAACTCCAAACATTCTTATCCAAAAATCAAATTAATTCTAAAAAAATGGCATCCAAATTGTATCTGTTACATCTATGATTAGTATTAATCTATGATTAATACTAATCTGTGATTAATACATCTATCATTAATACGAATCTATGATTAATATGCCTATGATTAATACTAATCTATGATTAATACTAATTTATGATTAATACTAATCTATGATTAATACTAATTTATGATTAATACTAATCTATGATTAATACACCTATGATTAATACTAATCTATGATTAATACTAATCCATGATTAATACTAATCTATGATTTATACTAATTTATGATTAATACTAATCTATAATTAATACTAATTTATGATTAATATTAATCTATGATTAATACTAATCAATGATTTATACATCTATGATAAATACTTATCTATGATTAATACTAATCTATGATTAATACTTATCTATGATTAATACTAATTTATGATTAATACTAATCTATGATTAATACTAATCTATGATAATACTAATCTATGAGTAATACTTATCTATGATTAATACAACAATGATTAATACTAATCTATAATTAATACTAATCTATGATTAATACTAATCCGAAAATTAATTGAAAAGAGAGATTAGGCAAATATTAGCAGTTAACGTAATCATATTTTGGGGGAAAGATGTATGACAAAGGGAAAAAGATTTTGTGTGATGCATTTCATTCTTTAGACTATACATATATATATATATATATATATATATATATATATATATATATATATATATATATAGCCATTTCCAGGTTTCTGGTGGAATGAATTGCATCATGGTGCTCTTTTTCCCATAAATATGGCCCAAATGGCCCTACTATAATGTGGAGTCAGTAAAATCAAACAAACAATTCACATGCACAAAATTAAAAATAGAAAATGGCAAGAATTGATTGACATATATATATATATATATATATATATATATATATATATATATATATATATATATATATATACACCAAAAGTAAGAGCAAAATTGTACAAATCATGTAATAGCATACTTGTCCATCCCATAAAATGTTTAATATTTAAAAAGCCATTAAAATGATCATTCAGGCCCTCAGTAATAGTATCAACATTCATACTCTGGTTTCCATCTTCAAAGTCCAACAACTATCAAGAGAACGGTGAATAAGTTTAAAAATGAGGAAACAGTAGAGAGGAAAAGTGTATCAGTAGGTCACAACAAGAAGAGGGATCATCATTTCAACTTAGAGCTAAAGAGATCAATTAGAAAAGATCCAACTCAATCCATAAGACATTTGGCATGTGAGAGAGGAGTTTCAGCTGCAGTGGAAAAAGACTTGAAAATGAAATCATATGTGAAACATGTAAGGCAACTTGTTACTCCAGGACAGGAAGTTAGAAAGTTAGAGAGGGTGATGATCATCCTGAATATGTTAGAAAATGATCCTGGAATAATATATATATATATATATATATATATATATATATATATATATGAATTTTATTTCAATACTTCATGAGCTTTCAATCCTTAGCTATGATTAATTAATGATGAACATGTCATTTTCATTTATGATAGATTTCATCACGATTCTTCTGTTACACTTAGAAAGTAATTATATATTCTTATTTACTCAAAGTAGAGTCCAACAGTGTTATAAAAAGCTTGGAGAATTCCAGTAAGATATCTTTAATCATTTCTTACAATGATTCAGTGCTTAATCTAACAATTTTGCTGTTACACAATTTGGACAATTATGATGTTACACCATCTTTGGTCTATTTTTCCTTTTCTTTTCCTTTCTTAAATTCCATTAATTTCTCTGAGTAGTCTGTAAATTTCGACTCATTAATATCACTGACAAGAAACTGTAAAATGGACGAAGAAAAAAAAAATAGTATCAGGAAGGGAAAATTTAAAAAAGGACTCAGACGTTAGCTTGCAAAATTGAATTTGCTTATAACGTAAACCTGAGGAAGAGTCCTCCAAAATGGAGCATATGATGCGTGCTGGTGAAATCCCCCAGGGAAGCCAGTGCATTGACAACTCTTCTGACGACTAAGTCAAGCCCCCCAATCGAGATTGGCATTAAGAAACGGAAATGGGGATGAATCAGCCACACGCTCTGCAATCCTGTTTCTAGTGTCACCGGGCAGGTCCTTGACTGGAATCTACAAGGGAAGCGAAAAGTGGGTTCCCCCAAACAGACTTGGTGCAGAAGTGCTGATGCAGAGGTGAAGGCAACTAGAAACGACATGGGCTGAGCTGAAGATGACCTCATAGAACCGTGTCCATTGGAGAGGCATAATACATATATATATATATATATATATATATATATATATATATATATATATATATATACCCAAGTATAGGATTGGTGTATACAAAATAAAATCCAATAATCAAAAAATACTATTCTTAAAAGAGTACTCAATACAGAGTAGAGCAAATATAATTATTTATTTGAAAATTATAACATAAATAAGTTATAAAATCACTACAAAAATAGCCATTTTGTTTCAACACTTCTGGTGTCTTATCAAGTGATGGTGCTCAACACCATCACTTGATAAGGCATATTTATGTTATAATTTTTGAATAATTATATATATGTATTTATATATATATATATATAACACTGACGGCTAGCATGAAACAGCCTGTCGCCTCTGAGTGTTGACTTCAATGTTCACTTTTATATTTATATTTACATATGCTCTGTTTCTGATATTGAGCACTTTATCCCATAAATATAGCACACTTTAAAACTATATTTCTGCATATATATATATGCAGAAATATAGTTTTAAATATTTATATATATATATATATATATATATATATATAACGTAAATCTACAATTGAAGCCCTCTTGTGTTTCGTCACTGGATAAAATCCCCAAAATTCTGGTCTGGCTCTAATTCATGTTGGTATACACAAAAACTGGTAATGTTGTTTCACAAACTGACTGCTAGGTGGTGCACCGTCACTTTGTTTACATCAGTGTAACGACGCATGTAGCTTATTGCTCTGTGTTATGTCTCCTTCTTTTATATGCCAGTGTGTGTAAGTGTCTTTAAGTTATGGTGAAATAGTAGGACAGACTGGGTTCCATAGCCTTGTCGGGCAACTGATCTATTTTTCTATAACCACAACTGGATGACAAGTCTTCTTCTTTATGTGGAGTAATGGATAGTGACTTGGATTTAGGAATCAGAAAGCCGAGTTTGAATTCAAGTCGGATCCATTACATTCACTTGCGTGCTAATACCCATGGGAAAAGTATGACTCCTCTTCTTCTCCCCACCCAGTTATAGGTAAATAGCAGGACAGACTGGGTTCTATAGCTTTGGATGGCAACTGGTCTACCACAGAAAGAAATGGCAACCTACTGTGGGAAAAATCTGCCTTGTCAGTCATGTATTGAAAGATACATAATCGCTTTAGCGTGTATCACGCATGGCACATAACTAACTGGCTGACTTTCCAGTCGAATCCATTATATTCACTTATGAGCTAATACCCTTGGGAAAGGTATGAATCCTCTTCTTCTCCCCACCAGCTGTAGGTAAATAGAAGGACAGACTGGGTTCTATAGCCTCGGATGCCAACTGGTCTACCACAGAAAGAAATAGCAACCTACTGTGGGAAAAATCTGCCTTGTCAGTCATGTATCGAAAGATACATGATCTCCTAAGCATGTATCACGCATGGCACATAACGCACAAAAACGAGGAACAACCCAGAGTATTAAAAGAAGACATAATGCCATAGCATGAAATGAAAAGCACGAAATCCCGTTTCTCACATATTTGGTCGTTTATTCGGTGTTTCAGTTGCAGTGTCTGGCGGGGGGGGGGGGTTGCTGAGTAGCTGGATGATGCTTGGAAAATCTTTCGCTTCTTCTGTCCTGACAGACCTACAGATAAACTCTACCTTTTGATCAATGAGGACAGTCTCCTGCCACACGTCATCTCTACTTCATCACATGCAGCTATGCAATTCCCTAGCAGGTGGCTTGGAACTCTCTTGGTCGACAACCTGCTCACTGCCAACAGGCAGCATCACAACCACCTTCAATGCAAACTGTGACTGTTTATATGAAGGGCGAGTCAAAAAATAATGCAATTTGTCTTATTATATAAGAAATAAGGAACACAAGCATCCTATACATCAAGACACATCTAGACATCATAGGTACACATCCGTACTTCTCAGCATAGCCACCACTTATTTCAGTAGCAATGTTCCATCTACAAATGCAGACATGTATCCCAGTTTCATAAAACACAGCTGGCTGCTAATGTAGCCAATTCCTTACAGCAGTTTTCACTTCTTCCACACCACCATAACATTTGTCCCTCGGAGCCTATTTCATTGGATCAAAGAGATGGAAGTCTGAAGGTGCTACGTCAGATGGTTACTCGCTATAGCTTGCTTTGATTCCACTGAGCCAAGTACACAGCCTAATGGTTTAAAGCATTGGTTTGGGGATTTGGGACGTAGTAATAGTGAGTTCAAGCCTTCGGCCAGACAGTGGGTACTTGGACTCAATGGAAGCAATGACTGAAATATAAGATCTAGACAGTGGACGCAATAAGTAAAAATAAGATCTAGATGATATCCCTAGACGTGGGCAGTGGAATGAGAACAGTCTACTGCCATAGATTAAATAAAGAGTTCACTTCTGAATTCCCTGTAGGTTACCGAGATCGACATACGGCTCAACGGCTGAAATGTTGTGAAGACAACAACAAAGATTGTTTGAATATAACTAGTTTTAAATAATGGTAACACCTCATTCCAGAAATTCAGACATAAATGTACAAATGGTTTAATAATTTTGCTTGATTTTATAATGACTGCTATGACCCAGTAGAACTTACAATAATTACTAAGCTTAATTCCTGCCGCAGGGCCGTCAATATCGGTCAGTACAAGCAAAGCACAGCAAAAAAAACAAAAAAAAAAAACAAAAAAAAAACAATCCCCCCTAGAATCTCATAGCCAACCATTTTACCCACTCTAAATTCCTGCTCATGGACCCAACATTTTTTCTCAGCCTCTCCCTCTTAAGAGCCTCCACCCACTCCTGGACACTGTCTGGCAGGTTTTCATTGCACTGATCACTCATGCATATCAACAACAGCCAGGGCCAATAACGACAGCAGCGACGACGACGACAACTACGACAACGCCATTAGTTCTGCTTTTCACCTCCCACCCCTACCTTTTTTGTTCTGCAGTGTATTGCAGAAACGTTTGGGAGTATTGGATGATAGAATAAGAGATGTGGAAGGTGATGAAGACAGTAGGGCCAGCAAAAGAGAATGGGGAAAATGCAAGTAAACGTCTTGTACAGAAGGATGCTAAGAGTTTGGAATGTTTAGGGAACAGGGTAGGGAGTGACTCACAGGACCCAGAAACAGGTAAACAAGTGGATGAGGAAGCAAAGAGCAAAAAGAGACCTGGACAAAGAGGGCAATGGGAAAGGGTTGAGTGCTGTAAAATATGTGGGGATATGACTGGGTAGACGGAATATGTAAGTGGGATGGGTTAGGAAAAGATGTCTCCAGGTCTGAATGATTGGATGGTTTGGCAAAATTGAGAAAAACAACTGTAGGAGACTGACAGGGGTGAGGGCAAGAGGCAGACTAACATAGGGGTAGGAGACAATGGAAGTAGATGGTAGAAGCAAAAGTGAAAGTAAGAATCAAGTAATTGGTTGAAAAATAGACAAAGGTTGTAAAAGTGAAAGTAAAAGTAGAATGAAAATAAATTGATGAAGGGTGGAAATGAGAATGAAAGAATTATTTTTTAGATGAAAAGAAACCAAGAAAGGCACTGTCTGAGAAAATGAGAATTGAAATGCGATTTTTTGAAAAATGAAGAAGTTTGGTTAATCATTGAAGAGCGGGAGGGAGTAGAAAGTTATACAAAAGATGTTTTGGGTAAATAAAAGAAAGAAAGAAAGAAAGAAAGAAAGAAAGAAAGAAAGAAAGAAAGAAAGAAAGAAAAAAAGTGGCAAATGTTAGACAGAAGTGGAAAGAAAAAGGAAAAAAGAAAGAAAGAAATGATAGTAGCAAATGTTAGAGAGAAGTGGAAAGAAAGAAAGAAAGACAAACGAGGAAGGAATGAAAGAAATGATGAGATAAAGAAAGAAAGAAAGAAAGAAAGAAAGTGAACAAAAGAAATAATAGCCAAAGTAAAATCTAAGGAAAAAAGAGAAGGAGGGAGAAGAAAACAAACTAACAGAAAAAGAAAAAAACTGAAAAAAAGAAAAAAAATTTCAAAGAAAAACGAACAGAAGGAAGGAAGGAAGGAAAGGAGGAAGAAGAAAAAGGACACAAGGAAAGAATGAAAGAGAGAGGGAAAACTGAGTAACAGAGTAATAAAAAAATTTGAAAAAAAAAAAAGAAGAAATTATGGTGAGAGAAAAAAGAAAGAAAGAGCGCAAGGAAAGAATAAAAAAGAAGAAAGAAACTGAAAAAGAAGAAAAAAGGGTCAAGCAAGAAAGAAACAAAAAAATAAGGAAGGCAGGGAATCAGATTAAAAAGCAACAAAAATGAATAAAGAAAGAAACTAAAAATGAAGAAAAAATGCACAGTTAAAAAAATGGGAGGAAAGAAAGAATTACTGAAGCAAAGAGGGAAATTAGACAGAGAAAGAAAGAATGAAAGAAAGAAAGCAAGCAAGAAAGAAAGAATGAAAGAAAGAAGGCAAGAAAGAAAGAAAGAATGAAAGAAAGCAAGCAAGAAAGAAAGAAAGAAACAAACAAACAAAGAAGGAAGGAAAGTAGATTAAAAAGCAACAAATAGAAAAAAAGAAAGAAAGAAAGAAAAAAGAAATTAAAAAGGAAGAAAAAATGCACAGCTGAAAAAATGGAAAGAAAGATTCATTGAAGAAAAGAGGGAAATTAGAAAGAAAGAAAGAATGTATGAAAGGAAGAAAGAAAGAAAGAATGAATGAAATAATGAAAGAAATAATGAAAGAAAGAAACTGACTAACAAAAAAGCTTGACTGAAGCAGTCATAAAAAGGCTGAAGAAAAAACAAAAAGAAAGCAAAAGCAAAATGCAATGAAAGCAATTGAACGAGAAAGAAAATGAGGAAGAAGGAAAGCAAATAAAAAAGCCAGTAGAAAGAAATGAAAACTTTCTGAGAACTTTTTACTTTCCCAGTTACTTTTTGAGAACTTTAAAAGTAAAATTCAATATCTTAAGCAAGTAAATCAAGGTTTGCTTACTCTGTTAATTTAGCCACAGTAACTTACAAAACTTTCCTCCAAGTTCTTAAAAAACTTTCCTCCAAGTTCTTACAAAACTTTCCTCCAAGTTCTTACAAAACTTTCCTCCAAGTTCTTACAAAACAAACAGCACATAAATTTAGAAAACAAATCATTCAATATTTATTTTAATTGAGTTTCATTAAACAAAAATTCACTTCGTATTCAATAATTATTATTTTAACTAGTGTAGTTGTGTCATCAAAAATGATAACAATTGTTAGAAAGTTTTAATGGTGAGATGCAATGAAGCAAAACTCTTGAAACAATTAATTGAGATTCATTAAGCAGAGAATTTACAGCTAAATAGAGGCCAATGAACTTTTTAATTAATCCATTCACAGCATATTTTTTAGATATTCAACAGTATTTTTTATTCATTTATTATTCCGGGTATAAATCACATTTGCTCAATATCTTTTTATTTTTTTTGTTTAATATAACAGTGAAATGGAAATATTTCTCGGAAGAAAAAGATTAGCAACAGAATCGCAAAGATGGTGATGACAAAGCCTATTTCAAGACAAATTTGAAGCAAGATGATCACTTAATAAACAAAGGTATCTGAGTACTTCACATGAAAGGCTTGAACAAATAAGACCGCAACCTAAGAAATGTAGGAATAAAGGAACTGATTAATTAAAGAGTTCATTTTGGTCAGGAACTAATTTTGGCTAAATGCAGATATAAATATTTTTTTTAATAGATTATTAAAATGACTAAGGAATGTAATTTATTAAGTTGATTTACCTCCCCTTTCCACTACAGATGGGACAGGAAATATATAAATAAATACACATTGATAATTATTAAATAGTTTGATTCCTTTTTCCATCCTATTATTATTAAGTGACTTTGGTTTGATAGAGTTTTTATCTCTAATTTTATTCTCAGTGCCTTCTTTTTTAATTTCTTTATGTTAAAATAACTTTTTCTATTTGCCATGTCACTTCTGAACATGGCTATCTACAACTTCTATTCTTCTGTAGCACTTAATAAGTTTTTTTTTTCATTATCCCCTCTACTCCCTAGTTTGACATCCATTTACACACTCTCATAAGTTTCACACTATCCCACTTGCTATCAATATAAACAGAGTGTAAGATTCTCCAAACCTTCTTTCCTCATTGTGCCCTAGAAATTTAAACGGTCTTTTTCTGATTCTAAGTGTTCTTTTTGATTACATTATCTATAAAACATCTTTGTTACTCACATGCTCAGTCCTTCTGTACAACCCCATCTCTATGACTGCAAGTCACCCGTCAGGAAATTGTCCAGGGCAAATTGATTTTTTACTCTTTCAGAAAATCAACATTGCACCCCATGTGAAAGTTTGGGTTTGATGTGGTTAGTATTAATACCAAAAATTAGATTCATAGCTCTTACCAATTTTGGAGCAATTAGTTTTAAAATGTTAAAATCTCATGCGTATGAGATTTCCGCCATCTTTTGCTGTCATCGATGATGGATCTATTGACATGGCACTTTATAACTGGAATCATTTTAGGTAGTTGTCTTTCATATTTATTCACATTGATGTGAATTTTTATGTGAAATTAAAGGAATGTTTTTCAAAACTGCCAATATTCAACTCTTAGTATTGAATATGCATTTTGAATGCTTAGCCACTGTGTTACCCATTTTTGTGGATAGACTGACAATCTTTGTTTTGGTGGTCTAAGCTGGCAATCCTGATATTGCAACTTACTTTTGACCTAAACCGCGGACCATCTAAACCGCGAATAGATGTTTTGAACCCCAACTACCACGGTTTATTGGTGCTGACCTGTATTTTGTCCTTGGATTGAACCAGTGAGTTCATTTGAAAAATAGGGCAAGTTGATTTTTCACTTTTTGAGAAAATCAACATTGCACTCAGTTGAAAAGCTGCTGTTTAATGTGATAAGCACTGACACCAAAAATCAGATTAATAGCTTTTACCAATTTTTGAGCATTTAGCTTTTAAGATTGTCTGGGAAAAAATGTATAGAAATACCTAATTTCTGCAGGTTTTATGCTTACTAAGTGACTTCAAAATTTTACTATTTCAAGAATAAATCCAAATAAAGTTGATATCTTTTGTATCAGCTACACTGAATGGGAAATATATTTAAACCAGAATTCTAATTATGAATCACCACAAGCAAAATATGCAATATCTTACTCTATTCGATAATAGAGGATAATGGGTATGTCCCCATTCACATAAATACAGTAGTAAATACTGTATGTTGGTCTGCAGTTGGAGATTCATTGTGCAATTCACTTGACTCACTTCTTGCAGTTGACTACATCTTCTACATGCCGCTATCAAATCTTATATGTGTTGTTCGTATCCTAAGTATTATCATACGTTAACAACCTTTGTGCGATTATTCTATTCAGTAACCTTCCCTGGGTTACAACATTAATGGATCATGAAAATATTTCTATCCTTTTTTTTTAAAATAGAATTTCTTTTGATGCAGATAAAATTAGTATAATAACTGCAATCACACTAAAGAAGAAAAATCTCAAATAGATTGTCTGAAGAAAAAAATGCATAGAAATACCTAATTTCTGCAGGTTTTATGATTACTGACTTGAAAATTTTACTATTTCAAGAATAAATCCAAATAAAGTCGACATTTTTTGTAAAGGGTGTTCCCATAATTTGGACCGATTTTGATGTGAATTAAGTTTAAGCATCTAATGATTTTTTTTCTTTTTCTTTCAGAATTGTCAGACATTTGGGCAATATTATTGTTTACCCATAATTGCCATGACGTAAATAACAGGATCCAATAGAGAAATAAATAAATTTTTACCAATAACACTGATTTATTTACTGCTGACTTTGATCCCTCTTAATGGAACACCCTTATATATAATCCATCTTAATGAAACACCTTTACTAGATACACTGAATGGAAAATAAATTCAAGCCAGAATTCTAATTATGAATTACCACAGGCAAAATAAGCAATTTTTTTACTGTATTCGATAAGTAATAACTGTAAAAAAAAATTGTAAAAGATTACAAAAAAGGTTACTCAATGAATGAGATTTGTTAGATCGTTTATTAGATCATAACTAATAAAAACAAAAAATAGATAAAAGTGTATGTAACACCATAATACTGCTGGGCACAAATTATAAGATAAATTTTTTTAAATTTGAATTGTTTATTGAAAATTGGATTAAGGATATTGCCTTGTAGAATATATTACAGCATAATATAGTTAGATTTCAGTGTCTCTTTCCTTTGAAGTAAATGAAGGTCTTATTTGATGGCACAATGATTTAGTAATAATTTGCTTGTGCCATGCATCTTGTCTAGAAACAATTTATAAAGCTTCAATGAATTATAAATTTTATAAGGCTTTCACTGTTCATTGGAATTAAATTCCAACGCTACGATTTTGAAGCTAAACTTAATTGTTAAACTTGCCTCCTCCCCAAAAAATGAAGAAGATTTTTTAGATCATTTGTTAGATCAGAATTAATAAAAACCAAAATATAGATAAAAGTGTATATAACACCATAATACAGCTGGGCACAAATTATAAGACAAAATGGTTTAGTGTGATTTTTGATAAACAATACATTGTTTATCAAAATTCACACTGAAACTACTCCACTGTATAACATATTGCATCATAATACAGCTAAATTGTTCAGTATAAGTCTCCTTTGAAGAAAATGAAGGTCTTGTTTGATGGCACAATGATTTAGTAATAATGTGCTTGAGGCTTGCATCTTGTATATATACAATTTTGTAAAGCTTCAGTAAATTATAAATTTTATAAGGCTGTGCTATAAGGCTTTCACTGACCACTGGAATTAAATTCCAACGCTACGATTTTGAAGCTAAACTTCATCGTTAAACTCGCCTCCTTCCAAAAAATGAATAAGATTTGTTAGATCATTTGTTAGATCATAATTAATAAAACCAAAATATAGATAAAAGTGTATATAACATCATAATACTGCTGGGCACAAATTATAAGACAAAATGGTTTAGTGTGATTTTTGATAAACAATACATTGTTTATCAAAATTCACACTGAAACTACGCTAGATAACATGCTCTCTCCCAGAAACTGTAACTAAGGTCAGCTCAGCATAGTTGCAGTATAAACCACAGGTGAGCTCTGTGGGTGTTGAGCAAACACAAATGTCTGCAATAAGGATTGGCTAGCCGGCCTAGTAGACGGGTATCCTCAAATACAAGTGTCTAGCTATTATATATATATATATATATATATATATATATATATATATATATTGTGTATTTAGGCAGCAATCCCTCTTTTATATATGTTTCCTTAAAGACGGCAGACAAGGTAGTGTGATTAAGCTTTTTATTTAATTTCTCTTGTGTTCCAACAAGTGTTTTCTTTTCTGGGCACAAAGTGTGTAGAAACTGTCCAAATGTTCTGTAATTCCAAGCACTTTTGGCTATACTTTTAGCCATTATCAAGGATGATTTTATATTATTTTTACTTTTTAACTGGATGTATGGGTTGTGTGTATGTATCTAGAGTTATAGGTATGTTTTATTTTTCAAACACAGTCAGCATATTATGGCTGTGTTCAGAGTTAATATTATTGAAGATTGGCTTTTTTCTTTTTTTATTATTAAGGCTTCCATTATTTTTAATCATTTTTTACATGTGGATGAGGTAATTTTTTTTTTTTAAGCATTTCACCCCAAGCAAAGCTGGAGTGCCACTAGCACGCAAGGGGTTACAGAGAGTGGGAGCAAGAGTAAAGAGGCGTGAGAGAGGAAAGGATGAAGAGAAGGACGGGAAATAGATCAAGGCATCTGGAGATGTCGATTGACCTTGCTTTTGAATAGTTGGAGATTACAGCTATCAGGGAAGCAAGTAAGAGGAAGGGAGTTCTACAGATGGGAAGTGCGAGACATGAAGGTATTGGAGTAAAAGAGACAGCTACATTTAACTGTTTCAACAGTGAAAGGGTGGGACTGAGATGCCAGCCTAGTTGCACATTTAAATTCATGCAGTTTGGGGACCAGTGAAAGTAGCTTGTCGGAGCAGTTAACATGGAAGTATTTGTACAAAAGACAGAGGGAAGAGACAGCATGTCTGTGAGAAAGTGACTGTAGGCGAGACGCCAGATCAGGACCAATAACATTGCATATCCGTCTCTGGATTTTGTTGAGGACCTTAAGATGAACAGCGGGGGCTCCAGACCATATATGGCAGCAGTATTCCATGCAAGGGCGAATGGTTGATTTATAGATTTGAAGGATGGACTCGGGGAGAAACACGACACATAGAACCAACTTTCCTTGCGGTAGATGAAGCTATTGATTCACTGTATTTGTTCCATCTCAGGCCAGCAGACAATGTGAGACCAAGCAGTCGCAGAGAGGTGCTCTCGTGGAGATGAGCATCAGACATTCTAATGGCAGGCAGGGAGGGTTTCTCTGTGGTGGGTTAAAGAGAGCAGTTTTGTTTTTGAGGCATTAAACCAGCCATTTCTTGCCCCAGTCAACAACAGATTGGGGGTCCTTTTCAAGATCAATGGCCAAGTCAGTTTTGTGGTTATGCTTTTATTTTCTACTAGTATGTTTCAGATGGAGTCTGGTAGGTTTGTGTGCATAATTAACTTTAACCCATAGATAAAGCATACCTTAAAACTATACTTTATCATATATATATATATATATATTATAAATTAATAGATTTAAAATATGGTTTTACCGCTACACAGTGATAACCATGTTTCAGAAATGGAAGCTAAAGCCCCTGAATTTAATTTTGTTATTAAACCAAAGACATTAGTTCCATTTCCTCATCAAGCGAATTTTGGAGTAACTTACTTTTTAAAATTTACGGTTGTTTTTAAAAAGTAAGTTACTCCAAAATTCGCTTGATGAGGAAATGGAACTAATGTCTTTGGTTTAATAACAAAATTAAATTCAGGGGCTTTAGCTTCCATTTCTGAAACATGGTTATCACTGTGTAGCGGTAAAACCATATTTTAAATCTATTAATTTATAATATTAATGCTCTGTAAATTTAAATTTACATAGAGCACTATTGTGTAAAAATAAAAATATCTATAAGAACACCGGATTTTATATCTTACTGTTCTTTCCTTTTTATTTATATATACATATATATATATATATACATATATATATATATATATATATATATATATATATATATAGTCAAACCTAATGAGCCAGACAAACCTACCAAGGTTTCACTTAGGCAGATCGTCAAGGTTGGCTGCTCTATGTTTGTATTGAGCTCTTTAGTTAGTTGTTTACTCGTATCGGGGTTTTTTCTTTGGGCCTTGAACCTGTATCTGTGCGATTATTTTTGACAGACTTTCATGTTCCTGGCTCTTTCTTTTTTAAAACCTTTTTTACCCTTCGTGATTGATTTGCCTATTGTTAAATCAAGAGTTCGAAGGTTTTTCGACACGAGTATAGTTACCTATATTTATATATATATATATATATAAATATATGTATGTGTGTGTGTGTGTGTGTGTGTGTGAGATAACTGCCAATTCTTTACAGAAGAAGGCCATCTCTTCAGCATTGACCTGGGGGGGCCATGACTTTGGGATCCAGCCTCGTTCCTGCATACCTTTCTACATATGTGAAACAAGAAAGGCCTTTTGGAGTGTCTCGAAAGTGGCTTTCTCCTCAGGCACTTTCATGTGTCTCTTCAGCCTGGTGTCAAACCTGCAAATTTTGTCACAAAACTGCAAATTTTGTCACAAAACTGACATAAGTACCATGCAAGTCTGTCAGGAAGAACATTCACATAATTGTCATTAGACTGATGATTTTTATGTGATCTCTGATGACTAGCAAATCTGGAATGATTCTAAGACGAAATATGTGTAGACCGAAAGTTGTTTTTTTTTTAAATTATGCTGTTTATTGACAGTGGAACATATGTTTCAAAGCATGCGATGCTGCGAGGCTAGAATTCTTGTTCAAATCAAGCAAGTGAGAATTTTGCTGGAATTTTGAAAAGATATAAATCCACAAAATGTTCTTCTGATATGTATTTATCTGTTAAAGTGACATGGACTTAAGTACAATCCAATTAGCACAGTAAAAATATCTTAGTAGTTTTCCACAGAATTCAAGATTCTGATTATTACTGTTCTGCAGATCTGATGTCGTAAATACATTAGAGTGTGCAGCTTATATATTACATCATAAAGTAACAATTTATACAAAGAATTAAATAGCAATGTTAATGTGATATAATGGCGAAATCACTTCACTAACAAAACTTAATGAGACGTTAGCTTATTATCAATTCCTTGAATAATAAGATCCATGTATTTGAGTTGTTGCCAGATGGAAGAAACTTGTTTCATCTGACAACAACTCAGATATAAGGATCTTATTATTCAAGGAATTGATAGTAAGTTAATGCCTCATTAAGTCTCGCTAGTGAAGTGATTTTGCATTTATCATATTAACATTGATATTTGGTTCTTTGTATAGATTGTTTGTTTATGATATAAAATATAAGCTGCACACTCTAATATATATATATATATATATATATATATATATATATATATATATATATATATGCTCCCTTTCATAGGTTAAGCACTGCAGGAGAAAGGGAATTTGATGCATGCTACTGTTGATTAATGCTAAGCTCTTCATTATGAATTGAGCCCTCTGGCACCCAGTAATGCTTATGTGCAAAAAATTCCCTTTCTTCCTAGCATGCACTGATGGCCTAGAGGTGAGAGTCTCCAACAGATGTCAAATTGGTCAGGTTTCAATCCTGGCTTGAAGCAATTGCATGTCTAGCCACACCGATGAGCTCTGATACAACGAAACTGTCTGTCTGTGGATGACTATATATATATATATATATATATATATATATATATATATATATATATATACATATTCATCCATAGTCATATATATATATATATATATATATATATATATATATCACATTGTGTGGTGGTGTTAATAAAATAGTGCTCAATGTAATATAACAGAGCTATTAAGTATATATTAATAACTATACATATTATCTCTCACTGGTTGCACAACTCGCAGTTTCATGCACAATGCAATCTTCAGGTGCAATCCAGCACCTGAAGATTGCATTGTACATGAAACTCCGAGTCATGCTATAAGTGAGGGATAATATGTATATTTATTAATATATATATATATATATATATATATATATATATATATATATATATGCAGAAATATAGTTTTAAAGTGTGCTATATTTATAGGATCAAGTGCTCAATATCAGAGATAGAGCATATGCAAATATAAATATAAAAGTGAACATTGAAGTCAACACTCAGATCCTATAAATATAGCACACTTTAAAACTATATTTCTGCATATATATATATATATATATATATATATATATTAATAAATATACATATTATCCCTCACTTATAGCATGACTCGAAGTTTCATGTACAATGCAATCTTCAGGTGCTGGATTGCACCTGAAGATTGCATTGTGCATGAAACTGCGAGTTGTGCAACCAGTGAGAGATATGTATAGTTATTAATATATACTTAATAGCTCTGTTATATTACATTGAGCACTATTTTATTAACACCACCACACAATGTGATATATATATATATATATATATATATATGACTATGGATGACTATATATATATATATATATATATATATATATATATATATATATATATATAGTCATCCACAGACAGACAGTTTCGTTGTATCAGAGCTCATCGGTGTGGCTAGACATGCAATTGCTTCAAGCCAGGATTGAAACCTGACCAATTTGACATCTGTTGGAGACTCTCACCTCTAGGCCATCAGTGCATGCTAGGAAGAAAGGGAATTTTTAGCACATAAGCATTACTGGGTGCCAGAGGGCTCAATTCATAATGAAGAGCTTAGCATTAATCAACAGTAGCATGCATCAAATTCTCTTTCTCCTGCAGTGCTTAACCTATGAAAGGGAGCATATATATATATATATATATATATATATATATATATTAGAGTGTGCAGCTTATATTTTATATCATAAACAAACAATCTATACAAAGAACCAAATATCAATGTTAATATGATAAATGCAAAATCACTTCACTAGCGAGACTTAATGATCCTGACGATTGCATCCAGCATGAAACAGCCTATTGCCTCTAAGTGTTGACTTCAATGTTCACTTTTATATATATATAATATATATATACACACACATATATATATTATATATATATATATATATGTATGTATGTATATTTGGTTGGATTGATGTGAGTTTGTGACCCTGGGTTTCATGCTAGACACAATCGTCAGACAAACTGATTAATTTTTTAAATATCTTGGATTTATGTAGGTTGCGTGTATTGGTGTACTGACTATCGCAAAAGCGTGAAACCCAGAGTAACAAACTCACATCAATCCAACCAAATATGTTAGCTCTATATCTGATACTGAGCACTTTCTAATGAGTACCACACATATAATATATAAATAATAATATATATAATATATTACATACATATATATATATATATATTTATATTTATATTTATATATACACACCTTTCACACACACACACACACATATATATATATATATATATATATATATATATATCTATATATATATATATATATATATATATATATATATATATACATATATATAAGTGTGATGTTAAATTATCATCATTTTATATTTTTTATTTTGTGCATGCACATTGTTTGTTTTTGATTTTGTCAACTCCACAGTATAGTAGGGTCAGTTGGGCACCATCTGTGAGAAAAAGATCACTATGCTACAATCCACTCTGTCAGAAATTTGGAAATAACATGCTGTACTGTTTGGTGTTTGCACCAGAGCCCTACATCAAGTGCCTTGAGGAGGTAGTGCTGCCCTGGTTCAAGACTGTAGTTGCTGGAAGACCCTATATCTGGCAACAGGACACTGCACCATGCCACACAAAGAGGAGAACCTAGTCACAGCAGTCAGATAATTTCTGCAACCACCTCACCCCTTACATTTGTCCACCTTACGTGCAAGACTGCAACTGTCTTAATTATAATGTGTGTAGTGCAGTTGAGCAAGAGACCAAAATCTCCTTGTAACACCAAAGATGTACTGAAGGGAAAGGATTATGGTAACATTCACCAACTTAAACAAGGAGACCATCCAGAAGAGTTGCAGGAGATTTTGAAGTCACCTGGAGCCTGTGGTTGAAGCCACTGATGATTTTAGTGAATAAATTTACTCTTTTGTATTTCAAGATATTTTTGTGTAATTTTGGTAAATATATATATTGAAATGAGGTCATCATGAGGTACCCATTAAATATCTAAAAGATGACAGGTTTAGGATGATTCTCATTGACGTCTCTGCAATGTGTAATAGTCAATATTCTTTTATTTCGAAATAGTGTTCTCACCTTGGTTAATATAGATGCTATTATAGACACAATGTTTCGACCAAGTACCCTCTAGTCATCATCAAGCATCCATTAAATATTTAAAAGATGACAGGTTTATGATGATACTCTTTGAAGTTTCTGTAATGGGTAATTTACATTATTTGGACTATTGTTCTCATCTTTGACGCCATATTTATTACAACGTTTCGGCCGTTGTATGCTGCAGCCTTCTTCAAGTGGTTGGAAAGTTGAACTGAAACCTTTATTTTGCTCACTGGGGTAGACTGTTCTAGTTCCATGTGCCATGTTTAATGGATGTCAGTTATCAGTTATCTCCTGTTAATTTCCCTCTGAAAGTTCTCCACTGCCTTAACCAAGTATTGAACTCACACTCTATAGGTCCTGTCACTGGATCTAACCAACACCTTTATCCACAGTGACATCTGTTTATGAATTTCTGGGTATAATAAACCGAATGTCTTTAGTAACTATTTTTTACCAGTGCTCATATTGCAATTTATGTTGTTATCATTGCATTTTTTTTTACCAGAGCTCTTATTGCAACTTTTGTTGCTATTATCGCATTTCTCTGGCACTCCTTATTACTGGTTCCCATATTGTATTCATTTCTATGCTTGGTCGGCTCAGGAGATTTCTGAAGAAGGCCGGAGTGTACAACGGCTGAAACGTTGTAATAAATATGGCGACAAAGATGAGGACAATAGACTGATTAATGTAAATAATGTACATAATACCTCATCTCAGAAATATAGACGAGTAATAGTAAATATTCTTTTATTTCAAACTGGCGTTCTCAGCTTGGTTAATAAAGATGCCATTATAGACACAATGTTTCGACCAAGTACCCTCTAGTCATCATCAGGCATCCATTAAATATCTAAAAGATAACAGGTTTATGATGATTATTATTGAAGTTTCTGTAATGGGTAATAGTCAATATTCTTTTATTTCAAACTAGCATTCTCAGCTTGGTTAATATAAGATGCTATTATAGACACAATGTTTTGACCAAGTACCCTCTAGTCATCATCAGGCATCCATTAAATATCTAAAAGATGACAGGTTTATGATGATTCTCATTGAAGTTTCTGTAATATTCTTTTATTTCAAACTAGCATTCTCAGCTTGGTTAATATAAGATGCTATTATAGAAACAATGTTTCAACAAAGTACCCTCTGGCCATCATCAGGTATCCATCAATTGGCTGATAGGGGATATCTGCTGATTATTGTGATATTTTGTCCTTATGACAGTTATTGTTCATTCCTGCTGAATTGGTGCATCACTTCCACATCCAAGTAGAATAATAGTTTGACATAATACCATATTGTCATTGACATACACAGAAATTGACAGGTTAGCAAATAGGTTTTTTTCACTAACCATGTGAATGCTATACTTGCACAGAACTCATATAAAGAATGAATTCATGTTACTTTATTCTATAAACCATAAATTTTGACCTGGCATACAAGTTGACCTCAAGATTTTTAGCTCAAAACTCTGACTTTGGCCTATATAGGTCGACCCCCAAACATACAGTAGGCTACCAGTGGCCCAAAACTTAGGCTTACCGGTAAATGATAACCTGTGCCAAAACTATATATGGTCACACCACTTACCTATACATTGAGACACTAACTCTAATATATTTCTTTTTATTCACTGTATAGCGCACAACTAACAACACACACTGATCGGTACCATATATTGTATTGGTATAATGTAGCGAACATTTTAAATTCGCCAGGTCTACTGATAAACACATTAAAGTCTACATCAACTCCTATAAAATATAAATACAATAGATTACATATCATACCTGCTAGTTTTTGTTTTTTTTTATAGTACTGCTATAACCTGAATATTCATAAGATACACTATGTAGAAGGTATTCTAATGTTTTTAATCTTACCTGGTATTTTAGAGTTAAGATTTTCATCATCTACTCAATACGGTAACATTGAAGTAACCTTTAAAATAATGTTGTAACATAACTGCACAGAAAGTATGTTTTGACAGTATGTGTATATTCAATAAACTGCCATTATCTTTCATAAATCTGTCATTATTTACCTGTATACTGAGACACTAACCGTAATATCTTTCTATATGCGTTGTATAGCAAGCAACCTACAACACGTGCCGATAGGTATCGTCTATTGTATCGGTATAACTTAGCGAACATTTTATATTCATCGTGTTTACTGATAAACACATTAAAGTCAACATCAGCTCCTATAAAATATAAATACCGTCGATTAGACATCATACCGGGTAGTTATTTTTTTTATATATATATAATACTGCTATGTATCGTACGTTATTGTAAAACAGTATCACTCATCTGGCATTTGCATCAGACAAACAATTAGTGACACCACCAACCTCATGCATCAGATTATGGAAAATATTCGGAAAAAAGATACTGAGGGATCTTAAAAATGTGATCACACAGGGTTTTATTGTGAATAAAATAATCATTTTTAAGCATTATTCACCTTGAAGCTGATATTTATAAAATACCCTATGCATGAGTTACCGTAACGTTTTTAAAATTGCATATCTTAGAGTTAAGTTTTTAATCATTAATGCAAAATGCTAACTTTCAAGTAACCTTTAAAATAATGTTGTACCATAATTGCACTGTAATTATGCCTTTATGGCATGTGCATACTCAACAAACTGCTATTATGTTTCATAAAACTATCATTACTATAATGAAACTGCGCAGATGACACGCATGTCATACTTACATTATTTGCACTATTCAGACTATTGTCGTCATCTTTGTCGCCATATTTATTACAATGTTTCGGCCGTTGTACACTTCGGCCTTCTTCAGATGGCTGGAATGTCGAACTGAACCCTTTATTTCGCTCGCTGGCGTAGACTGTTCTAGTTCCACGTGCCATGTCTAATGGATGTCAGCTATCAGTTATCGGTTAAGGCAGTGGAGAACTTTCGGAGGGAAAAATTAACAGGAGATAACTGATAGCTGACATCCATTAAACATGGCACGTGGAACTAGAACAGTCTACCCCAGTGAGCGGAATAAAGGGTTCAGTTCGACATTCCAACCACCTGAAGAAAGCCGGAGCGTACAACGGCTGAAACGTTTTAATAAATATGGCGACAAAGATGAGGACAATAGTCTGAATAATCTAAATAATGTACATAATACCTAATAATATAATTCTCAAAATATATAATAATATATAATATATTTCTCAGAAATATAGACAGATATTGATGTCATACCTAGTTGTTTGAATGGCTGCCTGAGTTAAACAGTACTTCAGTTAGTGTTTATACTTAGTGTATCAGCTGTCAGACGCAAATTATACTGTAGCGAAAAAAAAGGGTTCAGTTCGACATTCCAACCACCTGAAGAAAGCCGGGGCGTACAACGGCCGAAACATAATAAATATGGCGACAAAGATGAGGACAATAGTCCGAATAATGTAAATAATGTACATAATACCTCATCTCAGAAATATAAACAGATATTGATGTCATACCTAGTTGTTTGAATGGCTGCCTGAGTTAAACGGTACTTCAGTTAGTGTTTATACTTAGTGTATCAGGTGTCAGACGCAAATTGTACTGTAGCATTAATTGAATACTGAATCTGCGTTACTATTTTAGCGTTTTATATTGATGTCTATATTAACATGTCAAATATGCAATGCAAGTTTTAGTGCGATATGTATTGTACGGTAAGTGTTGTACAGTAATTCTTAGGAATGCTGTTCCACTTGTTGACAACTTGGCTGGAAAAGGTTTTTTATTTTATACCTGCCATATTAGTCAAACACTAGTTTTGGAAAGATTTGGGGGTGTGGGTGCTTGAAAACTTGACTTATATGCCATAATTCATAGTATATTTTGGGATTATTACATTCTGCTCCAGTGTTTCGAATTACCTTCATCTTTTCTCAAATGATGACTGCATTTATTTATCTTTCGCTCTAGGTATATTTCTTATTCTCTTATGTTTTCATTTTATCACAAAATGACACAAGAACAACACAGTCTCCCAGAAATCTATTCCCATCTGCTTTTATATTAACTCTATTAAAACAATGACTGTATCACCCAGTCCTGTGGTTCTGTTAGACTGTAGTATCCAGTCTGAAGAGATGGCATTCTTCTAAACTCACCTATTCTGACATTAACATAAAACCTCATTACCCAGTGCTGTGGTTCTGTTAGATTGTAGTATTCGGTCTGAAGAGATGGCACTCTTCTAATTTCACCTATTCTGACATTAACATAAAACCTCATTACCCAGTGCTGTGGTTCTGTTAGATTGTAGTATTCGGTCTGAAGAGATGGCACTCTTCTAATTTCACCTATTCTGACATTAAAATAAAACCTTATCACCCAGTCCTGTGGTTCTGTTAGATTGTAGTATTCAGTCTGAAGAGATGGTACTCTTCTAATTTCACCTATTCTGACATTAACATAAAACCTCATTACCCAGTGCTGTGGTTCTGTTAGATTGTAGTATTCGGTCTGAAGAGATGGCACTCTTCTAATTTCACCTATTCTGACATTAACATAAAACCTCATTACCCAGTGCTGTGGTTCTGTTAGATTGTAGTATTCGGTCTGAAGAGATGGCACTCTTCTAATTTCACCTATTCTGACATTAACATAAAACCTCATTACCCAGTGCTGTGGTTCTGTTAGATTGTAGTATTCGGTCTGAAGAGATGGCACTCTTCTAATTTCACCTATTCTGACATTAAAATAAAACCTTATCACCCAGTCCTGTGGTTCTGTTAGATTGTAGTATTCAGTCTGAAGAGATGGTACTCTTCTAATTTCACCTATTCTGACATTAACATAAAACCTTATCACCCAGTCCTGTGGTTCTGTTAGATTGTAGTATTCAGTCTGAAGAGATGGCACTCTTCTAATTTCACCTATTCTGACATTAACATAAAACCTCATTACCCAGTGCCGTGGTTCTGTTAGATTGTAGTATTTGGTCTGAAGAGATGGCACTCTTCTAATCTCAACTATTTTAACATTAACATAAAACCTTATCACTTGGTCCCTGATTTTGTGATTCTAAATTTTCTATCCAAGTTAAATTCACAAACCATCTCCTCTAAAGTGACTTCTAAGAAATGCTTGGTTGGTGAGTTTAACCTTTCATGCTGATGCTTTTCATTCTTTTGGCAAGGTTTTTAGAAACTTCAATAGATGAAGCCCTAGGTGTTCATAATGACATATTATATCAGCAAGCAGAAACTTAGTTTTTCCATCGTAGGTATATACTTATTTTTGGAAAAAACAAAGACAAAGGATTGTTATGATACCTTTATGAGCAATCAGGCTCGCCACAACTTCTTGTCCTTTGTTGCTGTAAACAATGTACATCTCCTCAATATCACTCCCAGTCCCTGTTCTGCCATCCATTTACAAAAGCTTGTTAAATAGCTTGATCATGGCTCTCCACAACTTCCTATCCTTTGTAGCTCTAAGCAATGTTCGTCTCCTCACTATCACTCCCAGTCCCTGTTCTGCCATCCATTTACACAAGCTTGTTAAATAGCTTGATCATGGCTCTCCACAACTTCCTATCCTTTGTAGCTCTAAGCAATGTTCGTCTCCTCACTATCACTCCCAGTCCCTGTTCTGCCATCCATTTACACAAGCTCGTTAAATAGCTTGATCATGACTCTCCACAACTTCCTATAATTTTATAGCTCTAAGCAATGTTCATCTCCTCACTATCACTCCCAGTCCCTGTTCTGCCATCCATTTACACAAGCTCGTTAAATAGCTTGATCAAGGCTCTCCACTATTTCCTATACTTTGTAGCTCTAAGCAAGGTTCATCTCCTCACTATCACTCATAGTCCCTGTTCTGCCATCCATCTACACAAAACCTATTTGGTAGGCTACTCATTATTCTCCTGTCTCCCTTGAAGTATAAAACTCTACAAGACTTCTTTCCTCCTTAAGTCTTCAACTGCCTCTTTCTGACTCCAAGAAACAGGCATCTGTTTTCTTTTAAACTTCCTCAATGATCTATATTCTCCCTCTCTCTCTCTCTCTCTCTCTCTCTCTCACTATATATATATATATATATATATATATATATATATATATATATATATATATATTATGAAATGGACAAAGTCCGACAATTATTTTTAGACATTTTTATGTTTAACATTCGTTTTATAGATACAAGTATTTAAGTAAATGCTCTGTTTTACAATAAACAGTATTAAACAACATTTACCGGCCTGAATGTCTAAGAAATTTTCATAGAAAATATTCATCCTCAGACAGGATTCAAACCTGTATCCTATACAGAACTGTCATATAGCCTGACGTGCCTTTAACCGATTTGGCCACAGAGGATTGTTCGGTTGGCAAGGTCAAATTTACTGCTTACAAATGTTTGTATCTATAAAAAGAATGTTAAACATATAAATGACTTAAAATAATTGTAGGACTTTATCCATTTCATAATGTGTGACGTCAATTGTTTACATTTGATACGCCATGAGCAGTTATGAATGTACGTGAGAGATAAATGGAAGATTGAAGTTTATAAGCAGTAAATTTGACCTTGCCAACTGAATGATCCTCTGTGGCCGAATTGGTTAAAAGGCACGTCAGGCTATATGACGGTTCCGTATAGGATACAGGTTCGAATCCGGTCTGAGGACGAATAGTTTCTATGAAAATTTCTTGGACATTCAGGCCGGTAAATGTTGTTTAATACTGTTTATTATAAAACAGAGCATTTACTTAAATATTTGTATCTATAAAAAGAATGTTAAACATAAAAATGTCTTAATATATATATATATATATATATATATATATATATATATATATATATATATATGCTATTTTCAGCATTCTTCTGGAGAACGATATCTCTTTCACCTCAAGTCTCCTGTTCATCTTTAAGAAAATTGTCTAGTATTCACTGTCATGTCAGAGGATTGATATTATATAGCAGCTCAACACTCTTTTCTTTGTTCCTATCAAAATTTTCCCGTTTCTTAATACCTTGTTTTGATTTTAGAAGGCATCTTTTACTATTCATTGCTTGCATCTTGGGCTCTCACTCACACTAATGACCATGCCTTCTGCTTTCTTAAAATCGATTGTTAGTCCTTTCTTCTCACTTTCCTTTGGCTGCCCCCTCTTGCTAATGACCAAGTGTTCCTTCTGTGTCTGACCTCAACACTGTGTTATCTGCATACTTATGTTGTTATGATTGTTTTTTTCTTACTAATGTTCACCCGATAGAAGGCCCAAGAGCCACTCAAGGTAGAGGGGTACTATGTGAACTTACGTTAGTGTAGGAAAGGACAAGCTGAAGTAGACTTTAGAAGTAACTGGAAACCTGTCATATCAGATGAAAATGAGTAACTACCGACACCAAGGTTCGAGCATGACACTCTGGACTGATGAGTATATGTTTTCCACCACATGTATAAATAGCGGTGTCCGGCTACTAATTGGAGTTGATTATCGAGTTATTATTGCGTAACTATTGAGTGGAACTATCCAGTTGAATTAGTGTGAATTATTGTGCCTCAATGATTTGGGTTTTGATTTTTGATGATTTGGGATTTTGCTACTAACAAGGTATTCCCTGAAATGGTTAATTATCTTTGCATGACTTTTGCTTCTTTGTTCTTCTTGCATATTTATTTGTGATTGTAATTAAATACTATTTTAACATTGAAGTCTTGAGTTATACTTAATTATTTAATGGCCACCGTATGTGAAAAAAAAAACTTTTTTGAACAAGAAACAAAAGATGAACCTCTACTCCTGTTCAAAAGAGTAGGAAGGAGTGTGAGCTGGATGATAGTCGCCTATCTACTCCTATTGAGGAGAAAATAATTAGTAAATAAAATTTCAGACTTCAAACGGAGACGTTAGAAGTATAGAGAAGAAATAAACTTTACAAGGAGCTGGAAACCCAATCCTGAACAAGAAACAAGGGATAAACCTCTACTCCTGTTCAAAAGAGTCAGGAGGAGTGTGAGCCGGGTGATAGTCGCCTATCTACTCATATTGAGGAGAAAATAATTAGTAAATAAAATTTCAGACTTCAAACGGAGACGTTAGAAGTATAGAGTTGAAGTAGACTTTAGAAGGAACCGGAAACCTAATCCTTAACAAGAAAAAAGAGATAAACCTCTACTCCTGTTCAAAAGACCGGGGAGGAGTGAGAACTGGACCAATAATAAATCCTGATAGGACTTCTAATTCTCTTGGGATCACCTCGCTGTAAAGGTTAAATAAATCTGGTGAGAAGACATATCTTTGTCTTATACTGCTTCCGTTTTTGTTTTTTTTGTACTTACTCAATTAATTTAGTATCTGCATGCTTCCAGACATACAAGTACTCACCATGGCATGCACTCATTCAAAAATAATGGCTACAGTACTGATGAAGTACTTTTCACTGAAACTTCATTTAGCTTTTTGCATCTTGTACCGCACAATACTGCACATGCGTTGCCATTCCATACCACCCAACTCGTACCAGACATATACGTCATGTTAAGCCAGCTCGTTTCGATCTTTTTGCCCTCTTTAGTAAACAAGATGGATTTATAAAAAACTTCCATTAATGGCCACATCCCTGTGGCACATTTTTGACAGTTTTACCTGCATTTGAATGACTTTGTATTTTTTTTTAACTATAACATACTAAAATTTATAAGGAAACATTCGGCATTTATTGACCGAGAAGACAGTGCTACAAGAGTAACTAATTTTCTTCACTCCCTGGCCATCGGGCTGGGATCAAAGTGTTGTATCTGTTCTCGTCATCTCTAATTATAATGGTAATATTAACCGTTCCCTTATAAGGAAACATTCAGCTTTTATTCACTGAGCAGACAGTGCTACAAAAGTTACTAATTTTCTTCACTGCCTGGTCACAGGCTGGGATCAAAGTGCTGTATCTGTTCTTGTAATCTCTAATGATATTAGCCGTTCCCTTATAAGGAAGTGTTCAGCATTTATAGACTGAGCAGACAGTGCTACTAGAATTACTAGTTCTCTTCACTCCTTGGTCATCGGGCTGGGATCAAAGTGTTGTATCTGTTCTCGTCATCTCTAATGATAATGGCACTATTAGCCATTGCCTTATAAATAAACATTTGGCATTTATTGACTGGGCAGAAAGTGCTACAAGTGTTACTAGTTTTCTTCACTCCCTGGTCATTGAGCTGGGATCAAAGTGTTGTATCTGTTCTCATCATCTCTAATGATAATTGTAGTATTAACTGCTCATTTATAAAGAAACATTCAGCATTTATTGACTGAGCAGACAGTGCTACAAGAGTAACTAATTTTGTTCACTCCCTGGCCATCGAGCTGGGATCAAAGTGTTGTATCTGTTCTCGCCATCTCTAATTATAATGGCAATATTAGCCATTCCCTTATAATTTTCTATACTAATTTTCTTCACTGCCTGGTCACAGGCTGGGATCAAAGTGCTGTATCTGTTCTTGTAATCTCTAATGATATTAGCCGTTCCCTTATAAGGAAACATTCAGCATTTATAGAATGAGCAGAGAGTGCTACTAATCTCTAATGGTGATTGTAATATTAACCGCTCCTATACAGAGAAACATTCGGCATTCATTGACTGGGCAACCAGTGCTACTTTCAGTTGAAATTTATAATATCTTTTCTCTTAAAACAATTTTTCAGGAAAACAGGTTTCTCATGTTCAGTAGCTGTTTCCAGTATTGATGGGGGGAATTTCCTTTGTGACATTTGCTTTCATTCTGATTCCAGATCATAGTTGCAGTTTTAGAAAGGTTTATCTTGTTTCTTGGAACACCTGTCAGAGAATGTTGATTTTTTTTTTGTTTTTTGTTCAAGATTATTCTTATCCCAGCTATGTATGTCTATGTCATCAGCAGACACCCTCACCTCATCATCAGTACATTAAACTCGGGAGGGAAAACAGGACCGTTGTCTTCTATTAGTAGATTCATTTGGGACGTGGCACAGAATTTAAATGACCAATACCCATCTCTTTACATTTACACCTGTAAATGTGCAGGGTATAGTTTATGGCAGTGGTTCCCAAACAATGCGGCACACCTCATAGGTGCAATGGAAGAGGAAAGCAGGTGAGGCGGAATGATTGAAAGACAATCAAAGGATTTAGATTTAGAAACAGTTTCAAATGATTTATACGCCAAAAATAAATATGATTTCCAAATTTAAAATATTATTATGGATTACTTGTAATTGCATGCATGAGTCCCAGTATGAGTAATCATCGACCATATATGCCGTTATGATATTTTTGCATTATATCAAGTATTAAGAATATAGTAACTACGGTCTGCAAATTGGAGGACAGAGTTATCAATGATAATGTTCTGACTGCGAAGACACAGTTATCTCCCTTTAACCCTCTGGATCTTCTTTACCTTAGGCTTTGCTGGCCCCTTTTCCCTGGCTCTTTCACTGGGACTTTCAGTTCTGACAAATATCAAAAATCAAAAAAAAAAGGGGAAGGCTTCTTTTTGTTGATGAGGAGATGAGAGTTTGGTTATCTCAAATTAGGCCTAATATAAAAGGAGATTACTCGTCAAAAACAAGCTCACACCTTTTCGTTGGATTTGTGTACTTTAATCATCTTTGCTATATACAGTGTAACCCGGATATAAGAGAGTTGTCGGGACCGGAGAAGAAATCTCTTATATCCGGGTTTCTCTTTATATCCGGGTTTGGTCTATTTTGTTTAGGTAAGTATGGCTCTAATTCAGGACCAGAGAAAATCTCTCTTATATCCGGGTTTATCTTATATCCGGGTCTCTTATATCCGGGTTACACTGTATTATATTCAACACACTATTAGTCAATTGTTTTTTTTTTATTTTTAAGTGTACCTTTTATCACAAAAAATTTGGTGAGGCACGAGCAAATTTTAATTCTGAAAATGCGGCCAAGAGGAATAAAGTTTGGGAACCACTGGTCTATAGAAACATGAAATACACCAGGACTCCCATTTTTTCCATGTTGTACTCCTGATGAGTTTTGAAATGTTTCTGTAGTGGGGTCCTTGCCAGACTTGTAAGAATTTATGGGCTGATACAGTTCATCTATTTGATGCATTCGGTGGAGCTTGAAAGGAAGTTTCTAGTTTGGATGAGAAGATTAAGTCTCTATTTGATGCTGTCATATGTTGCTGAGAGGTCGACAGCATGTATACAACTTCCTATTAGAGAGGTATGCAATTTCCTGAAATTGTTTGATGGCATATATACCGTTGTTACATCCTTCACCAGATGGGAAAACCAAACTGGTTCATGAGGAGATGGCTTACATAAATGCTATGACTTGATGGAGATTTCTGGAAATGAAAGCAATCCTGACCTGAGTCAGTTTATTCAGAGATGTTTTGATGAGAGAAATCATGAAATTTTAATGATATTGACGATGAAAGTGATTGATTCTTCATATTAATTAACACAACACGCCATGTTTTTAGATATATTCTTTATCTTTTATTTAGTCTCTTTTTCTGGGGTTTATGGCCACATCACATTAAGGTAACTGGTTCACCGAAGTTAAGCAATGTTGAGCCTGGTCGAGAAAAAGTCAGAGCTGCATTCAGGGCTGGCACATACTACCCCTGAAACCCCTACCAACCAGTGGAGGCCCAAGCCTGACTGAGGGTCTCGAGCAGCGGTTTGTGACCTTCACTATCTTATCACCATTTGTTTTTTTGTTTTTTCTACCTACATTTATATATGTTACAAATTAAACTTTTGCGGATTTCGACATTATTCTGAGATCCCCTTTTTTTTCATTCAAATCCAGGAACTGGTTTTGTTTCCTGAAATATCACGATATAAAATTCACTATTTTTTTATCCATCATGTTGAATGTGCTAAACAAGAAAAATTTCAAAATTGTTCGGACTGTTGTCCTCATCTTTATTGCCATATTCATGGTGTTTCAACCATTGAAATGCTCTGGCTTTTATTCAGATGATTGGAATTTTTGAATCACCTGAAGAAGGTTAAGAACATACAACAGCCAAAATGTCGTGAATATGACAATAAAGATGAGGACAACAGTTCAAACACTGTAAATAGAGCAAATAATTACAACACCTCATCTCAGAGATATATCTTCCATGAATCTCTCATGTACATTTATAACTGCTCATGGTGTATCAAATATAAACAAATGACGTCACACATTATGAAATGGACAAAGTCCTACAATTATTTTAAGACATTTATATGTTTAACGTTCTTTTTATAGATACAAATATTTATAAGCAGTAAATTCGACCTTGCCAACGGAATGATCCTCCGTGGCTGAATCGGTTAAAAGGCACGTCAGGCTATATGACGGTTCCGTATAGGATACAGGTTCGAATCATGTCAGAGGACGAATATTTTCTATGAAAATTTCTCGCACATTCAGGCCGGTAAATGTTATTTAATACTGTTTATTATAAACAGAGCATTTACTTAAATACTTGTATCTATAAAAAGAACGTTAAACATATCAAAAATGTCTTTAATAAATTGTCGGACTATGTCCAATTCAAAATGTATGACATCATTTGTTTACATTTGATACACTAAGAGCAGATATGAATAGAAGAGATTCATGGAAGATTTAAGTTTAAAGATAATAAAATCGACCTTGCTAACCAGATGCTGCTCTGTGGCCTGAAAGGTTAAGGCACGTCATGCGAAATGACGGTTCCGTATAGGATACAGGTTCGATTCCTGTCGGAGAACGAAAATTTTCTATGAAAATTTCTCGGACATTCAGGCCGGTAAATGTTATTTAATACTGTTTATTATAAACAGGGTATTTACTTAAAATATCTATAAAAAGAATGTTAAACATAATATAAATGTCTATAAATATATAACATTCCAACACATCAGTTAGTGGTTATTGGTTTATTATCAATTAACAATGCTAAAATGTGTGTTTCTTGTACATTCATTATGCATTTTTTTTAAACTTGCAATCTGCCTTGAGCTCATCAAACAACATCTGTAGCTGTCCGGAAAAAAAAATAAGCAGACATCATGTCTGTAATTTATTTAATCAGACACACACACACACACACACACACACACACACACACACACACACACACACACACACAGATATATATATATCTGACAACGAAAACTAATCAACATTTTATGTCTAAATTGTTTAACCAAACCTGTTTGAATGAGAACATGCTGCCCAAATATACACAATATACACCCTTGTGCAAATTATTGAAATGCTTTAAGTTTCCTTTCTTTCACCATACGGTCAGTTTTAGATCTACTGGGGCGACAGGGTGGAATCAATTTCTATTTCTTCCTCAGATTAGGTAATTTGCAGTGGTGTACAGTAATAAAAATTCATGTTCGGGGTGTATGGTGAAATTTGTTTTGGCCTTGAAAAATATTGCGTCATCTGTGATTGTATCAGATTTTCATCATGCCCAGACACTATTGTCTCGACTGTCGATTAGTTGTCCTATGGCCATTGTCTGCGATGTACGAGAATATTTGGGAAATGGTAAACAAAAACGATTTTCATAGTTATAGCACATTTCTCACATCATTTACTTGCAATACACGGAAGGTTGTCCGTGTGTAGGAATGGATCTTTTTAAAAATAAGAAGACATAATGTCTGTAATTTATTTAATCAGACATATATATATATATATATATATATATATATATATATATATATATGTAATTGGTAAGGCACACTTTTGCTGAAGGAGTGACATCTCAGATGGAAAAAAATGAATACAGGTTCAATCCCTGTGGGGAAGCACATTGATCTTTAGTAGGATTTTTCGCATCAAGGCCAGCTGAACATAATTTCACTGTTTAAAAATGTTTATTGTAAGAAAAAAAAAAAAAAATCTTCCCAAGAATTACGACTTTGTACCACCAGGGGTGTGCAAGTAGTGAAATTGATATCAGCGCTCAAAATGAGAAATCAGGGAGTCCAGTTTGAATTCCACTTGGGTTTTGTTGCATTCACTTATGTGCATATACTCCTGGGAAAGGCATGAATGTATCTGCTCCCCGCTAGCTATGGGTTAAATAGTAGAGGCTATTTCTGTAAAAAGTATTGTTATTGTCAAAAACTTATTAATGCCATATTCATATGCAATAAAAAAAAATTATTCTGATAACCAAAGACAGGTTTTGTCTTTAAATAACACTCGAAGGGTTCATAAGTCGTTAAAAAAAAATTGAATCAATCAAACTGCAGAAGAAACACCAATGCTTCTCCAATCATACAATCTTAACCTCTTCAAGTCTTATCCGCCATATCCTTGTAAACTTCTCTTTCTGCTTCCTACTCTTATCTTTATAACACACACCTCATTCATTAACACTCTACCTTGAGTAGCTCTTGAGCCTTGTATAAAAATTGTACTTTGCTGAAAGGTCAATATTCCAAATGTTTGAATTTGCCAACTTGTGATGCCTATTGCTCTCTTGAAACCTTAGAATTTCTCTCAGAGAATTTGGGGAGGATTTCAGGTTGCGAAACACTGTGCCAAAATTTTTCTTTAGTAATATATTAAGATAATTTATGCAAAATCTCAAATAATTTCCCAAATCAAATGTCAGCGTTGGAGAAATGGAACACAAGACTGGCAAGAGCAGAACATTTATATTCTACTGATTTTACCAAATAATTTTTTTTTTTTTTTAAATAATAATAAATAAACTCCAAAATCATCCCTGCAACACTTGACTCCAGATTTCATTTTTAACAATGACTTTTCCACACCAAGCAAGGCAATAAAGCCACTAAGATGCAAGGGGGGTATTTATTGAGAGTGAAAGAAACTGAGAAAAGAAGATGGAAGATGATGGTTGATATTGCATTTAAATATTTGAAGATCGTGCTCGGCAGGAAAGCAAGAAGTTGGAAGCGAGTTCCACATGCAAGAAGTTTGAGAGTAGAAACAATCAGAATAGAACTTATGGCTACACCAAGCAACTTCAACAGTAAGATGGTGAGACCTATCAGCCAATCTAGTACTATGCTTAAATTCATGCTAATTGGAAAAAATTACCGTGAAAATATTTACAGAAAAGGTACAAGGAAGCTACATTATTTTCCCAAATAATGTTTTGGAAATTCGTCTATATTTGAGATGAGGTATTATGTATATTATTTACATTATTGCGACTATTTTCCTCATCTTTGTCACCATATTTATTACAACATTTCAGCCATTGTACACTCTGGCCTTCTTCAGGTGATTGGAATGTCAAAGTGAACCCTTTATTTCGCTCACTGGGGTAGACTGTTCTAGTTCCACGTGCCATGTTTAATGGATGTCAGTTGTCAGTTATCTCCTGTTAATTTCCCTCTGAAAGTTCTCCACTGCCTTAACCAGGTATTGAACTCACACTCTTTGGGTTCTGTCACTGGATCTAACTAACGCCTTTATCCACTGTGCCATGTGTCCTTGTCAGTTGGAGAAATTCAGTCAAAATATTTATGACCTAACACTGTGCAGAATTAAAGTCACAAGTCCTTGCAAGATTAAAACACAATCCATATCCGTATGTACTTGGTAATGATTTACTAAAGTTAGTTTGACACACGGCCAGCATAGAAGAGTGCTCAGTGTAGATTAAACTCACTATCAATGACTTGTAAGATTAATCAGCTGAAAAACCAATCTTTGAATGGCAACTACAACCATCTTTGTTTTTAAGAGTAAAGATAGATAGATAGATAGATAGATATGAGTAAAGGTAGATATGAACATAGGTAGAGAGAGAGAGAGAGAGAAATATATGAGGATAGATAGATACAAGTAAAGGCAGATATGAACATAGGTAAATAGAGAGAGAGAGAGACAGAGACAGAGACAGAGACAGAAAGAGAAATATACGAGGATAGATAGATAGATAGATATGAGTAAAGGCAGATATGAACATAGGTAAATAGAGAGAGAGAGAGAGAGACAGAGACAGAAAGAGAAATATACGAGGATAGATAGATAGATAGATAGATATGAGTAAAGGCAGATATGAACATAGGTAAATAGAGAGAGAGAGAGACAGAGACAGAGACAGAAAGAGAAATATACAAGGATAGATAGATAGATAGATAGATATGAGTAAAGGCAGATATGAACATAGGTAAATAGAGAGAGAGAGAGAGAGACAGACAGAGACAGAAAGAGAAATATACAAGGATAGATAGATAGATAGATAGATAGATAGATAGATAGATAGATATGAGTAAAGGCAGATATGAACATAGGTAAATAGAGAGAGAGAGAAATATACAAGGATAGATAGATAATGAGTAAATGCAGATATGAATAGAGAGAGAGAGAGAGGGAGAGAGAGAGAGAAATATATGAGGATAGATAGATAGATAGATAGATAGATAGATAGATAGATAGGCATGAATGGCGATTTTATTAAGATTTCTGTAATTGGATCAAGCATCAACTTATCCCCCTGACCCTCTGCACATGTATTTCAGTTGCTTTTCTTACTGACTTAATTAATTCAACTGAGGGTGGTGGTTAACCTTGGTTGTGTTCCATTTCTTCAAGTTTGAACGAAAACAAAACAAAACAAAAAATAGAAAAAATTATGAAGATACAAAAAAGCAAAAAACTTTCTACTTTACATTTTTATTTTTTTGTCATGTTTCTTTTTACAAAAAAAAAAAAACAGTAAACAGAAGAAAACAAACAATAAGATAAAAAAAAATTTAAAAAAGAAAATTGTTTCAACAACATTGAAAATTTTCGAGGTTGTAGTAAACAAAATTTTCAGAAATTAAATTTTTTTCAAACCAGATTAATAAAAAGAAAAAAATTTTTTTTTTAAATTCATTTTTCTTCAAAACATATTTTGTATAATTTTTATAAATTAAAAACTCATGCAGATCTCGACTCGCATTCATGTTCACATATGAAAAAAAATCTCATCACTGTTCCCCCCCCCACTGTAATTCTGATATATTTTTTATATATCTTTCATGTATATATAAGAAATATAAAAAAAAAATATTGTTGCCTTTCCATGAGTATCCAGTCCCTTGAACCACTAAAGATTGTGATAGTTTGGTTTATTTTGTTTTACGGCATATCAACACATCAATGGGTTATTTATGCCGATAAGATTTTTAAGCTAAGTTCATATGAACAGGATATGAATTACTTTGTAAGAAACCAGTTTGTAGATCAGTTTTGGTTTATTTTGTTTTACAGCATGTCAACCTCAATGAGTTATTTAATGCCAACATGATTTTTACAATAGACTTGTGGCAAACACTGCAGGTGGCACTAGGGGTGGCGGTTCCACCATAGCCACCGAAACCGTGATATCACCCCTGGTCGGCAGCTGATGAAGACAGGGTATCGCACGTGTTAATTCCCGTTGTATGTTTAAAAAAAAATTGTATTCTTTGTAAGAAATCAGTTTGTAGATCAGTTTTCATTCGTGTGTTTTTATAAAGAGATTTTTTGTCAAGAGTCAAATGTATTGCCAGTAATATTTTTTTTCAAAAATGTATTGCTGGTATTTTTACTATAAAATTCTATTTTTATGTTTTCGTAGTGTTTTGACACCAGTTTGGGGGTTAACTATTTGCCCGTAGCTGGGACCCTAATAGGTGGACCTGGGAACAACAGTAATTAAGACGTGGTTCCATGCTCCTCAAAACCGGCTGATCATAGGCCTTGCTGCCGGATGTAGTTTATCATCATATTCAGGACACCTAAAGATTTTGAGGCAGCTGTATAACAAACTGGGAGTCCACATGAAACTTTAAGTAGCAGAAAGGCAGTAATATATGAGTATCATTTTTTCTATTGGTTCTGTCTCTATATCTTTTTATATATTATTTTTTTATATTTTTTATATATATTTTATTGAGCACTTTCCTTAACATCTTTATTAGTCCTATTATATATTACAATAGGTATATATATATATATATATATATATATATATATATATAAAGATATTTTTGAAGGTACAAAATTTTATCACAGCAATAAACGTATGAAGCTTGATATTACTAGACATATTAAAAACGGGCGAAGCAACCGGTTTCGCTCCCGCTCATCAGGCTTTCAGCGGGAGATTTAATTTAAATTAAAAACGCAGAAAATGTACAATAAAAGTAAATGTGGAGGAGGAGGAGGGGAAAAAAATAAATAAATAAAAAATTTAAAAAAAATTTTTTTTTTTCCCCTCCTCCTCTACATTTACTTTTATTGTACATTTTCTGCGTTTTTAATTTAAATTAAATCTCCCGTTAAAAGCCTGATGAGCGAGAGCGAAACCAGTTGCTTCGCCCGTTTTTAATATGTCTAGTAATATCAAGCATCATACATTTATTGCTGTGATATATATATATATATACACACACACACACTGCAGTTCAAATGTTTGAAGCTATGTCCAGAATTAGCATGGGATGAACTTTATAGAAGAGTGAAAAGGCCATCTATCTATCTATCTATCTATCTATCTCTCTTGAGATATTAGTTGGTCAGTTGAACCTATAGACTATGTGAAGTGAAAAGCCACACCCCCTTACATGCTAAGAAGTGCCGCTGCACTTTCCATCGCAAGTGGGTTTTATGGGTTGGAGTTGCTGAGTGCATGCCCAACTGGTTTTCAATTCAGAGTTTTCCTTCTCCTAGACTAGCTACCAAACAAGACTGGAAGACCCAGTCCACCCCACTGTTTAAACCATAGCTGGATGGAGTAGAAGATATTGATTAATACCCTTCTCAAGGACATTTGCGCAAACATCGATTGAACAGTTTCTTCCGAAATTTGATCTTGGCTCGTTAATCTCGCTACACTATGCACACATCCATTCTCGAGATATGTCGTGAGAGAAATTCAGAAAGAGAAATGCAGATTAATAAATCGCCATTTAGTTTGGCACAAGGCCATGGGTCACTGTTTTAGTGAATGGTTCCAGGAGATCAGCTTTCTGTCACTCTATGCCAGGCATTCATGAGAAATATAGAAAGGTGGGTGTATAGATATCATTGATCATTACTGTATAACTTCCATTTTTTTAACTGAATGTCAGCAAAAAAAAAAGAAGGGATTTTTACAGATTGGCCAGAAAAATCAAAATATGAGAACCAAAAAAAAAAAGACATTTTTTTTTTTAATCATACGGCTGACCAACAAGTACATATTATTTACACTACCAACATTGCTCAAACTGTTTTCCTCATTTTAACAACGTTTCGGCCATTGTAAGCACAGGCGTTTTTCAGATGCTTAGAATTACGAACCAAACTCTTTATTCCATCCACCGGGGTAGATTGGTCTAGTTCCACGTTGCCATGCCTCTTCCAGGTGTCTCAGTATCAGTTGTCTCCATTTAACTCAACATCCTCAAGGACACATGGCACGTGGAACTAGAACAATCTACCCCAGTGGGTGGAATAAAGAGTTCAGTTCAAAATTCCAATCACCTGAAGAAAGACGGCACATACAATGGCCGAAATGTTATGAATATGGTAACAAAGATGAAGACAACAGTCCAAACATTGTAAATAGTGTAAATGATTACAATACCTCATCTCAGAAATATAGACAGATATTGAAGTACAAATTAATTTTTAAATTATATTATATTTCGATTATTTTTAATTTAATTTACGATGTTCTCCCTCTCACTCAAGTTTTTATTATTTTGTTTTGAGAAGAAGTTAATATCACAATCTCAAATATATATATATATATATATTTAGAGACATATAAGTAAGCAGTGCCATTTTACATAAACAGCACTAGATATAGTCTGGGAATACAAAAAAAAAACAGATCTTAAGCGTGGGCAGAAGTAGGCTTCAATGATCTTAACTTTTGTAGCACAAAATATATTACATTAGATTCAGTAGCGTAGCTAGAGTTGGGGGCAGGGGAGCAGACTGCCCCGGGTGAGACTTTTAGGGTGGTCGGGGTCTATTGTATAAGCCTGTAGAGGCCGTACTGAAATAAAAGTGGTTTCAATGTCAGGACGCTACTCACAGAAAATGAGTACTTTATTACTCAATAAAAGTCATGGTAAGAAAAAGAATCCAAATCTAGTTGGCTAGATTATATACCAAAAGGAAAAAAAAAATTAAATTTAAAATTCCCAGTATATATATATATATATATATATATATATATATATATATATATGAAAAATTTCTCAGAGTTAACCTGCAGAAAAAGACAATATTTATAAAGGTAAGACATAATAGGAAAACTGCATTGTTAGCCGACGTGTTTTGTCCAATGTGGACATTTTCAATTCATTTTCCTTTTTCACCTTGAAAAAGTCCACATTCGACGAAACGCGTTGGCTAATGATACAGTTTTCCTATATTCTTTTTACCTTTATAAATATATATATATATATATATATATATATATATATATATATATATATATATGTATATATATATATGTGTATGCATGTATATATATATATATATATACATATATATACATATATATATATACATACACATATACATATATATATATATATATATATATATATATACACATATATATGACATATTGCACAGTAATTCCCTCATATATATATATATATACATATATATATATATATATATATATATGTATATATACTGTGCAATATGTCATATTATTTGTGAAGGGACAAGGGAGGGAGAGGAGCAGCCATAGGTGGCATACATTCTAGCTACGCCAATGAATAGATGTGTATATATATATATATATACGATATTTAATTCTTTAAACAAACAGATACATTGCTTCTAAATGTTTGGTTCTGCGAGCCCAAGACTGGAATATTTTCCAGGAAGATCTTAATTAACCTACAAGTTTGGTAAGTCTTCCAAAGCATAATCTAAATTCACCTCATCAATCTCCTTAATTGATTCTGAATGAGATTTTAGATGCATAAGAAAAAGAAAATTGTTTTTTTTTTTTAATTTTTTATTTATTTATTTATTTATTTAACAACTTAATTCTATTTAAACAAAACTCGAGAAATTCCGCCTTCAGAAACACAAAACATGTCTTTTGTTCACTGGAACAAAATTAGCTTAAACGGTGGGTGTTTGTTTACATTCCGCTGACAAGACAAGACATCCCTACAGATGGACAGTGGAATGAGAACAATCTACCCCCAGAGATTAAATAAACCATCCAACTTGAAATTCCCAGATTTGACAGATATCTGAAAAAGGCCGGAGGATATACTGGCCGAAACATAGTGAAATTAACAACAAAGATAAGGACATTAGCCCAAATATAATTAAAGAAAAATTATTAAAATTTACCAGCAAACATGGCCACTTCTTACCTGTAAGGAGGCAGAGTGTCAAAATGACAGTTTTTCTCTTGACACCACTATTATTTTAACTACCTTCACTCCTTTTCAATGTTTATTGTTTTAAAAAGCGATGATTAGAATTTTAATAAAACCTAAACATATTAAAGTGAATTTATACATTTTCTTTGTTCTTGAGAATTGAAAACGAAAATAATGAACACTATTATTGGAATGGTTGGCAAAAAATCGGCTAATTGCCAATTGATTCAAACTTTATAAAATGGTAAATAATAAAGACTTCCTTATAGTCAGTTCACATATTTTAATAAGTTAGTAAATGTTTATGAATAAAAAATTGTTTTCATATTTATTTCTTTATAAATTGATAAATGATAAATATTGCATTGCATTCATTGTCATACAATTGTATTAGTTTTTAGAATGTAAATATAGATTTGTTCTTGCGAATAAAAAATCTAATAAATAAATAGTATATAATAATAAAATATAAATAAATATAAATAAATATAAAATATAATAAAATAAAATAGTAAATAAAGAATCTAATAAATAAATAGTATTTAATAATAAAATATAATATATAAATAAATATAAAATATAATATAATAAAATAGTAAATAAAAAATCTAATAAATAAATATTATTTAATAATAAAATATAATATATAAATAAATATAAAATATAATATAATAAAATAGTAAATAAAAAATCTAATGAATAAATAGTATTTAATATTTTTCTTGCAAATTGTCAAGAACTAAAAGAAATATATAAATTCAATTTGATCACATGTTTAGGTTATATTACAATTTTAATCATTGTTTTTTAAAAACAATAAAAATTACCGAGGAGTGAAGGTAGTTAAAATAAAAGCAATGTCATTGGAAAGACTGTCCTTTTGATACTCCATCTTATCATAGGCACAAAGTTTGCCAAATTACCTATCATTTTCTTTGATATTAAATACTGGCAGATTTTTTTTGTTTTTTGTTTTTTTTTGGGGGGGGGGTCATTTTTTTAAATCAGCCTCTAAATAGATTTGAAAACAAAACTAAACAAAATATCTAACTCCTTTTAACTATTATTTATTAATTTTGTTAATATTTCATAAATTAAATAAAAATTATTAATTTTAGTTCTCCAGATTTAAAATATTTTACAATACAAGAAAGGCCAGAGGAGAGCCAGTTTTCATCTTTTCCACAAGTGACTGAGATAGAGAGCCTATTAAAGGAGAAGTTGCACTTGGTCTGAAGATTGTACTGACAGTGACCATGCAGAGTTGATTCCTATGTCCACACAATCTATAACTATAAGTTCTCTATCTCCAACAAAATGCTCTACCCGTTAATAAAGTAAAATTTAACCAATATATGTGTGTGTGTGTGTGTGTGTGTGTGTCTAGAAATTAATTTGTGAATGCACAAAAGACTGGCCTTATTGACCAACTCAAGAGACTTGCATAACAAATGGTAAAGTTGAAAAAAATTCTTGGTCCAATCCATTTCCCCAAATCAGTATTTCTTTCGCTAATGGGATTGATTGATGCCAAGATCATTGCAACACCTGAAGCTAATCTGCTAAAATTATTCTTTCAATAGGAACTCAACCTATATTTTGTGTTTAAGGGGAGAAAGAGAAAGATGGGTGAGAGGATAGAGATGTTGATACAGATAGATAGATAGATAGATAGATAGATAGATAGAAAAAAGAAAGAAAGAAATAGGTAGATACATTGAAATGGATAAATAGGAATGATAGATAGATAGATAGATAGATAGATAGACAGATAGATAGATATGAAGAGAATTAGATAGATATATAGATAGGTATGAACAGACTAAGATAGATAGGTAGGTAGATAGATATGAAGAGAATTAGATCGGGAGATAGATAGAAAGATAGATCTAAGCATACTGAGAGCAATAGATAAATCTAAATAGACTAAAATAGATATGAACAGACTGATATATATATATATATATATATATATATATATGTGTGTGTGTGTGTATATATATATATATATATGAATATATATATATGTGTATATATATATATATATATATATATGTGTATATATATATATATATATATATATATATATATATGTGTATATATATATATATATATATATATATATATATGAATATATATATATGTGTGTGTATATATATATATATATATATATATATATATATACAAACATATAAACATCAAAGGAAAAAACTTAACACATCTCGGAAAATCCAATAATAAATTTATTTTGGCAAGTATGTAGATAGACAGTAGATAGATAGATAGATATGAACGGACTGAGATAGAGTAAAGGCAGAGACACATGAAGATACAAAACGAAAACTTAAACAAAATATTTCATCAAATTCAATTATCAGTCATTATTAATTTTAATTAATATTTTATTAATCATATTAACATTAAATTTAGTCGTCCAAATCCTAACTATTTTGCAATGATCGTACAGTTTCGAAAATATACATGCATAAAAGCATCAATGCATAAAACAATTTCAAAAATTTCTATTTCAACATTTATCATCAACGCATCAGTAAAACTGATGCATTAGCAAAGTCAATGCATCAGCAAAGTCAATGCATCAGCAAAATCGATGCATCAGTAAAAAATAATGCATCGTTCTACCAGATTTACTGATAAAGCAATAAACAACTTTACTGGAATTCCAGTCAGTCTTTGTGGAAGGAATTGATAAGTTAAAAAGCAAACAGGTTCCAATCACCAAAATCACATGAGGTAGTATTAGAAAGATCACATGAAGTGTGTGAAACTGACAGTCACAATGCAGTGTTGAGTTGTATATCCTCTCCGTCCAATATATATATATATATATATTGAACAAGGTGTATGTGTGCATGTGTGTGTGTGTGTCTGTGTGTCCATATATATATATATATATATATATACATGGCCTGAAGATTGAGTTCAAGTATTAAACAGTCTGTTGGCATTTGGTGTGTTGAACCTTGTGTCTGCAGCGCTTAAATTTACATATAATCTATTCCCTCATAAATATAGTATACTTAAGTATATTTTATTATATATATACACACACACACACACATATATATATATATATATATATATATATATATATATATATATATATATATATATATATACATATATATATATATATATATATATATATATATATACATATATATATCTATGTGTGTGTGTGTGTGTGTGTGTGTGTGTGTGTGTGTGCATGTCTGTCTGAAAGGTCTGACCAATTTCCCCAAATCTGAGCAAATAGAACCTGGGGAGGTGGGGGAGAGCTTGAATGGGCCAAGAACTTTTCAGCAATGCTCTTATTTATTTATGCAAGAGCATCAAGATACATTGGAAAGTAGTATTTTTGTATATCATAAATGTAATATGCAGCAGAGGAAAGAGCAATTTACATATATATATATATATATATATATATATATATATATATATATATATATATATATGTCTGTGTGTGTGTACATATGTACATATGTATCTATGTATGTATGTATGTATATGTTTGTAAGTGTTTGTGCATTTGAAAGTTATTACATATGCCATTCTAATTTCTCCTGGCAAATGTTGCAGATGCTGATTAAATTCAGTTGGACCAAAGAAATCACTAAGATTTTTTAAGAGGCAATAAAGCCAGTTCTTGGACGTTTTCATTATATTTTCATTATTGCCAGAAGAAGTTCAGGTTTCATTTTTAAGAGAACTTAATCCCAAAGTTCAGAAACTATTCTCTGATTTAGAGGCAAATTTCCAAAACAATGCTTTGAATAGGTACCAGCAAATTCATCAATTACATGAATACCACCTTCCATAACATCACAACCTAAGCAATAATACATACAAATATACATACATATATATATATATATATATATATATATATATACATATATATATATAGGCACACATATATACATGCATGCGATGGGAGTACTGAAAAATCCTTGGCCTGGCTCAAAAATCTAGCCAAACGACCAAGAATTTTTTTTAAACAAGTCTTCTTGGTCATGCTGAGAACTTTTCAGACCTCCCTCATGTGTATTACTCAGTCAAACTGGGAGATTTGGGGTACAAATACTTTTCTGAGCCAAACCTCCAGAGGGAGAAGGCCGACCTATCTTGAAAATCAGCATTTAAAATCCAGGATTTAACCTAAGCTTTGAACCATCACAATTGCCATGGGTGACATCTTTACTTAACTCAGCAGGGTACAGTTACCTAGTTTGGTGGAGAAAGTGGAGGTAGAAAGACTGTGCTGTACCAATTTTTCAATTGAGTCTTGGAATTCCATGTCTTGGCTTCCAGCACCGACCTCAATTGCCACCAAGAACCCCCCCCACAGACACACACATCCAGGTATGCATACAGTCATTGTTTTCTACAATATCGAAAATAAAAGGAATGTTGTCAAAAATATTTTAATGGATTTTTTTTTTTCAAAATAATTTTATATTATCGTAAAAAAATAAAAAATATATCTTTAAAATAAAAAAAATCTTTGTTTTTGTCTCGCTGCTGTGATGAAAATACATGCGTGAGCATATCACCATTTTGAGCAAGATTTCCTGTTCCTCAGTTGGTGCATTCTTCAGAGAAAATGGAATGGTACCCATCTTGAATAATGGCAACTAATGGGTAAAAATTGTTGTTTTCTGGTAGGTTTTTTTTTTTCTTTTTCTTTTTTTTTCATTATTATTTATAGTTCCTTAGAATTTCAGAGTCAGCCGACTGACAGGGTTGGAGGATTTAAAACAAGAACGACATTAAATGACTCCACACCGGGGTATTGTTTGTCTTCTACAGACCAAAAGACTGAGGATAAGAAAAAAAGGCTTGTAGCAAGTCTTGTTTTCTAGCGTCGACAGGACATGCATATATTTCTTTGCGCTTTAAGGTCGGGTTTGGAAATTCGAGGCAAAAATGAAAAAGAACTGCATGAACGATCATTCTGATCCGTTTTTCCAGGATCTGAAATTTTTTACTTGGTTTCCTTAAGCCTTCCTGTGATCCATCCATCGGAGGGACTGTTTCCAAAGAGTACCGTTTTCATTTTCATTCTTTCCAGTATGACTGACCACACTGCTAATGCCGACCAAACTCCTGGTATCAATCTGGCTTTTAAATTTTGAGGGCAGACTGAAATTCCAGTTACAAACTGACTAAGAAGAACATGTTTAAAAAAAAAAAAAATCGTTTTTTTTTTTTTTAAACAGAGGAACTAGTACTTTCATTAAATATCACAATGCCAGGTTTTCAAAGGACATAAACAGAGATATAACTGGAACAGGCAGGAGTAGGCCATGAAAGAGTCTCAACTGAACATTGACAAAACGTAGCCTGATACTTACACGGCTTCTAGTATTGTGCGATTGATAATATTCGTCGCTAATCCGGCGAAGTTCTTGACCGAATGCCTGAATGTTTGTTCCTGAAATCGGCATCTCTGGTAAAGACTGGGCTCTGTTTCTGGGGATAGGAACTAAATCCGGCAATGGCTCTTGACGATTTGTGCCCGTTGGATCTTCTCCCTCTGAGAACCGAAGTCGGCGCTGATTTGTGCCTGGGAATTAAAAAAAGAAAAAAGAAAATAGACCCAAAAGAAAATATAAGAAAAATCAAAGAGATTTCTGGCATCTTTAAAAAACTGAAATAAAAGTCTGTAAAGATAAAGATATACAGTTAATGAATCTCTATATTATAATAATAATAATAATAATAATAATAATAATAATAATAATAATAATAAATTGTAGAAATTGAAATCAAAATCAAAATCTCAAAAATGTGGCATATGGGAACATCAACAATCGCTGTTGTAGTTGGAGCTCTCGGATTGGTTGGAAAAGATTCCAGTAGGCAAATTGAAGGTATTTCTGGAAGCCCATGCCTTAAAGAAATACAAAATATTGTTCTCACGAGTACAGCCCACACCTTACAAAGGGCTTTATCTATGTAAAATATTTTTTTTTATTTTTATTTATTTATTTATTTATTTTTTTTTTTGCAGTGGGAAATGTCATGATGCCATTTCTAACCTTAGGTCTCTGGGCAAGACCCGGAAAAAAATGTGTACACACCAGAAATCAAAGGAAATAAAATAAGAAGAAGACTGGATGATGATCTGCATCGAAGGACATGAAAGAAGTAAGAAAACTGACTTCAGTAATAAAGGAAGCCAAGAAATTCAAAATGGAATTTCAAGTGGTCAAAGAAAAGCAAATAAAACATAATACATCTACTACAACGGCAAAAAGCCTAAAAAAGAACGCAAAATCAAACGCAATTGACAATATGCAGGAACGACGGCAAGATAAACCTCTTCACAGTCAATATTCTGTCTGTACCAAGCAAGCTGATGTAAACAAATCCCGTACTCAACAGTGGCTATGTAGGGACCAATGCTTGGTAACTAGAAATTACCAAACATACATACAGAAAAATTATGTTAACCCAAGGTGCAGTTTCTATGATAAATATCCAGAAACAATTGACCATCTTATATCACATTGTGCGGTATCGGCACCCACTGAATATAAAACCCGTAGTGGGCCAATATCTGCATTGGAAAAATCTGCAACATTTTACGGAAAGGAAACTGCAAAAAATCAATATGAACACCACCCAGACCCGGTTACAGGCATAGGACCTGTAACAATTTTATAGGACTTTACAATACACGCAGACAGAACAATCAAAGATAATCGCCCAGACGTCATGATCAGAGGCCACAAAAAACAAACATTTTTTAATAAAGTTTTCTTATTCTCTTTTACTCCCAGTAACACCTTGCATCTTAGTGGCATTATCGCCATCTTCTGTCTTCCTGAAACCTGTTCTTTTATTGTCCTTTCTCCTCACTAAAGCCTTCTCATTCTCTTTTGCGTCAGGTAACCCCTTGCATCTTAGTGGCATTATCGTCATCTTCTATCTTCCTGAAACCTGTTCTTTTATTGTCCTTTCTCCTCACTAAAAGTCTTCTCATTCTCTTTTGCGTCCAGTAACCCCTTTGCATCTTAGTGGCATTATCGCCATCTTCTATCTTCCTGAAACCTGTTCTTTTATTGTCCTTTCTCCTCACAAAAGTCTTCTCATTCTCTTTTGCGTCCAGTAACCCCTTTGCATCTTAGTGGCATTATCGCCATCTTTTATCTTCCTGAAACCTGTTCTTTTATTGTCCTTTCTCCTCACTAAAGTCTTCTCATTCTCTTTTGCGTCCAGTAACCCCTTTGCATCTTAGTGGCATTATCGCCATCTTCTATCTTCCTGAAACCTGTTCTTTTATTGTCCTTTCACCCCCACTAAAATCTTCTCATTCACTTTAATTCTCAGTAACCCCTTTTGTCTTAGTGGCATTTTCGTCATCTTCTTTCTCCTTGAAACATGTTTCTTTATTGTCCTTTCTCCTCACTAAAGTCTTCTCATTCTCTTTCACTCCCAGTAACCCCTTGCCTCTTAGTGGCATTATCACCATCTTCTGTCTCCCTGAAACCTTTTCTTTTATTGTCCTTTCTTCTCACTAAAGTCTTCTCATTTACTTTCACTCTCAGTAACCCCTTGCATCTTAGTGGCATTATCGCCATCTTCTGTCTCCATGAAACGTGTTCTTTTATTGTCCTTTCGTCTCATTAAAGTCTTTTCATTCTCTTTCTCTCCGTGTAACCACTTGTTTACTAGTGACATTTTTGCCTTGCTTGGAGTGAAAGGATTAAAAAAAAAGGGCTTTATTACCTTCCATGGGGTGAAATGATTAAAAAAATAAAAGAAAAAAACTTTCTTTTATGTGTGTTTCTCTTTCCTGTCCTTTCTTTCGGTTTCCTTTTCGCTTTACTTTATTTATTTTTATATTTTTAATTTTAATTTTTTTTCTTTTTTTGTGACACAAGAGTCACATAAAAAAAGTGATATATACAAAAGAAGGAAAAAATGAAAAAGGTAAAGAAAGAGAGAAAGAAACAGACAAAAAAAGAAAGAGAAGAAAGAAAAAATAAACAAAGAAAGAAAGAAAAGGAAAGGGAAGGAAATGAACAAAGAAACTCAAGAAAGAAAAAAGAAAAGAAAAACTGAAGGAAAGCAAAAAGAAAGAAAGAAAAAGTAAGCAAAGAAATAAAAAGAAAAAAGAAAGAAAGAAAGGGAGGAAGAAAGAAAGGGAAGAAGAAAGAAAGAAAGGAAGAAAAAAGAAGGAAAGAATCGAAAACAGAAAATGTAAAAAAAATTAAAACGAACACAGAAATAAAGAAAAAAGAAAAAACGCAAAGAAAAGAAAAGAAAAAAGTAAAAAAGAAAAAAGAAAAAAAGAAAGTAAAACTAAATAAAAACTGCAAAAGAAAGAAAGAAAGAAAGAAAGAAGTAAAACAAATAAACGGAAAAGAAAAGTCAAGATAGAAAAGACAAAATATGAAAGAAGAGAAGAAAAAAGACAGACAGCAAAGAAGGAAAGAGAAAAACAAATTGAATGGAGAAAGAAAGAAAGAAAAAGAAAACTTTAAAATCAGACATCGTAATATCATCACAAGAAAAAATGCACCAGCTGTTGCACACCTGTGTTGATTGTATTTCAACACCCACTGCAGTCACTTGTGATTTCTACTACAACTATATCTTGTGGACCATTCTAGCGTTCAGTTCTACTCTGTTTAACGCTGTTCCCCCCACAACCACCACCGTCACTACTTTAGATATACCCCGTTTATTGCTACCCCGTTTAACCCTACCCCGTTTAACGCTACCTGGTTTAGCCCGCACCTTATTTGTCTCTACCCTCTGTAACCTCGTTTCGCACCAAATATTTAGTGTGATATGTCTATTTAATGTTAGATTAAAGGAATAATTCACAAACAATCTTGGAAATAATCTTGGAAATAATCTTGGAAACAATCTTGGAAACAATCTTGGAAACAATCTTGGAAATAATCTTGGAAACAATCTTGGAAATAATCTTGGAAATAATCTTGGAAATAAGTGCACATAATATGAATAAGTGCACATGCAAAGAAACATATGAATTCATATCCATTTCAGATATATCTCTTTAATCTTTTTTTTTTTTTTAATTTATAACCATGTGCACCGATATCTTGCAGTATTTAACCAGCTGCTGAAAGAGTGATAGCATAAATATTTAAAATTATTAATGCCGAGTTCAAATCAGTTACATTCACTTATGTGCTAATACCCTTGGGAAAGATATGAATCCTTCCCCCCAGCTATGGGTAAATCAGCAGGACAGATCAAGTTCTATAGCCTTGGATGGCAACTGGTCTACCACAGAAAGAAAGTGACAACCTACTACGGGAAAAAAAATCTGCCTCGTCAGTCATGTATCGAAAGATACATGATCGCCTAAGCGTGTATCCTGTATGGCACATAACTGACTGACCCTTGAAAAAGGTATGAATCTTCTTCTTCACTTATGCCCTTGGGAAAGGTATGAATCCTCCTCTTCTCCACCCAGCTGATTCTATAGCCTTGGATGGCAACTGGTCTGCTGCAGAAAGAAATGGCAACCTACTGCGGGGAAAAAAATCTGCCTCATCACTCATGTATCGAAAGATATATGATCGCCTAAGCGTTTATCACGCATGGCACATAACTGACTGCTGTATATCTTAGTATGTAAGAAACTACGATTAAAAAAGAAAGAAAGAAAGAAGAGAGGAAAGAACAAAAATGACAAAAGACATGGACGGAAAAATTAAACAGAAAAAAACGATAGACAAGATAAATGGAGACAAAATGAAACGATAGACAAAAGAAAAGAAAACAAAATGAAAGGAGAAATATATATATATATATATATGTATGTATGTATGTATGTATGTAGAGAGAGAGTGTGTTAGGTAAGTCAAATAACTAGATATAAGCAAGCATATACGACCATGTTGGTATCAATACTCGGGCAAGCAGAGAAATAATCAGCAAATTTAGTCAGACATAATAGTGCTCGATGTGGTTAGACATAGCAAAGATATATATATATATATATATATATTATATAGTGTGACCCAAAAAAACGGGAACTTTTTAACAATCCAATAAAACCAAGAGTGATGGAAGAAAAATATTTAATTCATAGTAATTGAAACCTTAAAACATGCCATTTAAGAAACAATGATGGAATTTTCATTTTTTTTTTTAAATTACGTCCTGTAGATGGCGTCCTCCTGTAGGAATGCATTCTTGAAATCTGCTGTTGAGATTCCTCATTGACTGCTGCAACATCTCAGCTGGGATACTGCGAATTTCATTCTCGTTACTAAAATGGCGAAATGTTTACTTGCTCAATGTCACTGTCTCGCAGTGTTGCCACTTGCTCATGTCTGGCAATACGCACTTCAAAAAATCCCGTCTTTTGGGGGCTCACCCTGTATATTTATCTTATAATCTTAATATAATTGTCCTGATGATCCGGTAGGTGAAACCTAGGTAAATAGGTGCTAGCTCTTTAGGTATTCGAATTTTGCTTTAGTTAGTGTATTGAGCACTTTTGCGTATCAGCGTAAGTAATTCTGTCGGTGGTTTTTTTTTTTTTTTTGCTTTTGACTAGACTTCACGGTTCTGGTTCATTATTTTCAAACAGTAGTTTTTTTGTATTATTATTGAAGTTTTTACCCGGACATCAGTTTGTGTAATATTTTTTTTTATTTATAAATTGCATCGTCACGGTCTGTTTTTTTTTTTTTTTGTTTGTTTGTTTGTTTTTATACCGCCAGAGTTATAGTATTATACGTATAAAGATATAAAAATAATATATATGAACAGTATATGAAGATTCCCACAGTTAACTGCTTGCTCTCTGGCTACAGATTTGCACTTAAAATATATTTCTAACGTCTCCGCCTAAATGCTGAAATGTTATTTATTTTTTGCCTTCACAAGGGGTAAAGAGTGTTCACTATCGCCCAGTTCACTCTTCTTCCCCTTCTATTAAACAGGAATAGGGGTTTATCCCTTGTTTTTTTTTTGTTTAGGATAGGGTTTTCCAGTGCCTTTTCTCATTCTCTTTTAATCCCAATTGACCCTTGAATTTTAGTGGCATTATCTCCTTACTTGAGGTGAAATAATTAAAAAAAAACAAAAACAATAATACAGCCGTTAGGAAACGTCTTTAATCATAGTATATATATATATATATATATATATATATATATATATATATATATATATATTTAAATGACATATTAAACTCGTATCCGTATTTATGCTTTCATAACGACCCCCTATCATTGAGCGCGTCTTTTTTGGGGTGGAGAGATATAAATGTACTCTTTGCCCTAAAAAAAAAAAAAAAAAAAAAAATCAAACAAACAATAGCTAGCTATGTTTTAATCGATACCTGTGTTTAAAAAACGTAGCCTGTTAATCTCATATCTGCGTGTCTGCGTTAAGTATGACCATATCGTTTAACGATCCTTTACTTGCGGGAACATAACTAGATACCTAATATGTAGTTTGCCGTCACGCTAAAAACAAATGGTTACTTAAAATCGATGTAGTATAAAATTGATTAAAAAAAAAATGATCCCCTGAGTAACGACGAAAATGGAAACAAAAAGGGCCACTTATACTTAACACCAGAAAGAGACAACTGAAATTTCTAGGGGGCATAATGAAGAAAGAGGGTTTGGAAAATCTGATGCTCACAGGGTAGATTGAAAACAAGAGGGACAGAGGAAAACAACGCATTAGTTAGTGAACTTGATTAAATGGATGGCAGCACAGGGGGGAGGAGAGATAACAAAAAGACAAAATTTATTAAAAGCTTCAAAGAACAGCAATTTTTGGAGAGCCATAATCGCCCACGTCTTGAGGGCACACCGCACATAAAGAAGAAGAATATTAAAAACTGCAAGCAGAAAACTCAAAACTAATTAATTGCAAAAGTAGTTAAAAGTATTTGTTTTTTCCTTAATAATTTAAACAAGAAGAAATCTTACTTGCGTTTAAACAGTTGATAACAAAGTTCATTGTTTTTTTAATAAAATCCTACAACTCGCAGTTGTCGTGAATGAGAAGTATTTTTGTTCGATAGTAGTTATAAACGAAATATGTCCTTCTTCGTCAGCGAATTCTGTTTAAATGTAACACGCACAAATAAACATAGTGTATACAACTGAAACTAATACGCAACCAATCAGTTTACTTTTCAGCCCAATCATTGCCAACCCATATTGTCATACACAAGTGCACAAAAAAAATGAAAATGATCTAACATTACTAAAGCTCAATGAAACACGCGTACGGAATTTCTCTTTAAAAACCACGCCCCTTTTCTCTTTTTCTAAGTAAAAATAACTAGTTTTTTTATTGTAATTTTCATTCAAAACACTATCAACAACCACTGCAAGTCAGTTGGCCTATATCGTTCGGTTGACCCTTACTTCGATTTTTTTATGTTTTTTTTTTATACCGCCAGAGTTATAGTTTAGGTATAAAGATATAAAAATAATATATATGAACAGTATATGAAGATTCCCACAGTTAACTTCTTGCTCTCTGCCTACAGATATACACTTAAAAATACTTCTAACGTTTCCGCCTAAATGCTGGAAATGTTATTTATTTTTTGCCTTCAATAGGGGCAAAGAGTGTTCGCTATCGCCCAGTTCACTCTTCTTCCCCTTCTATTAAACAGGAATAGGGGTTTATCCCTTGTTTTTTGTTTAGGATTGGGTTTTCCGGTGGCTTTTCTCATTCTCTTTTAATCCCAATCGACCCCTGCATCTTAGTGGCATTATCTCCTTGCTTGAGGTGAAATGATTAAAAAAAACATAATAATACAGCCTTTAGGAAATGTCTATAATCATACTGTCAGTCACTGTGTGTTTATCTAAATCTAAAAATAAACACGCTAAAATTCACCTTCATCCCTGTCGTGAGCCGACGGCTTAGTGGTAGAAGTTCCGACGCCAATTCAGTCGGGTTTCGATCCTAGCTAGAGGCAACCGGACGTCTAGCCACACTGATGAGCTGGGAAATGTCTGTGGATGACAAATATATATATATATATATATATATATATATATATATATATATAAGGAGTAAACCCTACACAAATCCGGAGTGGAGCCCCTAAGGCGGATGGACGGCACTCTGTGCTACCTTCCGGCAACTCCTGCAGTTGCGCTGGTACCAAACTGTATCGATTCATCCTATCCTTTGGGCTCTTTTAGCAAGGCCGAGAGGGGGAACTAGACGTCCGGGCAGCCCTAGTTCTCCATACATCCCGCCCAGGCTCGTAACGCACTTGTTACCAGAGGCGATGTAATTCCATCGCCTAGCACCTACAGCGCTACTCCATCGTCTCACGAGACGGACAGATGCCGAAACGAAACGAGGATATATATTTAAATGACCTCTTAAACTTGTATCCGTATTTATGATTTCATAATGAGCCCCTATCGTTGAGCATGTCCTTTTGGGGTGGAGAGCGTGTCCAGAATGCTTACAGAGATATAAATGTACTCTTTGCCCTAAAAAAAAAATCAAAAAAAAATCAAACAAACAATTTACTATGTTTTTAATCGACACCTGTGTTTAAAAACAGTAACCTGTTAATCTCATATCTGTGTCTCTGCGTTAAGTATGATGCTATCGTTTAACGATCCTTTACCTGCGGGAACATAACTTGGCCCCGCGTCTAGTTATTTGATCGAACTCTCTGCCCGGACGAGGCTCAGCCGAAAGGCAGAGTCTCGTTCGGGGTGGTAGACTATCCCTGAACCCGTTCAAACGAGTTCTAATAGGGAATATTTTTGGCCGAGCCTAGGGGCTTGGAAAATCCACATTAAACCCGGCCTTGTGCCACATGTAACCCTTGGGGGGGGGGCTAAATATTACTTGCGGGAATATAACTAGATACCTAATAGATGTAGTTTGCCCTCACGCTAAAAACAAATAGTTACTTACAATCAATGTAGTATAAAATTGATAAAAAAACAAACATACTTGAATATATATATATATATTTCAAGCGTGTTTGGTTGAATAATCTGTTCATATTATGTCTATTTATTTTTATTGTAATCCTCTCGAATTCTCTCATTGACTTCTTAACGTTGATGTTAAATCCATTAAGGAAGGCGCCTTTGTTTTTTCTTTTATTTTATTTTCAGTTTTTTTATTTTCTCAACTACTTTCAATCTCATCCAAGATCTTCTTCAGGGAGTGAATTGTTAAGACAAAAACATCTTTGTAATTCATCTCTGAAAACGATCTCATATGAGATTGAAAGTACTTGAGAAAATAAAAATGAAAAGAAAAGAAAAAACTATGGTGTCTTCCGTAATGGATTTAATATCAACATTAAGAAATTGATGGGAGAATTCGAGAGGATTACAATAAAAATAAATAGACATATTTGAATGAAGATATACTGTCTGTCTCTCTCTCTCTCTATATATATATTACATGAATCATTCATACAAAAAGTAGATTAGTAAAGTTAATGATATAAAATGGCGAAAACTTTTTTTTTTGTATGAATGATTCATGTAATATAAATTGAACTGCACTACATATTTGACATTATATATATATATATATATATATATATATATATATGTGTGTGTGTGTGTGTGTGTGTGTGTGTGTGTGTGATAGCATTGGATCTGCTGGTATTTAATAACTGCAAATTGAAAACAGCAAAAAGAAAATAAAACAAGATTTTAGAGAAATATTGTAAAGAAAATTTGGAGATTTTATTTACTCAAGAGACGTACAAAGCCAATGGTTGAAGAATATTCATCCAGTAAAAACACAGTACAATAAAAGACACAGTATAATAAAAAAAAAAAAGTATACTTATACTTACCGAGATAAGACATATTTTTATTACTGTATCTTGCCACTTATAAGATATATTTTTCCCTATAAAATATCTTAAAAAATCTAGCCTTCATAATCGAGGAGTTATAAATTTAGAGGCGTGTGTGTGTGTGGGTGGAACATTAGCTTCCCAGTTACATCCGATTCTGAGCCCTTAAAAGTAAAACCTGTCTAGAATTTCAAAATTAAATTAACAACGCTTTAAGAGAAGCGATTTATACGGTTGTGATAAACTTATCAAGATTACTGCCAATGAAGATTTCAAACTATTACCGGTATAAGGATTCGGTAATATTGTATGTTTTAATCTATAAATAAAAAAAAAAAATTAACCTTATTTCTGTATCCAAATTTAATAAACTTAAGCAACGTCAAGCCTGGTCATTACCTAGATGGGTGACCACTTCAGAATATTAGGTGCTGTAAGCTTGGATGTATAGGTGGTGTAATCGATAATGGCTCGGAATTGGAAATCGGAGAGCCAAGTTCAAATTCCAGTCAGGTTTGTTATATTCACTTGCGGGCAAATACTCTTGGGGAATGTATGAATCCACTTCTTCTTCTCCCTGTTATGGGTTAAATTAGCCAGACTTCTATCACTAAATCGTTATTGGCAAAAAAATTCTTAAAATCTACAAATATTTATCTGGCTTTAAATAACATGCAAAAGGTTGACAAACTGTAAAAAAAGAAAATAATCAACCAATCCAAATTTGCATGTATCTAATTTAAAATGCGTTCTCCATCTTGGTTTGTTATGAAAATCATCACAATTAGCGAGGATTTCAGTGGTATTATACATGTGTAGTGACATGTAAATGACTGCCTAATTAGCATAGCTAAGACATCGGCTATATAAATGACCAAGCAGTAAGAGTAGGGCATTTCTTGGTATGCGAGTTTGTCAAACCTCTGAGTTTGCGAATACTCTCTGCTTGTTGACCTCTCCGCTTCCGGACAGAAAGGAACCCATACAAGGCTATGCCTACAGGCTGAATCTCATCTGGGGAGGTAGACAGCAACCCGGGGTTCTACGGGGAATTTTTGTCCCAGCCTACTGACTCGGAATGCCCCCCACCCCCAAAAAACGGCCTTGTGCCACATCCCGCCTTGTGGGGAGGTATCAGGTAAATATTGTTCTTGATAACGTGTGCTGGGGTTTGCTTTTCTGCCAGTAATATTTGCTCAAGCCTCAAGAGGCCATCACCCCAGGCAGTACCTCTCCTTCAGGAGGGGCCCTGTTGTTTATTGCCCGGCACCTGAGGCGTCTCCAAAATGGGGAAGTGCCGGGGCAGCTTGAGAGTTTCTCCGCAGTATTGCTGTTAAACCCGCTTTAAACTCACCCTTGTGTTACGCTTGATAGATATATGGCCGTACTGAAATATCAAGCTTTCGGCACGCAAGATAAACGACTACTGCTGCACTGATAAAATACGAAATCACTTTATCATAGCACTCGAAATTCTCTTCTAATTACTGCATTCTGAATCGCATAAATTTGTTAGTGCTTATCGCTCTGTGATGAATTCGTCATGATTAGTCAAGTTTTCATGCTACTGAAATGGGTTACTCTGTCGCGAAAATTGACCATAGTCAGGAGGAAAACATTTTTTTTTTTCTACCTTCAAAATTTCTGGTGGCCGTGACTAATGTATCTGTGTCTTATAAGAAGTGAAATACGATACTTTAACCATTATTATTTAGTGGATACTCGTATTTGAAATAGACGTCCCATATTTACTTTTGCCTTTACATAGTATGTATTACGTCTATTGGCCTGTGTATTCGAGAAGTCTTAATAAAGATAAAAAGAGAGTAAATGAACAGAAAATGAACAGAAAAAGAGAAGAGGAAAAGAGGAAAATGAACAGAAAAAGAGAAGAGGAAAAGAGGAAAATGAACAGAAAAAGAGAAACGGAAAAGAAGAGGAAAATGAACGGAAGAAGAGAAAAAGAAAAGAGGAAAATGAATGGAAAAAGAGAAAAGGAAAAGAAGAGGAAAATGAACGGAGAAAGAGAAAAGGAAAAAGAAGAGCAAAATGAATGAAAAAAGGAAAACATGAAAATTAAGAGAAAAAGAGGGTAAATGAACAGAAAAAGAGAAAGGGAAAAAGAGGGTAAATGAACAGAAAAAGAGAAAGGGAAAAAGAGGAAAATGAACAGAAAAAGAGAAAGGGAAAAAGAGGAAAATGAACGGAAAAAGAGAAAAGGAAAAAGAAGAGAAAAAGGAATGGAAAAAGCAAATAGGAAAAAGAAGAGAAAAAGGAATGGAAAAAGCAAATAGGAAAAAGAAGAGGAAAATGAACAGAAAAAGAAGAGTGAAAAAGAAAACAAAGCAAAATGAAGAGAGAAAGAAACAAAAAGGAAAAGAAAAGAATTAAAAGGAAAAGAGAATTTAAATAAAAAAGGTTAATATCTGATTTGCAAGTCAAAAGAAAAGGAAACAGAAAAAGAGAAGTAAATGAAAAATGGAAAATAGAAAGAAAAAATAAAAGAATAAGGGGAAAGAAAAAAGAATAAGACAAGTGAAAAAAACCCCGAAGAAATAAAGAAAAGAACAACAGATAAGAAGGAAAGTCTTATATGCAGAAAAAGTCTATCGGTCTCATTCCAGAAAATAAGAACAAACTTCTTCATACACCATGTTCCTTCAGCTGTAGGCGATCATGGCTCTCCTCAATTTCCTGTCCTCTGTAACTCAATAAATTTTGCTTTTTCATATTTCTCCTAAGCTTTGTTCCATCATCCATATACTCAAGATTGTTACATACGTTATGTGTTGCGTTCCACTGTCCCTCTTTCTTCAATCTGTCCTGTGAGTATCAGATTTCCTCTTTCCTCATTATGTGCCCTATAAATTTTAACTGTCGCTTCCTGATGTCAAGTATAAGTTACCTTTTTGTTTCCATTTTCTGTAAAACTTTATCGTTGCTCACATGTTTGATCTATGTTATCCTCAGCATCCTTCTGTAGAACTACATTTCTGTTGTTTCAGGTCTCTTCTTCATCTTTGAGGAGATTGTCCAAGATTTATTGCCATATACAAGTGATATCACATAACAGTTCAGTACTCTTTTCCTTGTTTCTAATGAAGCCTTTTTCTGTTTCTAAATACTTAGATTTTGGAATGCATTGTAGTGAGCTCGCAATCTTGTGAAATAAAAAATTTCTAATTCGCATGATTCCACAGAAGAAAGGAAACTGCTCCACTGGCAGGAAATTTAGAGCATTTCCTCTTTTCAGTAAACCTCTTGCAAGGAGAGCAGATAAAATTGACATGAAAACCTCAGATAAGTCAACTTATCAAAATATCACTTTCTCTTGTTAAATATCACCTTTATTGATAAACTTATCACTTTAAAAAAATCTATTCATTAACCAACATAAAAACAAACCACAAATATTCTACTTGCACTATTATCAGAACTTTGTTACTCCTCCAAACTTGTACAACGGACTCCTTTAGATAATAAATCCTTTTGATTACATATACCAGTGGTCGGTAACCTTTTGCTATGTGCTGACTTAGGGTTTTAAAATCATTCAGTGTGCCAAAAGCATAAGTACTTTTATACAAGTCAAGTTCAATATACCTGTTCTATAATATATAGTAATATATACAATAATAAACTACAGTAATAGAAATAAACTGTTTTTAATAAGTTTTTATTATTAATGGGAGTCTAACGAATGAGTAGTTTGGAAACAGCTAAATATCTTCTTTGTGTTGTAGTAGTTATTGGTTTGGACTTTGTGATGTCATTTGCGTTGTAGTATCTGTTGACTCATCTATTAGACATGGACCTCCTATTCATAAGTCTTCTTTCTGTTACCAAACTGGTTCTGGCATGATCACTAAAGTTAAGCAATGTCAAGCCTGGTAAGTAATGAAATGACTGACTGTTTAGAAATATCAGTTGCTTTAAGCTTAGATGTGCTAATAGTCTAATGCAGGGGTCAGCAAGCTTTTGCTAACTATGTGCCGACTTAGGGTTTTAAAAACATTCAGTGTGCCAACAGCATACGTATTTTTATACAAGTCAAAGTCAATATACCTGTTCTACAATATATTTTATATAGTAATATATAGTATATATACTTTAGTATATATCAAATTTGAAACGGCTAAATATCTTCTTTGCGTTGTAGTAGTTATTGGTTCGGACTTCGTAAGGTCATTTGCAGTTGCATGACATTGAAAATTTTTTAGTGTGCCACATGTAGACATTATGGCAATATTATAGTTGGGGTGCTAATCTCACTAACCATTGAGAGTGAAGTGATTTAACACAAAGCCCTCGAGAAAAGTTGGCCATTAACTTTGTTGGATCTAGGGCAGAGGTTGGCAACCTTTTGCTATGTGCCAACTTAAGGGTTTTAAAATCATTCAGTGTACCAGCAGCATATGTATTTTTCTACAAGTAAAAGTCAATATACGAGTTCTACAATATATTTTATATAGTAATGTATAGTATATATACTTCAGTATGTATTAAAATTGAAACAGCTAAGTATCTTCTTAGTGTAGTTATTGCTTCAGACTTTGTGAGGTCATTTGCGGCTGTGTGCCATTGGAAATTGCTTGGCATGCCACATGTAGGTTGCCGACCCCCTGATATATATGATAAATGTCTCCCTTTGTTGTTATGATGAATATATACTGTTTTTTACTAATTAAAACAGGAGACAAGCAAGGCCTATCATAAAAGTGTTTCTGGATTTGAGTGTTGCACTTACCATCTTCAGTTAAAACACTTCCCACAAAGAAAATTTTAAATTAAAACAAAAATGAAATGTTTGCAGTGGGATAATAGATCTAAAAAGAAATTTTTTAAATTAAATAAAAAATAGAGAATCACACTTTTAAAAAAAAAATTAAAAGAGAAAAAAAGTCCCAGAAATCATTAAAAAAAAACAAACAGGCAATTTTGCCAAACCCCATAAAATAGACACCAAGGCTATTTTTTTGTTGCTGTTTTAGAACTAAGAATATATTATATTTGAGACAAGTTTATTTTGTTGGTTCCGGTGAAATAGACACCAAGGCTATTTTTTTGTTGCTCTTTTAGAACTAAGAATATATTATATTTGAGATTATCAGCACAGTGGTTGTGTGAGCTGTGTAGACAGGATTTGAACAACATGGATTCTGTGGTCTGTGAGTGTTGTCTTCAGTGAATGCACCTTAAGCTTACTGGCAAAAGAACCATGCCCAAGAGCAAACTTTGAATTTGCAGAGACTGTTATGCCTGAAGTGCTTAAAATATTCAAAGACTTTCTATATTTCTTTTAATAACTGATGATGAATAAATGATTTTAACTTGCGTTTTAACAGTTGATGGTGGAAAAGATTTTAAACTGTCTTAACAAAATTGATGATGAAAATAAATCAACTTTTGTGTTAAATCTGTGAGTTGTTATTTTTAACATTACCTGCCTTCATAATAATAAAAAATATTTACCGGCAAAATAGCCTGGGGGGTCTATTTTACCAAGACTGGTATAATAAGCTTAAAAGCATGTTTGTCTATTTTACCAGGACTAGCAAAATAGTATCGCCCTAAAAAATTGATTGTCTGATTTAGTACACCCCACCTACACACACACAAACTTTTTATTTTGTAGCACCAAATAGTGGAAGAAACTTTAAACTTTGAACAAACAAAAGACAGATTGCTTGATAACCATAAAATCTTTTAAAATAATGTGTAAAAGAGAGGACGGTTATTAGCTTGATAGAATAATATAAATTTAAGTAACACAGACCATAAAAGCAAAGGGAGATAATCAGCACTGATTCAGTTGTCTGGAGGAAATAAAAAAACAAACAAATGATATGATGTAGTTGAAAAAAGAAATCAAATCTTTATGGTAGATTGATATTGGGTAGATTGATATCAGGTAGATTGTATGTGTATTGGTGAGTGTAGAGAGAACTATCTGGAAAAAATTAGAGATAGACAGAAATGCTTAGATAGATAGATAGATAGATAGGTACCTGTGAACAGAGTCTGAAAAAGATAGATAGGTACCTGTGAACAGAGTCTGAGAAAGATAGATAGGTACCTGTGAACAGAGTCTGAGAAAGATAGATAGGTACCTGTGAACAGAATCTGAAAAAGATAGATAGGTACCTGTGAACAGAGTCTGAGAAAGATAGATAGGTACCTGTGAACAGAGTCTGAAAAAGATAGATAGGTACCTGTGAACAGAGTCTGAGAAAGATAGATAGGTACCTGTGAACAGAATCTGAGAAAGATAGATAAGTACCTGTGAACAGAGTCTGAGAAAAATAGATAGGTACCTGTGAACAGAGTCTGAGAAAAATAGATAGGTACCTGTGAACAGAGTCTGAAAAAGATAGATAGGTACATGTGAACAGAGTCTGAAAAAGATAGATAGGTACATGTGAACAGAGTCTGAGAAAGATAGATAGGTACCTGTGAACAGTGTCTGAGAAAGATAGATAGGTACATGTGAACAGAGTCTGAGAAAGATAGATAGGTACATGTGAACAGAGTCTGAGATAGATAGAGAGGTACATGTGAACAAAATCTGAGATAGGTACATGTGAACAGAGTCTGAGAAAGATAGATAGGTACATGTGAACAGAGTCTGAGAAAGATAGATAGGTACCTGTGAACAGTGTCTGAGAAAGGTAGATAGGTACCTGTGAACAGTGTCTGAGAAAGATAGATAGGTACATGTGAACAGAGTCTGAGAAAGATAGATAGGTACATGTGAACAGAGTCTGAGATAGATAGAGAGGTACATGTGAACAAAATCTGAGATAGGTACATGTGAACAGAGTCTGAGAAAGATAGATAGGTACCTGTGAACAGTGTCTGAGAAAGATAGATAGGTACCTGTGAACAGTGTCTGAGAAAGATAGAAGGTACCTGTGAACAGTGTCTGAGAAAGATAGATAGGTACATGTGAACAGAGTCTGAGAAGTGATCATATACAAATACATATTCTATAGTGTAAGAAAAAACAGTGCTGAATGTAAAGTAAAAGAGCTGTTTAATATATATATATATATATATATATAGATAGATAGATAGATAGATAGATAGATAGATAGATAGATAGATAGATAGATAGATATTTTAAGCAATATAAATTTTCAAGTGGTGGAAAAATTACTTCAGCATTAAAGTCTGACTTCTATAATTAATGTAAGATATTATGTACATTGCTTTATATATATATATATATATATATATATATATATATATATATATCCCAGATTTATTTTACAGTCCTGGACCATTGGATAGGGCCCAGTATCATGTCTAAGTAATATGTCCATCAGTTGTCCAATTTGAATGTACCTGAATAATGAGTTACGATTGGCCAAATTCATTTTAAACTAGCATAGTCTTCTTTTTCTATGTGCCATGTCCCTTCAGGATGTGAGTGATCATGGCTCTCCACAACTTCCTATCCTTTGTAGCTCTTAATAAGATTTGTCTTTTCACAATCCCTTCCACTCCCTGTTCTGCCATCCAGATGGGTTACTGTTTCCCTCTGCCCCTCTTGTCATCACTATATGCCTTGTCAGTGCCAATTTTTCCAAGCCCTCTCTCCTTGTAATGTGTCATAGAAATATCAACTGCCTCTCTTTGATTCCAAATTTAAGCATCCTCTCGTCTTCCATATTTTCTTTAGCTGATTATCTAATAAATCGTGTTTAATATTTTTGTTGTAAATTCACTTTCATCATGTTTAGGTTTTATTCCAATTCTAATCATCCTAGGTATGACGATAAACTACATCTGGCAGCAAGGCCTCTGATCAGGAGGTTTTGAGGAGTGTGGAATCACCTCTTAATTGCTAGTGTTCCCAGGTCTACTCTGACCCAGGGTGATAGCACCTGTTAGGGTCCCAGCTATGGTCAGAAAATGCAAAAATACATTTTAACACCAGTAATACATTTTTGTAAAAAAATTATTACCATCAAAAATTTATCAAGAAAAAATTATTACAAACAATACATTTTTAAAAAAAAAATATTACCAGAAAAACGTTCTGAAAAAAAAAAATATTACCAGCAATAAAAGTCTTGTTGGCATTAAATAACCCATTGAGATGTTGATATGCTATAAAACAAACCAAACCAAACAACTAAAGGATCGAATCAGTTTCTTGATGTAAAGATGAACATCCTTAAGAAAGGCGCCATACTTGACTTAAAAACCAAAAATAATATTATGTTAAATTATAAAAATATTACCAGCAATAAAAATCTTGTCCGTATTAAATAACCCATAGAGGTGTTGATATGCCATAAAACAAACCAAACCAAACTAATTCTAATCATTGCTTTTTAAAACAATAAACATGAAAGGTAGTTAAAAAACCGGCATCATGGGGAAAAACATCCTTTTGACACATCTTTCCGGCACATTGATCCATATTTGTAAGCTACCCTTTGTGCCAAATACAAATTCTGTCTTGAATAGTAATACCAGAGGGAATTTTCCACTTTATGAAATAAGGATGATAGTTTTTATATAAGTTTAATAAACAGTCTGACATCACAGTTCAGAGTATACGCAGGGTTAATCTTGGTTATATGTTAGGTTAGGCCAGTTCATAACTCTGTGTATAAAATGGGCTAGACTAGAATATACCCAAAGAAGAATCTGCAATATTATTGGTGCTGATCTGGCAGCTCAGCTCCAGTTACTTTCCCACCACCGTAAGGTTGCCTCTCTATGTCTTTACTATAAATACGTTCATTGTAATTGTTCAAATGAGTTCTTTGCTATGTGTACCTGGTGTTTTTGAATGTAAAGCACAGCACTGGACTGGCATTGAGATCCCATCAATTTACATTCGAGCTGGCTAGATGTAGCCGTAAATGCTATACTAACAGTTTTTTCTCTCTCACTTGTGGAACTCCTTTCCTTGAACACCATCTCTTGATAAGACAACAGAAGTGTTGAAACAAAATGGCTATTTTTGTAGTGATTTTATAATATATTTACATTAGAATTTTTGAATAAATTATATTTGCTCTACTCTGTATTGAATACTCTTTCAAGAATAGTATTTTTTGGTTATTGGAATTTATTCCATATACACCAATTCTATACGTGTATATATATATATATATATATATATATATATATATATATATATATATATATATATATATATATTTTTTTTTTTTAAATAACGTATAAACAGAAAATATATTAAAATATTTGTCAGATTTAATCCATTATAGATTAAGTCCGACAATTATTTTTTTAATATATTTCCTGTTCATACGTTATTTTTATAGATATATAATTTATTTAAGTAAATGCTCTGTTTTTTTGTTAAATTAAAAACCGCCTGAATGTTCGAGAAATTTCGTAGAAAATATGTGCTTCACCAACAGGAATCGAACCTGATCAAATGATGGTTCTATCAAGGGTTACAGGTTCGATTCCTGTCGGAGAACACATATTTCCTATGAAATTTCTTGAACATTCAGGCCGGTAAAAGTAATTAATACTGTTTAAATAAAAACAAAACAAAAAAAACAGCATTTAAAAAATAACGTAAACACAAAATTATATATAAAGAGTAGGGATGTCCCACCTTAGCACGTTAAAAACGTATATCCCGATTATAAAAGTTTCGAAAATTGATAAAAACAATTTTTTAACGTCTAAATGTTTGAGTTATTGTTAAGAGGAAACAATAAAGTATTTTTTGAACATTTTTTCAGAAATTTTGATCATTCCTATCCTGTTAAGAAATTGATTCAAATATGTTGTTTTTTTAGTCAATAACATTTAAAGAGAAATAGACTTAAATTCTAGGCTCTCCTTCGGATTTGAAAAGAAAAAAGTTATTCAATCAAAATTAAACGAAAAATTATGTCCAAAAAACAATATAATTTACTTCACCTATTTATTTTAAGTAGGAAATGAAATATTTTAATTTAACTTTTCTTTATTCATTTGGTTTACCATAAAAAATTGTCTAGATTCAAAAGGAAGACACAGTATGAGTGTAGTAACAAATGTGTTTACGATTTAATACTGATGAAATGCAGTAATTGTGGTACAAGGCCGAAAAAGTGGGGGATTGGGTCATGGCTGGTCGTCACTAACTATCCTATAGCGAGCAAATCAGATTCACAACCCATTCATTCCATTCACCCTAAGGAAATCTATCCGTCATCATTCGCTCCTACATACACCAAAATACCTCACACACACAGGGCCCCTACTGAAAAACACCCCAAGACTTAAAATTTCAATATATACAATTTTATAAAAATTCTATCAATGTTATGAAATGATGTCGGGAAGGTGATGACCCTGAAAACAAACTGAAACAAGATGCTAGCAAGATATTTTGCAAGGGAGGTAAATCAGTATTTAGAACGCAGAACTCGTTTGGGACGATGAATTTCGGGTCTCTGCACACAAATTCTGCTGGGTGGACGGACACTTGCGTCCCTAGATAATTGCGTACCTCAGATAATTTTTTTCAAGTATCATTTTTTTTTCTTTTGTAAAGAGTTGTTTAATTTATAGAAATTTGCACACTAATACCTTTCTTTTAGTTACTCTAAACAAGCAGAAAAGTAGTTACCATAAAATTAAAAATTTCTTTTTTTAAAGCAAGAGAAAATTAAGCTAGCTAGCAGTTTCAGTTCACTCCAGCAATGCGTGCCACAAACATCTAGTAATGGATTCTGGCTTTTATTTTTATTTGGAGCCCATGACTAAGATCCGAAAATCAAACAATATTATTAAAAAAAAAAATATTTGTGGACGAGGAAAATTACAGCTACCTACCACTACCATAAGAAAAATGCCGATGAAATAAAAACACAGAGCGATCTTACAACACTGTTAATTGCAATTTTAAACAAAAATGAACTATTAATTTTTTTTTTATTTTATTCCTTTTTTTTAAATTTATAGTAATTACCTTTTAAAAGCTTCAAAAAATTATCAAAAAGGTATGCAATAATCCAGGGACTCAAATGTCCTAAGACGATGCTGTGGAGGGCCATGATCTTAGTCGGATGATAAAATACTGCATACAGAGCCGCAGCGTCAGAAAAGTCGTGCTGCTTCGAATTAGATAGCTATCCATTTTTTGTTTTTTAAGCATGCAGAAAAATCGAAATATATATATTTTTTAAAACCCTATGGATGGAGGGTTCAATGAAGAGAGGGACACCTTTTCCTTACCTCATACCGACAATGAAGAGGGGGGAAAACTTTTCCTTACATCATGCTGATAAAAAATTTTACTCCGCTTTTTTTTTGTTTTGGAGTTTCCATAACAACAGGTTGCGAAATTATTTTATTAGTGGAAAAAAAAGGGGGCAGTAGATGCATGCTGTAGTATCTCTCCTATACTTTTTTACGGAGTGTGTAACATAGAAAAGCCTTAAAAGTAAATATCTCGACTAAAAAGGCCTCAAGATAAGTAAATATCATAAAACAATATAGAAGAATAAAGATAGTATCGACTTTGAAAACCGGGAAATAGAAATCCAAGGACAGTAACTCTCAATGTAAAAATAGTTTCCTTAATCTCGGCCTTATTATCTGCCCTTGTCCAAAAAAAACCGTTTCACTGCCCTTTTTTGTTGGATTCAAGGCGGAAATTAACCAAAGTCCAGTTTCAGGAGACCGTCCTCACGGTCCCCATTGCACTTAAAGGACGATGGTCGGGGTCAGTCCCTGATGCCTGAGGCGTTACACTTCGCTCCCTAAAAGAGGAGTGTGCTGAGGAAACTGGTCAATCTTTGGTACTACTCGGATGTAAGCGTTGTGTGGGTTACCTTATGTCAAACTTACCTTGGTAAGTAAATAAATTGGTTATTTTTGTAACAGTTAATTATAAACAAAAAAAAAAAAACAAAGAAATAAAAAGAGATTCAGAAATGAAGAGGAATTAAAAAAAATAAGCATAGCATTATTAATTTTTTTTTCTTCCCCTAAACTGAAAGTAAAGTTGATCTTTTTTACTTTGTCTTTAAGGTACATAAAAAAATATTATCATGGCGGTATTTAAAAACAAATGATGTCGAAATTAAATTTTGTGTCAGCAATAACTTTCTCAAACTAATGTTAACTTTTTCTTTTCTATTTAAATTTCATGGAAAAAAAATGTACTATCACATTTGATAAGTGATTGATGAACAACGTGTAGCATAAACTGTCAAGTGCTTTGTGTTGAAAGTAAAAAAAGGGAATCCGAAAAAGGAAGGCGAACTCGAGACAAAAGGCGAGTACAAACACACACACACACGTAAGCGTATACAGACGTCAATTATAAATTGACGTCAATGAAACAACAATTTCGGAAACACTACCACAGTAGAAATGGGGGTGTATTGATTGAAGTTGTATTCTATTCAGTTGGGGCGGGGGAAAGTGAATCAGGGTCTGATCAGCCCTGACTAAGTCTACGAGGATATGTTGAAAGATCTAAAATTCTCGATGATATCTATTGCCCGGTTCACACACTTCCCCCCGGTTTTTTTGAACAGGAGTAGATGTTTGTTTATCGGATAAACTTTATCCCTTCTTTCCTGCTTAGGACTGCGTTTCCAATTGCTTCTAAAGACTTTTCATTCTCTTTCACTCCCAGTAGCCCCTTGCGTCTTAGCGGCATTATCACCTTGTGTGGAGAATTGATTTAAAAAAAAAAAAAAAATTCAGTTATATATACTTATAAAATGTATCACTACGCATTAGAAAATGAACTATATATGCATGTGTGTGTATGCGCGCCAAAGAGAGTTTGTACATGCATATACATATGCATTCGTGTGCATATGTGTTTGTCTTTTTGTATGTGTAAATATATATATATACACACACACACACACACATTTGTCTGCATATGTATATATATATGTATGTATATATACAGTTAGTCAAAATTATGTTAACGTGTTAAATCATCTTGTAAAATATGATGTTTTGTGAATAAGTGATTTCTACCATTTAATTGTGAACATAATTTTGATTAACCGTGTATACATATATATATATGTGTGTGTGTGTGCATGTGTTTATATATGCTTGTGTGTGTGCGTGTGTGTGTATATATATATATATATATATATATATATATATATATACATACATACAGAGAGAGAGAGAGAAAGATGCACACACACACATATATACATAAATACACATACACACACACATATATTTTATTTGAGATGTTATTTTAGTGGATCCTATTTTTTAAACAGTGTGTATTACATCTACCAGTCTGTGCACTTGAGAAAACTTATTAAAGAATACATGGTAGGGTTCGAACTGCCATTTCCCTTGCAGGAGAAACCTACCATCTGATCAGGTGTGGTTTTAACCACAGGAAGCATTACAGTCCAGCAATGTTCTATTTACCCTTTTAAGGAATGTACATCACCTTGTGCAGATTCTCCCCAATGTCTTTTCTATAAATATTTTCATGGCAATTGTTCTGATAAGCTTTCCTCCTTTGTGACTCAACTGCATGAATTTAAGCATGCTACTCAATTGGCAACTAGGTCTCACCATTTTAGTGCTGACCTAGATAAATGCAACCATCAGTTCTATTCTAATTTCTTTTCTATATATTGATATATATATATATAAATTATATATAAAAACTAACATTAAAAAGTGTGACATGAGGGCTTATGCATACCTTTTTTTAACAGCCACAGGCACTGACATTATAAGAAATACCTTTTTATTATTATCATTACTATTAATATCTATCAAGACTGAAAATGGGTGTAACAGTTTTTACTAAAGCAGTTACTATACAGCTAAAAAGTTAAATTGCTTGATTTTACATTTCATCCCTTGTGGAGTTATTTTATACCAAATTAATTGCATGGGACACCTCTTGAGACTTTATTTCACTAGTCAGTAGTAATGGTTATTCAGACTAGACTCAATAAGTCATCACCCCAGGTGCCTTTTTTCATTCCGAGAGGTAATGTCTTCGGGCTTGATTGAATCTGTCTTATCTATAAAATGGTGGGTAAAAGTGCAGGAGATGAGTACAATATACATTGTTTACAGTTTATATCAAAACTTTAAAAATAAAGAGATGACCTTTAAATTGCAAATTAGATGTCTGGTGTTACCTTAGCCTATCCTATTGTGTCCTTTTTTGCTCTGGTTTTTTATTTTAATCATTATTGTTTTTAAAAAGTAAATAAAAAAAAGGACCATCTATTTGAGTTGTAGAGGGAGGGGAATAACGGAATTTGCAAAACTGAGTACAAATTCTAAGTTTGCTTGTTTTCACTATGCAGACATGAGTTTAAGAAAGGTATGAACCTACTTTTCCCTGCATTCTGTTCAGTCACCAGATATCTTGGTGCAAATCCTTTGTATAACAAAAAAGTCAACAATTATCATATAACTGCCAAAGCAGTAACACCAAAATACAGCTCCACTACCATTTGACTGGATACAAACTTCCAGTGGTCAAAAACAACTTTAATAAAATGACTAAATGAAATGAGCCTAATTGACTAAAATAGTGGTGCAATCTTGTCAAAATACTTTGACAAGTACACCTCAGGCCTCGCTGAACAGTCGAATCACCATAAACTATTGTTACTACTTTATCTAGCATTAATTATAATTAGGTTGAATATTAATTGTTTATTAAAGGCAGCTCAAGCACAATAATAGGTGAGGTTATTCTATTTAAATTATTAATTACTATTCTTAGGTTTTCTTTGTAGTCATTCTTTGTCACCATAATTGTCAGCAATACACATGCATTTATCAATTGTTTTATTCAAGTGGTTCAAGGTAGTCAAGGCCAAAATACTGTTACCCTATTTTAAAACCTTCATCGAGACCAATCATTGCAACACATAAAACTGATATTAAAAAATAAGGTAGGTAGGAAGAAATAAGAAAGGAAATCCTAAAAAAGGTGGGGAGGAGGAGAAAGGAAAGGAAGTCTTAAAAAGGGTGGTGAGGAGGAGAAAAGAAAGGGAGTCTTAAAAAAAGGTAGAGAGGAGGAGAAAAGAAGGGAATCTTAAAAAAGGTAGAGAGGAGAAAAGAAACGGAGTCTTTAAAGAGGTAGAGAGGAGGAGAAAAGAAAGGGAGTCTTAAAAAAGGTAAAGAGGAGGAGAAAAGAAAGGGAGTCTTAAAAATGGTGGGGAAGAGGAGAAAGGAAAGGAAGTTCTAAAAAAGGTGGGGAGGGGGATAAAATAGAAGAATAAGAAAATGAGAAAGAGAGAAGTTGGAGATTGTTTTTTTTCGTTTAACGGCATATCAACATCTCTATGGGTTATTTAATGCTGAAATCTAAATATGGAAATTCAAACTTTATAATTAATTCAAGAGAATGACATTAATTTTATGTTTAAATTATAATTACTCATCTGCACTTTTTTCCAAATAATTTTACAAAAACCTTGTTTCACCTTCCAAGAAATGAGATTAATCGTAGGAAATTTATTTTAAAAAATTGTTTTGACAATATATGCTATGTTTCCAATTTTACTACTAAATGTATCGTTGGTCATTTTCTTCTACAAATATGTAGTATTGGTCATTTTTTAAATAAAAATTTATTGCTGTTTTTTTTGTTATTTTTTACTATAAATATTTATTTTTATATTTTCCTAGTATTTTAATTTTTGTTGGAGTGGGGGGAATCACAATTTGCCCATAACTAGGACCCTAACTGGTGCTACCACCCAAAGTCAGGGTGGAGCTGGGAACAACAGTAATTAAGAGGTGGCTTCATGCTCCTCAAAACCTTTAAAGAGAGAAGTTGGGGAGACATAACTAAATGAAACCGAGAAGGAAAAACCAAAAAACCAAAATCAGAAAAGCAAGATGAAAAGAGAGGGTGAGATTGTAAAGTGAAAGAAGGAAAGAGGAGAGTTCCAGAAGATAGTAGAAATAAATGATCCCTGAAGACATTGTTTAACAAGGAGGAGTTTTATTTGGGGAAAAAAAAAATATCCCTCCCTCCAAAACACTTCCTAACTCTGATTGCAAATTACTACCCCTTGCCTACCTCTCTGCACTGCTTTGCTTGGAGAGGCAGACAAAACCTGACAACTGCCCACACCTCCCACCCAACTGAGTAACTGGATTATTTCCCTGACCTAAAATGACTGTCATCCTTCATGATGGAGGCTAAGGCGGAGATTTGTGGACAATGGGGAAAAATTGAGTCATACCTAATGTCGTAAAGATGTGCAACATTCTTTTCTTTGAAATCTTATCTTTGCTTTTGTTTTTCTCACCAAAACATCATACAAAATAGTTTTCCTATTTTCCAAAGTTCTCAAGTTAGCTATTTTCATTATTCCATCTATTTTTCAGACTATGATCTACATCTTTGTTGTTTTTAGCACATCATTTCAACTGATATATTCTTTGGCCTTCCTGTATTGTCTAAAATTCTCGAATGAACTATTTTCATTATTCCATCTACTTTTCAGACTATGATCTACATATTTGTTGTTTTTAGCACATCATTTCAACTGATATATTCTTTGGCCTTCCTGTATTGTCTAAAATTCTCGAATGAACTATTTTCATTATTCCATCTACTTTTCAGACTATGATCTACATATTTGTTGTTTTTAGCACATCATTTCAACTGATATATTCTTTGGCCTTCCTGTATTGTCTAAAATTCTCGAATGAACTATTTTCATTATTCCATCTACTTTTCAGACTATGATCTACATCTTTGTTGTTTTTAGCACATCATTTCAACTGATATATTCTTTGGCCTTCTTGTATTGTCTAAACTTTTTAAATGAAGATTTTATTTTGGAAAACCAAATTAAAAAAGCAAATATTTAAAAAAAAAAAAAAAAAAAAAAAAAAAAAACAATTTGTAAGTTTTAAAGAATTCAAATATGCAAAAATAGGTTTCATTTTGAGTGAAGAAATAAAACTGCTTGCAAATACAACCAATACCAGAAAGCCGTTACAGGTGCATGACAAAGGTATTCTGAAAGCTATTTGACTAATCAAGAAAATTTAACTTGCTATTGTTAAGCAAAACGTTTTGTGGGATTTTTCAAACGCAACAGGCTTCTAATTAACCTACTTCACACATCATTAAAATCTAAAAGCAACTAAACTGAATTACTACAATCAGAAGTTTTTTTTTTTTTAGCATTTCACCCCAAGCAAGGCAGGATGCCACTAGTACGCAAGGGGTTAGAGTGGGGGAGTGAGAGAAAAGAGGCATGATGGAGGAAAGGATGAAGAGAAGGACAGGGAATAGGTCAGGGCATCTGGAGATGGCGATTGACATTACATTTGAATAGATGGAGACTATCATGGAAACATGTAATAGGAAGGGAATTCCACAGACAAGCGGTGCGAGACATGAAGCTATTTGAGTAAACGGTTCGAGGTTGGTCTCGGAGAGAGCCAGTATATCGGGAGACTTCTCAATGAGGAACAATTCCACACTGCAGAAGTTGGTTCGAATGCCACGTACATTAGAAAAGGAAATGTTAAAGGGTTTAGGTTTGCTTTTTTTGATCGTTATTTGTCATGTTTGGAAGTGAAAATGAATACCATTTTCATATTAGACGAAAGACCATACCTCCCAAAGACATTATTGTTGTTCCTCTTTTATACAGGTACAAGAAAGTATATAGAGATGTGCTAGTTGATTGATATATGTTACAGATCAGGGCCAGTGCATACTACCCCTCCACCCAACCGGGGGAGGCCTACTCTGATTGGGGCCCTGAGCAGTGCTTTCTAACCTTTGTCTTTTCATCAACATTTGCTTTTTCTACCTACATTTATATACGATACAAACTGGACTAAGCACAATTGACTATTAGAGGATGGAAAATGTTTGCAGATTTTGAAGTCATTTTTTCTTTTTTTGTCCAAATCTATAAATTTGTTTTGGTCCTGCCAAGTCTAAAAAAAGGAAAACTATTTAAAATTCACATTGTATGTGCTAAAATTATTCAACATTTTAACTAGAAAAATCACAAGTTGATGTTAAAAATTGCCACAAAACATTTACTTAAAATGGATTGATCTGTTACGACAGGTCTCTAATTTGTATATAGATACATTGTATTTATTTAAAATTTTTCCAGTTGAATTGTTCACCTATATTGCATATGATCCATTATAGTACATAATGAGGTTACAATAAAAGTTGTATTTTATATGTATAAAACCTTATGAAAATTGAGAAATAGTAGAGTGGGGGGGGGGCTATGTATCATAGATTTGGATGTTGGGGACGTGAGACCCTTGCACCAGCCCAGTTATAGATATGTCCTGTCATATTTGTATGTTCATGCTTAAGGAACTACATGTGCAGACAAGGACGCTCAGTAAACAGAGTTTTCTAGTCTTTCTGCTGAATAGGAGATAGCTCATCTTGTAAGGACATCACTAACTTGGTATTTTCCTCAAGTTTAGATTGTGTAAATATAGTCTGGTGAAATTAATTTTTTCTTCCCCACCCCGAATTAATGTTGCTGCTGTCATAAAAATACTTAACTTCAATGATGACCTATTTCAAAATTGACAAAAGCACTGAAAGTTTGATGACCAAAGTGTTTAAGGTAACATCAGTTAAAGACAGGATTCCAATGTGTAAGAAGTAAATTCAAGTGTCATCATTGGCTTCTTGAATAATGTTTGCCCCAAGAACCTAAAGAATTAACGTAAGATTACTGTTACAAAATGTAGCAATAATGAGATAGAATAAAACTAGTAATAAAATAATAGTAATAATGAAGAGTGAATAGAGCCTGAGTGTTGGGATAAAAAGCAACAATAATAAGATGGAATAAAACTAGTAATAAAATAATAGTAATAATGAAGAGTGTATAGAGCTAGAGTGTTGGGATAAAAAGCAACAATGATAAGATGGAATAAAACTAGTAATAAAATAATATTAATAATGAAGAGTGTATTGAGCCAGAGTGTTGGGATAAAAAGCAACAATAATAAGATGGAATAAAACTAGTAATAAAATAATAGTAATAATGAAGAGTGTATAGAGCCAGAGTGTTGGGATAAAAAGCAACAATAATAAGATGGAATAAAACTAGTAATAAAATAATATTAATAATGAAGAGTGTATTGAGCCAGTGTTGGGATAAAAAACAACAACAATAAGATGGAATAACTAGTAATAAAATAATAATGAAAATTATATTGACCCAGGTTGATGGGATAAATAGCAATAAAATAATAGTAATAATAATAAAGACTAAAGAGTATATTAACCCAAATGGCAACAGTAACAAGAAGATGTAGATTGTAGATAAATAAAGTAGCCATTATTAGGCTTGGTTAGACATTTTTTCTCTCCCGGGAATGCCAAAAAATAAGAATGGAGCCAGAAGAAAGAGAGAAGGAAAAAGAAATTAGCAATTTAGGACAAATGTAGAAAGAAAGAAAAGAAAAGAAATAAGAAGAAAGCATGTAGAAAAGGGGGCAAAAAAGAGTTTGTTTTTTTTTAATTATCACCGAGAAGTCAAAAAAGAAAGAAAAAAAAAAAAGCTACGTAATTACTGCTCAAATAATCGCTTCTAGGTCATAGTTATTTTTGTTTTTTTTTTAACACTGCATACTAAGTCATTTAGTACATAAAACTGTAATAATGTTCACTTTTCAAGCCGTGAGCTTCGTGTAAAAGATCAAGTTCAGGAAGTCAAATAAATAAATAAAAATAATTAATCAAATTCAAAGTACGTAAATTAATTGCTGGCAATTTGTTTCAGAGCTTTATTGCCAGAAATGCAAAAAAAAAACAAGGCAACAAGTGAGTCAGTTACTTTAACTTTCGAAAACAACTGACGGCCAAGACATTTAGAGTTTTTGTTTAAGATGCCAAAACATCAGCAAACATGACTCTTCACAGCTTCCTTTCTTTTCTTTTTTTTATATAAATTAACATGATGTCCTTGCAAAGATAATGAAGGGGTTTGTCCATTGCCTTTTTCACGGTTTCGAATGTCATTCTCCATTCGTAAATTAGGCTTACTTAGATTAGGAACGCCAGGTACTGTAACGTCCTACAACCCAAAACACGTTTCGGCTTTAAAGAAGCCACAAAAAGGGCTGATGAGCTTTAAAAATCAAATCAATCAATTAGGCGATCATGGCTCTCCACGGACTCCTTTTCTTCATTACTATCTAATAAATATGATTATTTACAAAATAACCATGGTACTTCTTCAGAAAGACAAGGGAGTGGTTTCCAGTTGCTGAAATCCGTAGTTGTCCTTTTCCTAGGCTGGCTGGCTGGCACCCAAGTCTAAAGATCCCAGTTTACCCGGATATCTAACCCAGAGCTTGGGATAGGGAAAAAGAAATGTTTTTCCTAAAGGCATTAGTTCGGAAATTTCCCATTAGGTTAGTGAAATTTAATATCGCAAAATCGTTCAGCACAAACAGACACTTCTTTTCTTTTCTTTTCAATAGCAAAAAAACTGTCTGAGTGTAGGGGCAGAACTTTAAGAGACGCTCATTAAAAAAAAAAATATGAAAAATTTGGGGGAGGCTGAAATAATATTTGTAGATTATCATTCTGTAGGCCTTAATTTGGCCGCAACACGTGTGAAATATATATCTTATCAATTTGGAAGTGGAGGTCCTGTTTAATATCAATAGTGTCAAATCGACCCCTGACTTTTAAATAGTTATATTGGTTTATTTTTTGAGTGGGGTTACAAAAAGAGGTCTTTTAAATAAAAGAACAAACGGATATAATAATAATAATATATATATATATATATATATATGCATTTTTAATTAAGGAACAATTTTCTTTCTTTTTAGGGAACAACATTTCAGAGTTCAGTCGAAGACGTTAGACTCTGTAAAGCAGCGATTTGGGTTTTGGGGCCATGCTACACTTTGGTATTTTTAAAATTCTGGTACCCCCTATGATATTTAATTCTTTTACATGTATGCCAATTGCACATGTACGTACATACACACAAAATATTTTTATGTGTGCATACTGTTATTCATATCTTATGTTTTAACGCGCAACACTGTCACTCAGACTCAGTAGAAAACAATTCACTGTTAAATAACTCATTCTCGAATTGCCACCTTGTTCTGTTGGTATAGTAAGCCGAAGGGTGCACATCCTACGCATGCCCCACCGGTGGGAATCATTGCTGTAAAGGTAATACTAGTGTGGAAGAAGACTTTGAAATGATCCAGGAACCCAATCCTAAACCGGAAATACGGGATAAGCCTCTACGCCTGTTAAAAAAAAAACAAAAAAAAACGAGAAGTGTGAACCGGGCGATAGGCGAACTTATCTACTCCTATTAATTTGCATAAATTAAGAAAATTAAAATTTTGTATCCATTTATTAATTTTCATGTAAGATAAATAATTATTAACCTCAAATGCTTGTGCATATGCCCCCCCCCCCAAAAAAAAAACACACACACAACACATATCTATGATGTCAGGATAGTTTCAAACTTGATATTTACAAATAACTGCTAAGTGACTTAGCCTAGGCTTGATAACTCTGTAAAAGTCAGGGATCAGTTTGACACTGTATCGATATTATAAACAGTACCCCCCTATCTAAATTGATAACAAATCAATATTTTTCGATTCTGACAAGTCTCGTGGTCTAAGGTCGAAAGAATGCTAAATACACAAAAATTATCCCTCTCCCAATTTTTCCTTCTTTTAAAAAAAAAAAGAGTGAACTAGTTTATTTAAGTAGTGCCAGGTAGTAACGGTCTGTGAAACTAACTAGTTACTTCATGGTACGATGCTTATTCTTCATGCTTAAAACTCGGCTTAAGCATTCGGTGAGGGCATAACTCTCCAAAGCTCGTCGGCTGACATGTAATGCCTTAACGCAAGACGCGCTGTGCACCGTGCCGGGGGGAGGGGGTCGTATGCCGGCCAGTCAACCAACCATGGCTCTATTCAGGGTATTCACATCCATCGTCCAGATGGAGAAGGAAGAGGGTAGAAAACTAAAATTATAAGCCTCCATGTAAGAATGATCGAACTAATGTTTAGTCTGCAAATTCTTACTTGTTCACCCACCGACTTGAGGCGATACCCGCCTCCGCAAGTGGCGGGCTTGTGTACATTTATTCCAATTTTCTTCGCCACAGTGTTTAATTTGGCAGTCCAAATAATACATCAGCTAAAAAAGTAAATCTTTAATAAAAAGAAAATGCACACAATTGATAAGAAGTTTTTACCTATAGTGCGATATAAGATTTTAATAACTAAAATCTAGGCTCAATAGATAGGATTAGACCGATAAATATGAACAGTACTAGAAGGGATAAGGTTTCGGAAAATTCACTATTTTAATAACTTAAATAAGTTTTTTTTTCTTTTAACGGCCATTTTGTTTAGAAGAATATGCGCATGCGTGTTACAATTTCTTTAAAAGGAAATCAAGAACCGACTGTTAAGATTTACTTCTTTTTTTTTTTTTAATTTCTAAATTTTTTAAAAAGGAAACTATACTTTCTGCTTGACCTAAGTAAAATAATTCTATTATAATTTTATTCATGTAATTTTTAATTAACTTGCCAAAAAAAAAAAAAAAAATCAATATCTAACTTGCAAATTTGAAAAGTTTTTATTCTTTTGACACCGAAATATAGATGATCTCTGATAAGCGGAGGGAACGATTAAAAGTTAAAACTTCAGAAATTTTTTCCAATTTTAGATGAATAAATCAGTTTTTAATCGCCAAATGTAACAGCAGCGAAAAATATCAATCGAATGCCTGAGGTTCGATCTTTAATAGACTAAAATTATCAAGTGGATAATTCTTACTGCTAATCAGTGATTCCCCCCCTCCTCTGCGAAAGGAGTTTTCTTTCAAAGTTATAAAAGATGGGCGTTAACTGGCTTACTTATCCCAAAATAGGAAGAACATGTCATTTTTCTTTTTATTGCAATCACCATTTCTACCAGGTTTTGGCCAGTTTAGCATTGTCTGGTATAAGGTCATGATAGTGGCGTACTCAATACAAATCCAAGTCGCCAACAGTACAACACTGATCTTTACAAGAAAAAAAAAGTCAGTGGCATTTTTCACTTTATCAAAGATGCAAAGCAAATGGATATTAATGATTGCACAATCGAACTTTTTTTTTTAAAATTTTATATAGCGATTTTGAGGAGTAAAAAAAAAAGTCTTAAAATGCATTTGAAAGTTACTAAGTGCTCTTTAGGTGAATAAAAATATTTGAAGCTAGTTTTTCTATAAATTAAGCAAATTTAAAGTATTTTATTTTCTACGTTTTTTTGTTTACGCAACTTTGAGGGGAAAGGAAAACGAAACGAATTTATGAAATACTGTAAATTAAAATAGTTTTCAACATGTAAATTTTGACTTTTGTATTTACAAATGCATTATTTGTCAAATTTAAATAAATTTGTCTATTTATATTATTTAATTTTAAAAAGAAAGCATTATCAACCACAGTCTGTAACAGTCAGTTTTTCTCAATATATAAGAAATTTTAATTAAAAAAATCCACCATTGTCTCAGAAATTTCGAAACCTGCCAAAATAAATTCAGTTTTTTATCACTAATAATACACGAAATATCAAGACCAACAGTAAAAAAAAAAAAAAAATTAAATAGACCAAAAATTTATAAATTTGACATGAAATTTAACCGATAAAATTAACTTCATATTTAAAAAATTAAAACGCATCAAAACTTTAAAATATATAAGTAACTTTAAATGAAAAAAAAAAAAAAATTATCCCCACCCTAAATTAATAAATTTATAATTTTATAAAAATAAAAAAAAAAAAAAGGTTAAGTAAACACCCTAAACAAATTTCAACTTTGTAAATCACAAAAAAAGGAAAGAGGAAACATATGCTCTTTCTCCAAAATCAGGGTAAAAAGTAAATCCATCTTTTTCTATTCTGTCGTCACGTCACGAGGTTTTGACACGTGAAGGAAAACTGGTAACAATTCAAACGGTTTTTCTTCAGTGTCGATTCGCAAATGGTATATAAATACATTTTTTTCCTCAATAGAAAAACAGGAAAGTGTATTTTAAAAAAAGAAAAAGAAAATACCACAAAACTGCATTCTATTTTCTTTTTGAAAAGCTTTTCACTTAAATAAAAAAATAAAATAAAAAATGAGGTTATATCCATTTTTGTGATCGCATTTTTGCTGGCGTAAAATTTCCACTCGCAATTCGCATCAAGGTTCTTAAAAGAATTACACTTGTCCGCAAGGAGATTTTTAAATATATAAATAATCCACATTTCTTCAAAAAGAGGGGAAAATAGTTAAAAAATAAAAATAAAAAATAGAAAAACCGGTCGTCACATGATTAAACGCTGCATTTCACTAGATTTATCCCCAGAAGGTGTATTCATTCAAATTTAATTCATCCATATCTGGCAAGGCAAGGTATATTTCAAACAAGTTAAAAAAGAAAAAAAAAAACACTTCGATATAATTTCCAACATCCCATAAGCTCACAGGTGGTCGTAATATGGAAATACATATATAAGTATAGGAAAAAGAAGCCGGCAAAATTCGCAGAGGTAATCCAAAAATTTTCCAGCCGGCTCTGACACTAACGTAACGAGAAAGCGGCAAGTGCGCGGTTAAACAGTTCGTTAGCAGTTTCTTAGCAGTTTTCGACAATGCGCAGCGCTTCTCAAAGTCAAGGGAGACAAGTCGATTACATCATTTAAGAAGAGGGACCTCTTTCGCGAAATGGACATGAAAAATTTAAACTTTCGAGAGTCGGGGCAGGGTTAATGATGTATGTGTTTGTGAGTTGTTTTTTTTTTTTTTTTGCAGTTAAATAAATATTTTACGTTCTTGTTACGAATCAAAGTTTGTCTTTGGCTTTTAGGTTTAACCCTGACTTTTGGGGCTCCAGAAAGTGTCCACTGAAAAATATGAAGAGAAAGCAAAATAGATACCTAAAAACTTAAAGTCTCTACCTATCTAGCTAGATATCTATATTGTGGAAAAAATGTATGACAAAGTCGAAAAAAGTTTTAGCATGTATCGAACTTTAGGACGTCATATGAAATCTTAAAAGACGAAACTCCTCACACGAAAACTTTTTCCCCCAATATTGTTCTTTAGATATAAAAAACTTACATATCGTCATCTCATAGTATTTTACTGTTTTTGAAGCCTGGGTTGCTAAGGAGGCATTTAAAGCAAGCAGGCTTTGTGATAGAGTTTTCAATATCAAAGATAAAGCGTTAATAATTAGGAAAGTTTTAGTTTAGCTCATGTTCTCTTCAGAGTATATAACCAGTCGTTGGATCAGAGTTAAATTGTTTAAAACACGGCCTAAGTTTTATTTAAAATGATTTTTTAAAAATGAAAAATATTTCTTGAACCTTTTATTTTGGTTTTAACTTTAATATACCCAATAAGCTTTTATTTTGGTTTAAATTTAATAAAATAGTTTGCTGGATTTCAAAACCAATTCAAATTCGCTGGGAGGATTTTTCGTCTTGAAATTGCTAAAATCGCTGATTTTAGCGCCATTTTTAGCCATCCGTCATCACGAAGTTATTACCCTTTATTAAAATATCTTTCAAAAATAACATACTGTTCTGAAACTTAACTTGAAGAATATTAACCTAGTTAAAGTTTAATGAATACGATTTGAAACAAATATTACTTTAAGTTTAAAATATCGCAGAAATGCATTTTATTTAAGGTGTTGACAGATTGACAGAAATTTATCTAATGTTCTACAGTGCTTATATCTGTTTAATTTACTTGAGGAATATAACGTTAGCGCCTTATTTTGTATAATTTTTAACTACTCAGTAATCTTAAAAATTACGAAAATATTCTCCGTAATCTAATGTTTTATTGAAATTTAGATACTTTGACTTCAAATTTATAATAGTTATCGTTTTTATTTTTTGATAATGTCGTGTATGGACGTCTGAATTTACAAAGAATAGGCACGTTTATACATACATACTGTTTAATTCTTTTAAAAATATTGTGGGTTGATGAATAGTAAGCTTTTCCATTTATGAGTAGTAAATATAGTTTTTACTTATAATAATAATAATAAATATCTAAAAAGGCCAAATTAATGCAGAACTTTAAAAGATTTCAAAATTGATAAATTATTCTAATTTATTTTTAAATGTAAATGATTCTTGTAAAAAAATTTTATCCATCAAAAAAAAAAAAAAAAAAAAAAATTCTTAAGACAATAGTGTCCATAATATTCATAAAAGCAACTAAAAGTTTTTTTTCTATCTTGGTGTTATTGTATTTTATTTTTACGATTCAAAGCAAATTTTTGGTAAATGGGAATTCTGTTTTACCAAAGAAAAAAAAAAAAAAAAAAAAAAAAAATTGCTCTCCAGGTAATTCTGTTTAAACATTAAACAGTACACAATTTGTTTTCTTGAAATATCATAAAATTAAATCAGTGTGTGTGTGTGTGTGTAGGGGGGGGCATGTAATTTTTTTAATCAAGATTTTCTAAAAAAAAAAAAAAAAAAGAAAAAAAAAGACAGATTTTTAAAATAATTTAATTCATTTGTGAATAAGTCCTGAAACTTTAATTTAAATCTGACAGTTTGATTTTTGCTGGAATTTCCAAATCAATATATTTTTCACCGCAAAAAAAAGACGCTAAAAGTTCCTATATTAATCTTGCACACCCCCTCCAGTGCAAAAAAAAAAATAAAATAACATTTTTAACCAAAATTTCTAACGTCCTAAAAAGGACCAGAAATATAATTTAATAATCCAAAAGTCCTTTGGTCTTTTCATCTTTCCTCTTAATAATAACTTTGTTTGACTAAGTTTGGAGCAAGTTTTTTTATTATCATGGTATACTAATTTTTTAGCGAATGAGTGAAAGTAACTACTAATAGATTAAGCCCTCCAAATATATGAATACGAGTTTGATTTCATATAAGAAAATATAGTTTTACGGTGTGCTATATTTATAGATAAAAGTGCTTAATATCAGAGAGTGTATTTAAACGGGGACACGGAATCATAGCATAAAGATTGCGTTTATGAATTAATTAGACTATCGCTACATGGTACTGACTTCAGTGGTCTCTATAACAATTCAACTCGTCATTATTCAAATTAATATACTATGTATTTTAATTTGAATAAAGACGACATAAACCGTTGATTAAATCAAATTAATTGATAAGCATACGTACAGTGCTGATAATGACGGTGGCGATAAATTCAAAGAAAATTTAAATAAACAGTAATAATTTGAATAAAGTAACTTCGCCTATAACTGTGCTTTATCCGCCTTCAATAAACAATTAATATTCAACCTAATTACAATTAATGGTAGATAACCGATGAAGAATAGTTCAGCTATGTTGATCCAATTGTTCTGTGAGGCCTGAGGTGTTGTCAGTTAGGCTGATCTCATTTAAATCCTTTACGCGGTCTTGTGGCTGATGACTTATTTTCCACTCTACAGCCTCTTTCCACATAGACGCAAAGTCACAAGCCTGTTGCCACTTTATCATTATTACCATGGCCAATGTTCTGAGGAGGTCAATTCTTTAGTTCCGTTAGTTCTGAGGTTTACAGTTATTATTCGCCATGCCACGTCCATCGAGTCGAATCGTCCGCATTTCCTCTGTATTCCAATTGTAATGAAGACGTTTCGCTGAAACAGCCCCCCCCGCGCCTCAAGAGCTGTTACTTTGTGGGACAGATTTGCATGTGAATACTTTTCTGAACGCGATAATCTTCATCCCTGATTGACTACTGCTTTGCCAGGCACACAATCCTGGAGGAAGACAACGACTTGACAAAAACAGTTGATTAAATGGAATTGATAAAGATGCGTACGGTGCTGTTAATTACGGCATCAAAGATTCAATTGAAAGAAAATCTAAGAATAACGAATTTCAAATAAGATAACCTCACCTCTTATTGTGCTAGACCCGTTTTCAATAAATAATTAATATTCAACCTAATTACAATTAATGGTGGATAACGTAGGAAGAATAGTTCAGTTATGGTGATCCGATTGTTCAACGAAGCCTGAGGTGTAACTTGTCAAAATATTGTGACGAGATTGCATCACTATTTTAGCATTTAGCACTCTGCATCCTTTATAAATATTAGTTCCCCTTTTACTGTATATAGAATCCCCCTCAAAATATAGTGCTTGGTATATTTGAAAATGCAGTAGCCTGGCTCTCAATTTCAGTCTAGAATATTTAGGTGTTGCCATAGAGGGATATGACTATACAACCAAGAAATTCAACTTGCATTGGTAGGACTAACATTTTGATTGGTGGAAAAAGTCGCCTAAAAGAGTGCTAAAGCTTAATCAATTCGGCTATTCCCTTTTATAGTTAACTGTCTTATTCGTTTCGTTGTCTAACTCTAGTAAACGGTAGTAAAGCCTCTGTGTTTGTTTCAAAACGTGTATTTATTGATGTCTGTGTACACGTTCTGTGCCTGTATTTATGACTGACTGTGTGTGTGTGTACTGCTCAAGTTTGTTTATATATCACTTGTAGGTTGGGCAGCTATTTTCCTTGTGTGTGTAAAACTCGATAAAAGAAGTTGTAGAGAAAATGTTTCTAATTGTACTTCATTGTTAAACCCAACTGGAATAAATATTCAGTGCCGCTATTATAATGAGATTTTACAATTCTCTTGTTCGATGTAGGCGGTGTATGATGACTTTCATTACTGCATCTAGAATCATTTTTTGTAAAAAAAAGGGGCCAAATGCAAGCGATCCTTCTACAGAATAATGAACATGATAAAAATCTGATGATGCTAGAATTTATAATTAAAAATCTATGGATGACTAAAATGAGAGGGGAGGGAATGAACCCCAAAACAATGTCGTTATATATATATAAGTTGAACGTCAAAAAACGACATTATTTTTGCACCAACCTAATAAATATCAAAACAAACCAAATAAAGATAACTGATGTTAGTAGGACCCGTCCAACCCTCAAAAAAGAGAGAACATACCTATTATGAAGTCCAGATATGAGCTATAATTTATATTAATAATAAATAAATATCTATTTCCAGACCGGTTGAGTTTTGATGTAAGTGTTGTGATACTGATGAGGAAAAAAAAAAGATGTATTTTTAATTATACACTTTTTTTTTTTTTTTTCCTATTTTGAAATATATATACATATATATGCTCGTATACAGCGAAATGTGAGTAATACCGGTAAAGAAAAAAAAGTATAATAATAATAATCCTGTTATTGTACACTGAGCAGTTTTAACAGCAATACTCAATGTACAATATTATATACACCGTATATACACGCGTTTAAATACAGCTGTACATTTTGACTACAGTAAATAGGGAGTCAACAGCGTAGCCAGAGCCAACGGTACATAAGATAATTTTATACCTCGTCTATGATGTGACCCTTATAATTACCTTTAAAAGTTGCAGGATTCGTGAGTGTATATATATATATATAATATATATATATATCGCGCAGGTGTTCTTCTTTTCAGCGAATTAGTGGAGGGATGTGTATATGTATGTACTGAAAAACCTCGAATTAACGGTCCCCAACGGACTCTATATTTAACTTTAAATTAAAACATCTTAAACTTTATTTAAAGGTATAGTAAATTAAAAATAAAATACATATGTACATATATATACAGTGCTGTTCGATAAAAGTGACTCAACTGATTTTTTTTTTTTTTTTTTTTTTACTTAAAAATTTTTTTAGCCCATTGCTTTTGGGGTGAAACTAACTTTTAATCTTACTAATATAAAGACTCCTTCCCGACCACCTAGTAAAAAAAGTTTACTCGCCCTAAGGTATTCTATTGATAATTATAATTTTGGATATAAATGAGATTTAGTGAAAAACTTTGTGCAAAAAAAGTGACTCACGTATTTCCTGAAACTAGTAATCAATAGAAACATAACCGAACAGCTTTAAATAAAGAATAATAGAGGTATAATTTATTTATAACAGGTAATATAGTTCGAAATATTTAATAATCTATGAGTCCTCCTTTATTTTGAATAACCTTTTCAACACTTTTTGGCATTGATTTGATTAGGTTCTGGCAAATCTCATCTCCAAACATTGAATTCCATTCGGATATGAAATTCACAATCAAATCCTCTCTGTTTCTCAACTGCTTTCTCGAGAGCCTGTACTTTATAATGCTCCATAAGTTTTCTATGGGGTTGAGGTCAGGAGATTGGGGCGGCCATGTCATAACACTCACCTGCTTCTCATCAAAGTATCCCTTCATGAATTTTGATTTGTGACAGGGAGCATTATCCTGCATAAAAATGAGCTTGGTGGGGTCGATTTGCACCCTTTCAGTAGAAGGGAGCAGACAAGACTCTAAAATTCTCTTGTACTCCTCGCTCCTGAGGGTCTTTTCAATAGGTTTTAAGAAACTAGTTCCATGAAAAGAAAAGCACCCCCAGAACATTATACTGAACGGATGCTTGACAGTACTTACTGCTAAATTCGAAGAGCTTTCAAAGCTTCTTCTTCGGATTTTAGATCGCTTATCCTTTGAATTTAGCTCAACTTTCGTTTAACCGGAGAAGAGAACATTTAGTAAAAAAAAAAAAAATCAGGTGAGTCACTTTTATCGAACAGCACTGTGTATATATATATATATATATATATATATATATATATATACTGTGTATTTACATTTATTTACAATAATTTTGTACGGTACTGGGTATTTATAAGCCACAGAAAAGTACTCCAAATTAACGGACAAACAGCTTTACGTTATTGAGTCCCGACACACACACACACATATATATATGTGTGTGTATATGTGTGGAGATTCGATAACGCATATGTGTTTGTGTGCGCATGCGCGTCGATGTAAAGGAACAGTAGAAATATGTATATGAGGAAAGTGAATAATAGACTTTATTTCACTGCCAAGTTTTTTTGTGTTTTTTTTTTCCATCCTAATCCTTATCGCGGTTTGGGAATTGGTCCGTTCATTTTTCCTTCTTAATTTGAAAGGTCATTTGTTTAAAAAAGGGAAGGGAAAAAATGTGGCAACCACATTTTGTTGGCTCGCACAAAAGATTTTATTTTTAGTTGCAACCCAGTTTCCCCGCATACACACACACATAAAAGCAAAAATACAAACAAACAAAAATAGTGTTATTGCTTCTCCATTGCTACTCTACACTGAACATTTTTAAAAGAGCGACTCGTGTGTTTTTTTTTCTTATAAATTGGGTCGCGAATTAAATTTACAAAAAAAAAAAAAAAAAAAAAGGAAAAAAAGTCTTTGTTGTCTGTAAAGAGTTTGATTTTTTTTTCCTGTTTGTGTATAATATTTTTTTTTTTTTTTTTTTTTTGTACAAGTTGTCGATCTGCTTAGCTTATGTCAGGATCGGTGCATACTACCGATTAACTCCCCGACAGAGATGACAAGCCTGGAGGCCCCGGACAAATGCTTTCTAACCCCCGCTTTTTTTTTTCTTTTTTTCTTTTCTTTTTCGTACAAAAATCCGTGTATTTTTTTTTTTTTTTACTCATGCTAAGAAGTCTTTAAAAAAAAAAAACGCTATAAAATTCACTATTTTGTTTTATATCCATAATAATGTCGACCGTGTTAAAATTATTCACCTAAAAGAAAAATCAAGTTGATATTAAATTAAAAATTGCCGAAAAACATTTTTATTTAAGAATATGGAATCATGATATGTCTCTAATTTTGTATTTACATTGTCATTGTATATTTTAGTTGGAGTGTTCACCTATATTGCATTTGACTCCATTACATAATTCGCTTACAATAAATTTCGTATTTTATATATGTACTTACTACCTATGAAAATGGAGATGTAGTAGAGTGGTGGGGCGAATCGGATAGGTGTTCGTGAACATAATGGGAATATGTGATTTGATGGCATGGGGCGCGTTTTGTAAGACCCCCTTGAGAGAATGCGGTATTATGGTGCCTGGAGGATTGATTGGTGATGGACGAGTTTTTATGGTGAATGGGCAAATTGTAATGAGTGAATGGGGTCGTGAATCGGATTAGCTAGGTATTAAGATAGTTAGTGACGACCAGCCTATACCCCATCGCTTTTTTTGGCCTTGTGCTGCAGTTGCGTATAAAAAACACAATAAATAACGATTCTTATGTAGAATTTTTTTTTTAATGTCACGGGGTGCATTTTTTTAAGTTCCCTGAGAGTATGCGTGCGTTATTATGGTATATGGAGGACTGATTGGTGATGGATGAGTTCTTGTGGTGAATGTGCAAGTTAGGCTCGGATTGAGGAATCGGAGAGCCGAGTTCGAATTCCAGCCGAATCCATTACATTCACTTACGTGCTAATGCCCTTGGGAAAGGTATGAATCCTCTTCTTCTCCCACCAGCTATGGGTAAATAGCAGGACAAACCGGATTCTATAGCCTTGGATGGCAACTAGTCTACTGTAAAAAGAAATAGCAACCTACTGCGGGAAAAAAATCTGCTTCGTCAGTCATGTATCCAAAGATACATGATCGCCTCAGCGTTTATCACGCATGACACATAACATAAAGAAAGATTCTATAGCCTTGAATGGCAACTGGTCTTCCAGTTGGTCGACCAGTTGGCTACTGCGGGATAAAATCTGCCTCGTCAGTCCTGTATCGAAAGATACATGATCGCCTCAGCGTTTATCACGCATGACACACAACTGACTGACTGAATGGGTCGTGAATCGTATTAGCTAAGTATAAGATAGTCAGTGAAGACCAGCCTTAACACATTTTCCCTTTTTTTCGGCCTTGTGCCATAATTGTATTTTATACAATCTCAATATGAATAGGCGTGTATATATGTTTTTTTACAAGTTGAAAACTTCCCGCCGGCACGACTATTCCATACAACACTTGTATTTATGGTACACAAGAGTACAGAAGGAAAATGTTTTTAATGTATTTTTTAGTTTTTACTTAAGCTTGCTTATCCAAATGTTGTCCGTTATTTATTTATTTTTAATAACTTTACCACGTGAATAGAACTGAAGTTCAGTATTTTTACTTAAGCCGCTATCAACACACACACACATCCTTAAGTGAGGCCGTGATTCGAAAAAGATTGACAATGAATGCTATAGTGTAGCCAATCTAGGGGCGGCTACATCATTTCGTAGACGCGTTGCACGCGCGGTAAAAGATTTATGCACAAAGTTAAACTAAAAAGAGTTACTCATTTTCAAACCAAGAAAAATATCCCTTTTAGTTTTGTTGTTATTTTTTAGCACTGAATAAACAAAAGGTCAAGAATAAATTAAGAAGACTCTTGAGCATTTCGTTTTGAGAGCGACATTTTACAAACCACATAAATAAAGGCTTGGCACAGTGAGATCCAAGTCAATTGTTGGTCCTCGTCTGTTATGAAAAAAAAAAAACAAAAACAAACAAGATCTCTTGGCCCAACTCTTAAAAATTCTAAGAGTCATTTAAAAAAAAAAAAAAGAAAAAAAAAAGGCTAGAATTCGTTTTTAGCGTTTTTTTTTTACTTTTTTTTTTTTTTTTTTAAGAACGCTTAAAATCACAAAAGAGTAAGTCTTTCTTTAACGTTTTTTTTTTTTTAACTTGAAATGTACCTCACTTTTAGCATAAAATGGGCGACATATGAAATTTAGGCGCCTGAAGGACATCAATAATCATTAAGCTACTTTCGCAGACATTTAGACCAGGATTCGGCATGCAACCTTTTGCTATGTGCCGACTTAGGGTTTTAAAATCATTCAGTGTGCCAAACAGCATATGTGTTTTTATACAAGTCAAGGTCAATATACCTGTTCTACAATACAGTAATAGAAATAAACTGTTTTTAAAAGTTTTTTTTTTTTAAAGTTTTTATTATTAAATGGGAGTCCAACGAGTGAGCAGTTTTGAAATTGATAAATATCTTCTTTGCGTTGTAATACTTATTGGTTCGGATTTCGTGATGTCATTTGCGGCAGCGTGCCATTAGAAATTGCTTGGCGTGGCACGCGTGCCGTAGGATTGCCGACCCCTGATTTAGAGACCATTTCTAAAGTAAGTTTTAGATTTTCCTGGAGGACAGACAATTTTCTTTCGAGCTAATCGTCATCATTTGTTTTTGTAGGTAGAGAAATCAGACAAGTGAAAAAAAAATACCCCCCCCCAACCAGTTTTATTGACAACTTGTTCCCCCCCACACACACACCTTCATTAGGCGTCTTCCTGACAGAATGAAAAACACGCTTAACTAACGAAAGCGAAATGGCCACTGTCTGAATTTAAGATAGCGTACCACAGTTCTAAACAATATACAGTCAGATTCAAAGACATTTTCACCTTTAAAAAAAAAAAAAAACATCCATTTAACAACAGTGATTTCAATTCGTTAATTATAATGTTGTGAGTGTGCGGGCAGCGTACCGGCTATCGACATGGAATTCATTTTTATTGATCATCTTTTCCAAATTAAGAATAAAAATCCTTCTCAAACAAGAAAGAAATTCCGTCAAGAATTGTCCAAAATTGATTTCGGAAGAAAAACTAAAAAGTAATACAGTTCGAGCTTTCGACTTTTTTTATCTCATCTTTGGGGGTAGGTAGAGAGAGACAAATTTTTGTGTGTTATGAGTTTATCTTTAATTTTAGAAATGGCGTCTCGACGCATTTAAAAAAAAAAAAAGAAGCTATAAGTTGTCTAAAAGTAAAACCAAAAGATATATACGTACATATTGTCCTTTTACCTTATAATACTCTATCTGAAAGTTTTACTGCTCAGTACCTAGAAGGGTGACCCCTTGGGAACAACCAGGTACTGTAAGCTTCGATGTGCGGGTGGTGTAAATGGATAACGGCTCGGAAATTGTTAATCGGAGAACCGAGTTCCAATTACAGTTGGGTTCGTTATATTCACTTACGCGCAAATACCCTTTGGGAAAGGTATACACCACCGCTATGGGTTAATTAGTAAGACTTGTATTAATAATTATTAATTAATCATTATTATCTCCGAAAAAATAAATAAAATCGCGTAAAAAATATTTTGATTTTTCGACATTTTTAACCCATAGAGATTGATAAGCCGCTAAAAAAAAAAAAAAAAAATACATTTTATTTTACAGTGTTTCGGAGGACGAAACGCGTTGGCAAAGGAAAGTTTATTTTGTATTGTCTTTCTTTATTCATATTGTCTTTTTTAATTTTTTTTTTTATTTCATTTTTAAAACCTTGTATCGCGAATCTGTAGAGATTTCTGAATTTTTGCACATAAATTACTGTTTACGTTTGTGTTGTTAAAAAAAAAATGCTGATGATAGAAAGAACTCTATCTGAATTTCCGAGATGAAGTCTGGATTTATTTTTGTTTATTTTTCGAACTACTGTCTTCCTCTTTTTGTTATGACTTCAGACCACCAGACAATATACAGGGTCGACTCGAGTTTTAGGCCGAAGGATAATGTACTAGTTTTAAAAAAAACAACAAACGTAGTGTTCGATAAATAAATGAAAGATAAAAGCCAGAAACAAAATTAAATAAGTGAAAAAATTAAAAAAAAAAAACGAAACAAACGTTATTTTAGATAATAAATAGTATTATACAAATTGTTTATATTTTTTCCTCTTCCGTTAAAAAGTAAAAATTGATTTTCATATAAACGACATCAATAACAAATAATAAGGCATGCGCGTCCGAGTAATATAAAGACATGGGGGGAGAAACTGCTTCTTTTAACATAAATCTGGCATGATCGCATTTTAAATACAGAGGACGAATGACGAAGTGGTAGTTTCCTATAGAAACGAGCCATATTTCAAGACCCTCCTCCAACCAAAGCTGTAAAAGGATCACGCGATTTTGTGGGTTGAGCTTCGAGTGGTTGGTAGGTGAAAGGGAGATAAATGCGACAAGACTGGCTCAATTTCCATTACGCACCTAAAGCATTTCATTTATTTAATTTTTTTTTTTTTTACTAGCTCATTTTTTTCATATTTTATACAAATTAAACTTTCCAGATCTATACGTATACATGTTTTATGTTCGGCATAACAATATACAGGGTGGTCCGAAAGTCTTGTCACTCGCTAGCTCTCTTCCAAACTGTAGGAGCTCGTGTCAGCCATCTGAAACAGAAAATTATGTAGGGCTGACAAGACTTTCGGATCACCCTGTAATAATTATCTCGACTATAAAACCGCCTTAAAAAATAAAATAAAAAAACATTTAAAAAAGTTAATTTTGTTTTATTTTATACTAAAAAGCACCTGCGTTCCGTTAATCTATATCCAATTTTACAAGTATACCCTTTTTAAAATTTAAAAGAAAAGGATTCATTTGTTAGGTCTAGCACAGAATGACAACAACGTTGCTCGATCTATTCTCCCAACTGTCTCTTCGGAGACAAGCTTGCCAAAGGCAAAGCAGATAAGTTTTTTTTACAATTTTTTGACCAAGATGCGTGGGGTTCCCATAAAGGCCGTGTGCCACAACGACACTTAAAGGTATAACTGTAGTGACTTAGTGTACTGTAGTGTAGTGTAGCAGGACACACCAGAAAAAAAAAATGAACTCCATATTGTCACATTCATTAATCTACTCTTTAGTATTTTACAAACATACAAATACAGAAATAAACGACGATATTACATGTTAATGTTGCACTGATAATGGTTGTCGTCTGTGTTGTATTTTAGAAGCACATAAATGTACTGACAGCATTGTGTGTAGAAACAATTATTATGTCGAAAGCATCGTAGATTTTTATTTTCATTTTTCATCAATATTGTCGAGTTCGGTTTACAAAGCAAAGAAAAAACTATATTTAGCTGAAGATTACGATTCTGTGTAGCACAAATTAAGAAAGAAATAGTCAGTAAAAAAAAAAGTAAGCCTTTAAAAATCTTGGGGTTGACATTGGACTCTGATTGCTTCTTGCATCATAGCTAATAATAAACAGTGAGACCTGAAATAACCGAATGTAGCGTTGGAAGTGGAAACTCTACTTTACTGGGAATGTAGAATCTACTGTTGAGACGGGGCGGGGGGAAAAGAAAGGAAGGAAATAAAGAAAAAAAGGAAAGAAAGATAGAATGAAAAAGGAAAGACTGAAAAAATAAGGAAAGAATGAAAAAGGAAACAATAAGGAAAAAAGAAAGAATGAAAAATAAAGAAAAAAAGGAAAGGATGAAAAGAAAGAAAAATAAAGTAAAACGAAAAATAAAAAAGGAAAGGAAAAAGGAAAGAATGAAAAATAAAGAAAGAAAGAAAGAAAAAGAAAAAAGAATAGAAAAAGAAATACAGACTGAATACTAAACAGTAGCTATGGACTTTTCTAGAACGGTGGGCCTTGAGCTCACTCGAAACGGCCTGCGAGATCAGTCATCGTTTGTCTCTCGGCTGCTTCAGTCCTCGGGGGCTTCGTGGGTACCTGAGGACAGAAGAAACTTCTTCTTCGTAATCCTTTCAGATAGCTTAGCGGCGCCCATCTCCTCACCAAGTTCTTGACCAACAGCCAAAGACCACGGAATGCAGTGTGGGTGGCCCTCAGGGTTTGTAAATTCAGAGTTGTCTTTCTCCTAAACTGGTTGCTACCCAAAGCTATAGGACCAAAATGATTATATAAACACTGCATTAGTCAGGAAGAGGGGGGTAAAAATCATTAGCGATTAGGAGCTTACGCCAAACACTGGTTTTCTACGGGTTGTCAACATTTTTGCAGGTTATTTAAAGCCAAAAAATATTTTTTGATTGTATGAATTTTTTTTATTGGAAATAGTAACGATTTAGTAATCTTACTAATTAACCCATAGATGGAGGATGAGGTGGATTCATACCTTTTCCAAGGGTATTTGCGCGTAAGTGAATATACCGAACCCAACTGTAATTAGAACTCGGCTCTCTGATTAACAATTTTCGTGCCGTTACCAACCGCACACCCAAGCTTACAGCACCTGCTATTTCCAAGCGTTCACATATCTAGGTACTGACTAGCTTCAACGTTGCTTAACTATCGGTGACCGTACGGGAAAACGGTGTTTCAATATATGGTCGTAAGATTTTATTTTCTGCGTATTGTCATATCTTCTTTGGAAAGGTAGTGGAGTGGTTTCCCGTTTCGTTTTCCACGTTTATCTATTTATTTAAAATTTATAGTAGTCTTTCTTCTAGACTGGCTACCACTCAAGGCTAGAAAGCATAGTTTACCCCGGGTTATACTCTTTTTCCGTTACCCTGCGGTACAAATAGAAAACAAATTTAGTCATCGCGACACAGATGCCTAATTTCGTACAAATTTCGACACAGATGCCCAATTTTTGTAATTTCGTACAAATCGTGTGTGTATGTACGTTTGTGTGTGCGCGTATATTTTTTAAAAATTTTTACAAACCTAAAAATATTTCTATAAAATAAAAAGCTTTAAAAATTAATTGTATTTATTACAGATTAATTTTCCAAAAATTCAATAAAATCTCAGAATTATTTGATTTTTTCAAAGTTTTTTTTTTTTTTGTTTCTAAATTCTTAATTTTATTACTCGGCCCATGGGAGAACACTTAAAGCTTTATTTCAAAATCAGTCAAATTGTGCGCACGCGCGTGCGTGTGTGTGTGTGTGCGTGCGTGCGTGTGTGTGTACAGTAAATGACACAAGCACATGTAAGTCACTGACGTATACCACAGACATAAAGCATATGCATTACATTCGCGTATACAAGGTCATACGCAGACTGCGTGACGGTCAGAGAAGCAGTTCTTTCTCTCTTTTTTTTTAGAATAGAGATTTATTGCGCAGTCATTACAAGATATTTGCTAGCCGATATTTTAATAACATTTTTTTAAAATCATTTCACCCTAAGCAAGGCAATAAAGCCACTAAGACGTAAGTGGGAGAGAATACGAGAAAAAAAATCATTAAAGAAAGTGAACAATAAAAGAACAAGAATTAAGAAGACAGAAGATAACGATTGACATCGTATTTAAATTTTTGAAGATCAAATTTGATTGAGAAGCAAGAAGCCGAAAGAGTTCCACAAGTGAGAAGTGCGAGAGAAGAAACTGTTAGCATAGAACTTGCGGTTACATCTAGCCATTTCAACTGTAAATTAAGGCCTTGCCGCCAATCTAGTACTGCGCTTAAATTCGTAAAGTCTTGGGACGGAATAGGAAAGTTCATTAGAACAATTACCATTTAAAATACTGATAGAAAATACACAGGCGAGTTACGTTACTGCGCTGGGAAAATGAATTTCTTTTTAGTAGCAGAATATATATATATATATATATATATATATATATATATATATATATATATATATATATATATATATATATATATATATATATATATATATATATATATATATATATATATATATATAGGTTATGTATGGTTTGATGAGTATCACCACCGGAAATAGGATGAGCTAGGCTATTATGTCTAGTAACTTAGCTTCCTATTGTCTGCGTGGTCCTCTTGCGTCATATCATAACGGTCCGGGTTCGATTCTTAGAGTGCGTACTGCTGATGAGTCTCAAAAAGGGCGAAACGGCCGTCCAGTGCATGTGTGTGTGTGTATGTATGTTGAGGATTCTTGGTGTAGAGATGATAAATTATTATGAAAATTAAACAAATCTATAAATTACTAATCAGTATATATATATATATATATATATATATATATATATAATGGGACACAGTGAGTGCTGGTTGTAATGTAACAGTACTCGCTCGACTTAAACGGAAAAAGAAATTATACTACTAATTATAATTTGTGTCTGACGATTGTCACGCGCATGAAACCCAGAGTTGCGCCAAATAGTGAGGAAAAGGTAGATTTAAACACACTAATGATTATTTACTCTCGGACTTTATCATTACACACTAACCGCACTGTACAACCAAACAGATCATATGTAGTCATGAACACTTAAAAAATCGATAAATTAATATGATTGATAAGAACGTCTGAATAAAAAAAACAAAAACAAAAAAAACAGCGATAGAACTTTATAAACTCACCAAATATCTAGAAATAGAAATTACAAGAAAGTGGCATTTAAACACTACCATTATTCCAGTAGTTGTAGGAGCACTGGGAGTTAAAAAGGAATACTGATACAGACATTACAAAAATCTCAGGAAATCCATCTTTATGTGAAAGACAAAAAGACTGCGTTTCTTAAAGACTTAAAAAAAAACTTTTTCAGATATGCTCAGTAACTTAAGAAGAAAACTTTTACTTCAGAACTACTACTAATAATAATAAATATAAAAATATATAAATAATAAAATAATATATATTATAATATTATAATAATATAATACATATAAAATAATATATATATATTATTTTTAAATTATATATTATATTATTATTATTATAATAATAAAAATATTTGAACACTAATATTCCATGGTCATAATTTATTCCATTGGAATCGTAAAAACGATCCAATTCATCAGACCTACAGATTCAAAAAAAATATCCTTACTCTGTCGTGGACATTGAGTTCTACCTGGATCATATCCTCTTGGAATTATTTTTATTTTTTATACATATGTATGTGTAATTGCATATGTATGTGTATATTTACCACTAATATTGTCTATATATATATATATATATATATATATATATATATATATATATATATATATATATAGTATAAACTTAGTAAATGATAATAATAGCAAATTAAAATTAATTATTCCTTTTTTCAATCCTTTGAGAAAGTTAACGTGTCTCCGAATTCTGTGGTGATTGCTTGAAGGATTTATTTTTATCAGCTTATCACCCTTTTTGTGACTTATTTAGTGGAGAAGTCCGGTTCTATTCTTTAAAAAGAAAGACAGAAAGAAGAGAAAATCTGCTAAAAATCATTGATATCGCTGCACCAGTAACTTAAAATTGCAATATCTGAACCCTGACAAAAAGAAAAAAAAAAGAAGTGAAATAAGGGCACATGGAGAGCTTAGAACATGTCAGAAGACTTTTCTGAAGAATGGTTCGAAGTATCAATGATCCAAACCAAGGCAGAATTGAAATCATCAAAACAACTCGACTAAAAAAAAAAAGCTAGAATAATGAGGAGGGTTTGTAGAGTATCGTTCGCCCTTGATCTCCCCAAATAGCGCATTAATTTCAAACGGATAGTATTGTAAAAAAAAAAAAAAAAAATACAATATGAATAATGGCGAGAATTTAATGTTTGTGTATTTGTAAAGAAAGAAAGACTATATTTCTATGAACGCTAAGTGGGGAAAAAAAATTATTTATGGTAAAAAGCGGGCAAACATTGCATCATAACAATAAATTTAAATTCTTTCATATCCGGTAAAATTTCGCCTCAGCGAAAATGTCGAGGCTATTTCCCGTCTATTTTTAGATAACAAGCTACGAAAAAAAAAAAGTCATGCCTTAAAAAAAACTCTAACAGTCGCCACTAGTCACTAATGGAAAGGAGGAAAATTACAATTTGTTAAGAAAAAAAAATGACTGAAAGCGGAAAAAGCCGTATGGGACGAAAGAACTTGTTTAAATGTTGCTATGTCCTAAGCCTAGCTTTGTTAGACTCGGGACCCACAGTGAGGATCGAAATTAGTAATTAATTATCAATCAGCCCAGATCGCTAACCATTTAACGCGTTGTCCTGACCAAAAATAACTTGTTGAAAGCTAACAGTAAATACTCATTTTTTTTATTACTTTTTTAGTTTAAAAATAAACATTTTCTAAAAATAAAATCATTTTTTAAAGCTTTTTGTAAAGAAAATCGCTTAACCGACCTATTTGCTTACATAGAGTGTAAAAAAGAAATTTTAAAAATGTATTGTTATTGTAATACAATGGCAAATAAAAATAGCATATTGATGAAAAAATTAATCAATAAATGTACTGACTGATGGATTATGCAGTTAAAATTTAATTTATGCGTGAAATACTGTTAATTAATAATTAAACGCACTTTTTCAATTTAAAATCTCCGAATGTAATTCATTGTAGGTTTTTGTCACACATACAATAGGCATATTTTGAATGTTAGTTTTCACTTTTCAAAGTAATAAGGTTTTTTTTTTTGTGGGGGGTTACTACTTCGAATATCGGCGTAACACAATCTTCCTTATTTCTCTCTATCTGCGTACCCGTATCTCTATCGACTTGCCCTGTAGCTAGGCTTTCTTAATCTTTGAGCCCATTATTAATCAATTAGAGACAGGTTAAAAAGCCACAAATAATTTATTTTATTACACTAAAAAAAACAAAAAAAAACTATAAGCAGACGATGAATATTTTAAGGACAAAATATTTATTTATCTTTGGAATGCGATTCCAGTCTGTGACCTTGTATTGGGAATTCGACTGACAGACAAACACTACACAACACAGACAGACATACACATGGGCGTGTAGCGTTTGAATATAAATCAACAAGAAGGGATATTTCATTACCCTAGAAATGCAAAATGGATACAGTGTATCTAGTAAAAAAAAAGGAAAAAATTAGAGATATATCGAATTACTCTCATCTCATTTCGTTTGCTGATACTATCTTTCTTTTTAAAAACTACAACGACTGTAGTACTAAGTCCGGTACTACTAATAAATAATCGCAGAGGTATTTATTGTCAGAAGCCTTGCTGTCACCTGACCTTCTACAACAACAGATACAAGAGAAGATTGTAACAAATAATACTAATACTACTACTACTAATAATAATAATAATAGTGGTATAACAGAAGACATGTTGTTACTTCGCCTCCTCCTAAGGCATGTAAAGAAATAATTACAAACAGGAGAGTACTGAGTAGACTTGTTGTCACTCGATCTCCAGTGGAACACAAATTTACTGACTCGATCTATACACGAAGACTCCTCGTTCAAATTTACAATACAATTTCTTATTTCAAATAACGCCCCCACCCCAATCCAATTTCTTTTCTTGCTTTTTAACGTTTTTTTTTTCTCCTCCCTCTCCGAAATACAATCCCGATTTTTTTTTTTTTTTTGAAACTGAAAAAAAACCTAATCAATTTCCTTTTGGTAAGGAAAGGGGATCTGGTTTTTTTTTTTTCCGCTTTGGAATTTTATCTATAGTTCGTAATTTCGACATGTCACCTGAAGATGGCTGGAAAACAGGTTGATTGAAAAAAAAAACCCACTAACAAGTAGTAATAGCTGAACGTTGTCAACATCTAAATGTGTCGCATCCTTTAAAAAAAATCAATCGATTGAACCATAACGCATTGACCTTTCTTCCCTTTTTTTTTTTTTTAAACAAAGAAGCCTCAAAGAAAAAAAGGTGCGAAGAAGCCTTACGAATGTTAGCAAATTAAGAAAAGTTCTTTAAATGTTTTAGATTGGAATAATCTCGGATTTTTATTTCTAGTTAAATTACAACCCCAAAATAAATAATACTTCTCAAAGCTTACTACACTACTACTTACAGTCAGTACACGATGACTTCCCAGATCACAACTGCTAAATAATAATACATCAATTTTAAGGCCTTCATTAATTCTTACTGAACTGACAGGGAGGAATTTCGGAACTCTCGATTTTGCTTTTAAACAATTCAGTCCTGTAAGACAGAATACTGCTCCCACTTAAATAACGATCAGTCTTCTTACTCTTCTTCTTAGTGCTAGTTTAGCATAAATTAAAATAATGCTTTAATTTTGGGTGCAGAAATTTAAAAAAATATAAGCAAAAAAATACTTTTTAAACGCGCCACGTAAAATTTATTCTCAAAGTAATTATTTCTATATTTTTTTAACTGACATTAATTTGTTCAAATTAATTGTTCGAATGTATCAATTGAATTGAACTGATTATCAACTGACAACAACAAATCGAAAGTGTTCCGTGAATTTTTACTATAACTACTAACACTTAGACATTATTTATAACTAAGTTACTAATTATTGCTTCGTCCTCGAGAAAATGAAGTTTTTAAAAAGCTGATTTTTTTAGTCTTAAATCTTAAAACAAAAAAAAAAAGATGCTAAGATACCATAAATGATCACCAGCAATATTATTATTAAAAGTAGCCCAGATATTTTTTTGTAAACCCCAATAAGAAAGCCTTTCAAAACTGGGTCCTACTACTGTAGGATAAATATAGTAGTAGTACTACACATTTTTGTAGCAAGGGGAAAAAATTGAAACCCTGGTTTCTTTTGTTGACGTATTCAATTCCCTACATTTTTCCAGCAAATAATTTTCATTTTGGGGTGATCGTCACATGTAAATGCGACCGTAGACGAGGGGGATCATTACTAAACCTATAACCGGCGGTATTGTCTACAGTTGATGTAATTTTCGATTATTATTATTTTCCGATGAAAAATATAAACAGTGGTTTTGACTTGGTTTCTTCCACTCCTTCTCCCCTTGTTGGAAATGGCGGGAGTCTTCGCCATGCTGCTCTGACGTCACAAGCAACATGACGACTCTTAACAACAACAACAATCTTCAAGTCACATCCAAATATTTACAATATATCGATTCTACTTCCAAAGCTTCTTCTTCGCCTGTCAGTTGTCGATTTATATATGCTTTCTACTAGCAGAAAAAAAAATGAAATTTTACATATTGAACCCTTTTTTTAACAGTATATTTTTTACTTTTTACTTTCACTATTTAAAAAAAATAAATTTTATTTTAAAGTTTTTAATTTATAAATTTCTGTGGCTTTTTTCTTTAATAAAATGTACTTTTAGTTAGTTTTTTTTTATTCATATTCATTTTTTTTAATTTAATAATAATTTTTATTTAAATTGTTGTTTTTTGGAAGAACAATGACCATTCGTTTATTTTTTTATTACAATAATGAATGGTCATTAAAAACGATTTTCTTCTTCACATATATAACAACGTTAAATATTTAAAAAAATGTCATTTTCTTGCACAGTAAATCAAAAACCAATATTTACATTTAAAATACGCAATACCTTGAAGAAAAAAGTTATTTATATTTTCAAGGAAAGAATAAAATGACAAATTCTTATTTTTTGTTTTTTAAATTAAGAATTATTTAAAAATTCTTTTTTTTGTTTGTTTTTGGTTTTCTTTCAAGAATGTTTTTGGTTCTTCAAGTGTTAAAAAAGGACTTGAGTGACTACTACTATGGCCTCGCTATTGACATAAAAACATTCAACAATAAGCAGATGCGAGGAAATGCTTGCACAGCGGTGGTCGTAAAAACACCAATGTGTTACACTTTGTCGGAAATGAACAAGTGAAATCTACAGTACTGCTTAACACGGCAAAAATTCAAGTGTTGCAAGGGCTAACGTTTTTGGTTGCCGACTATTATTATTATTCACTAGATACTTAATTAACTGATGCGAAAAGTCAACGAATAGTAGCAGTAATAGTAAGTTGCGGTGGTTGAGTTTTTTTTGTTTTTTTTTTTTTTTGTATGCCAACCAAAAATATTGAATATTGTATTGGGCACCCGGTGAGAAACGAACTCACTATTTTGCAGTAGTAGTTGTAATTTTATAATTATCAAGAAGAACGTTTTTATTTATTTTTTATTTTAGTATCGAAATACCAAGTAAATTTTATAAAAAGTACTATTGCTTCAATTTCTTTAAAATGAAATTGTAATTGTCTCTACTACTACTTACTAGTTAAATTAAATACCTACAATTCGTGTTAATTTTTTACATTTCGTAAAAAAAAAAAAATGTCCACTAAGCATTTCCAGAGTTTTCTGACCTATCCGAAATCTAGTCCGTCTGTCAGTGGACGGAAAGGAGCTTCACCAACCAAGCACATTTAAGATCCCGGAGACATGGGACCTACATTCCTACAATAAGGCTGAACTGATCACCGTCATCATCAACAGCATAAAGGATACTCCTTAACAAATCATTACTCTTTAATTAACTTACATGCGCACTCCTACCTAAACAAATCATTATTACCTTACATGCGTATTAAATTCGATAAATGTGTGTATAAAATCCCAAAACAAATTACCAGTGATACATTAGTACGAAAAGGAGACTATTTCAAAACTAAAAATTACTAACAATATCACTAAGAATAATAATTTAAATTTAAGATATCGCACACAAACATTTTTACGTGGAGATATATTTTTTATGGTTTAAATATAAAAAATGACCAGAAGGTATACTAAGTTATTATAATTTAGGTGAGTACCAATACTATTAATTTAATAATGCTACTAACCAAACTATTGTTTTATGACTGATACTAAAAAACCTCGATTACTTCTCAATTTTTTTCATGGGGGCGTGGATTAAAAATTGAAATGTACAAGGTTATTTTTTTATGTAAATTATTGAAATTTACATAGTGTGATAATAATAGTCAGGTGTATCTGTCATCAAGGTGAGTAAACACCAGGGGTACATAAATGACACTATGAATAGATTGGCGCTACATAATCTTCATAATTCTTCAATTGACCTTGTGCAAACGAAACTAAATAAAATTATTTAATTTATTTAACCTACAAAAACGTACACAGTGATTTCGTATATACTGTGGGTATGAAAATAACATATTTTTCATTAGAGACACACTGGCGCTATGTCGTGGTGTAATGGTTAACAAGCTGATCTTGTAAGTGAATTCGGTCCTCACTGAGTGTCTCATACTAGTAGCATTGTGTTACGGTGAAAGTACATACATACACATACATACACAGAAGAAAAAAATCATTTCATTTCTCACTAAAACCATGCAAAAAAAATAAATTCCTTTTTCCAGTTTATTCCCGGCCGATAAGTTCTCCGGCCTTAAAGAAACAAACAATACGGAAGAAAAGAGAAAATAAAATTATTTGAACACGTTCGTGTATTTTTAACAAATATTTTCTTTCTTTCCTTTTTTTTTTTTTTTTTTTTTTTTTAAACAAAAATTGGCATCAAATAACCGGCGACTGTAACGCACAACTTACATAAATAAACATATAAATGAGGTGGAAGACTGAAATTGTTTATTTACAAGACTGGTGCGCATATTTTTTAAACAGACAGATTGCATTTATATTTATGTGTAGAGACACTTCAATCAAACCTACACATGGAATGTGCATGTGTACCGAATAAGCAGTTTCGAAAATCTACCTTCATATCAGACAGTTTTTTGTTTGTTTTTTTTGTTGTTTTTTTTAAGACAACTGTAGAGCTCAATATGGTAAATTTAATTAGGGGGGGTGCTTGAGTGCCTTGTCATGCCGACGACCTATGTTCCCAGAAACGAAGGATTGACGATGATCAAATAATAATAATAATAATAATAATAATAATAATAATAATATCATCATCATCATCATCATGTCTCACATATTTGGCTGTGATGCATGTGCCTGGTATATACCCATTATTATCAGACTGGGTGTGGGTATTTGAGGTTTCGTATATTTGTATCAAACTGTTACTAAGAGCGCTGCTATCACACTCATTATTAATAATAATAATGATAAGGTGACTTGGCATTACTTGACCTTGTAAATATTAGCCGTTTCCTTATAAGGAAACATTCGGCATTTATTGATCAAGCAGCCAGTGCTACTGTCGGTAATAATAATAATAATAATAACAATAACAATAATAATAATAATAATAATAATAATAATGGCGTGAGGGCACTTGGTATCAATTGACCTTTTCAGTACCCAAAAGAAAAATTAGAGCTAATAATAATAATAATAATAAAAACACTTTCCACAGACAGCCCCAAATGTACTGGTTCTCGAAAAAAAAAAAAAAAAAAAAAAAAGGATTGAACCAGCGTCTATGAAGAAGTCCAAGCCTGACACGTTTCGACTATATTTTTATTTGTACTTTATTCAGTGCTAGAGTACACGTAAACGCGCGCACTGATGTCCGGGTGTACCCAGCAAGTACACATAACGTTCAGGGTGAGTGTAGCCAACACAATTGTTCGTTCAGGAAACTCCTCCTTTTTCCTCTCCTCCTCAGCGAGCTTCTACTTAAACTTACTACTATCTATAGTGTAAAACATGAACAAGGTGGGGCCGACAATTGCGTTTTTAGTTCTCGCCGGCGCCGATGTTTGATGTTCGAACCTTGGGAAAAAACAAAAAAAAAAACAAAAACAGATTTCGAAGGGAGGTACGCCCTTCCCATTTTGGAAGATTGGTGCAACACAATCTTCATTTCGTCTCGCATCATTTTGGCCTTGTGACAGATTTATTGGTCAAAATATGTCATTATTGGATGACTGGTTAATGATGAGCATTTGAAACAAAGTAGAAATTTATCTTATTCTTAAAAAAAAAAAAAGAAAAGAAAAAGGGTCTTGTCTTTTGGTTATAAAAAAAAAAATCAAAGAGAGGAAACTGCTGCTGCTGCTGTTTGTCTTCTCTCGCCATCATCATCATTATTATTTTAAAAAATTTATAAATATATGCTAACAACAATAGTTCAGTACGTTTGTTTTTTTTTAATTTGGTGAGAGGATTGGGTGTGGAAAATTGAGAATAATATTTTACAAGGATTTTTTTAGCTAAAAAATATCTTAACATCCAGAAAGGAAAAAAAATACAAGCATAATAAAGAAAAGATATCCGCAATATGAGGTCTGCTAAAAAGTAAATGTCTATGTTGACATTTGGACCCATATTTAAAAGATAAAATATTATTATTTAATTTCAATGTTCCCTTATTTAAAATAAAATTATATTATTTAAAAAATAAAAATAAAATGGTAGTCACAAAGAAGACACTTTTTTTTTTTAAATAAATAATTTAAAAAAAAATTTTTTTTTACGAAAAAAATGGATGGTAAAGAAAGCTACAAAAAAGCCATCTTTTAATTTACCATTAAAAAAAAAAACTGTTTAAAAAAATAATTGCGCGTATACAGAAAATATTTATTAGCTGATATTAAATTGCATATTTATTTACTAATGTGGAAAAAAAATTTTCCCCCAAAAAGTGAAATTTCTAATTCAAAAAGAAAAACAATACTTCTAGTTAATACAGTTTGCACATAAAACAATTTTTCACTTCTCTAGAGGAATACAAACCAAAACAAAATCAGAAAACACGAATAAATTAAACTACTACAACTGCATTTTCCTCGCTATATACAAGGATTAGTTCTCGAACGTCCATCCATAGCAGAAAATAGATAATCAGTAAAAAAAAAAATTTCTTCTGACGATCAATGAAGTTTTATCCAAAAGTTAATTTTGGTTGATTTGTGGGTTAACATTGCTAATTTTTCATTATCAGCTATTTTATTAACTGTCTCGATATATTTTATTAACTGTCTCTCTATATAAGCTAAGCTAAGCAGTCTTAAGGGCTCCATCATTGACATGGAAGGAGAGAAATATATGGAGGTGGTTGTTTGTAATCATATTCACTGCTTCGTGCAACCTTCCACCCCCGCACTCACACAATAAAATAATCATGCTTAGCTTGTTTTTGTACGTGCTACACAACAGTCATCCAAAGAATAAATAAAATTACTAAAAAGGAAAGCAAATTTATTCACAACTTTAAAAAGTTATAAAAGTGGAGAAAAATTTTTAAAAATAATTTTAGAGAAAAATGTTAACAAGGGCGTGTTGTGACCGCATACATATCGCAAATGATAATTAGATTTTTTTTTTCTCTAAAAATAGTAGAAAAAAATGATAAGAAAACTAAGTTTTAAGTTGATGTCAACAAGGGCGTGTTGTGACCACATAAAGAAACACGATAGGTCGGTTGCTAAATGCTTAATTAACGTTTATTATTGTTTATTTTATGACGACAACTGCTGTTGCTGTTGCTGCTACCACTGCCATCACCACTATCATCATCATCATAACCAATCATTGAATATCAGCAAAAATAGTCGAAAAAGAAACTGATGTCCTTATAGTCGCAGTATAACAATATAGTTAAAAAAAGAAGTATTGTCACTGTGAACTTGTCATTGCTATCAGTTTGGTTGAACTAAAAATTAACACACTCACTTATAATCACTATTAAATTATTATACTGATTACTAATTAGCGTTTGTATCTCTAAAAAATAATGTACTGATCTTGAAGAAGCCAGTATATTCTAACAATCAAGTACATAAGCACTCGAAGCTTGCGCACCTGTCATTTAAAAAAATACATTCCTTCTTAACCTGATACGCCATTCTATGCGTTGTATGCAAATAATATGAAAACGTCCCTAAAACGGTGTTTACTGTTTAGTTATGTATATATATATATATATAAGAATATGAACTATTTATTAATTTATTCATTAAAATTGCGTGCTGATCTGTTGCGTTGACTTTCGTACAAATGACTTAAGAAAAAGTACGAATCCATCTCTCCCTATCCCCACTCCCCAGCTAAGAGCTAAATAACAGAGTAGACTCAGGCTTTCTAGCCTTGGTTGGCAACCAGTCTAATACAAGGTAAGCTCTTAATTCAAAAAATGCGGAGAAGGCAATGGGAAACCACTCCACTATCTTTCCCAAGGAGTCATGACAGTTCACAGAAAATAAAGAAAAGGAAGTTGTGGAGAGAGATGATCACCTACGTGCTGAAGGGAGAAAGACTGCTTTGAATTTAAAAAAAACGTGAAGGTAATGGGAAAACACTCGACTCTCTTTCCCAAAGAGTCATGACAATTCACAGATATTAAAGAGGCGGAAGCTGTGAAGAGCTGTGTATATCCTGTAGGGACAAACCATTTTTTTATCAGTGAGCTAGTTCCTTAATTTAAATAAGTTCAACTAGAAAAAAGAACGGGGAAGAGATTTTTTTTTTTTTTTATTATTATTATTATTATTACTACTACTACTACTATTACTACTACTACTACTATCATCATTATTATTTTTTTTTTATAAGCCAATCCTTGATTCTCCCGCCAAAGAAAAATTTTGAAATATTTCCAGTGTATCGAAAAAGCAATTTAAATATTACAAACTAGGTCATTTAAGTGTGTATGTGTAAAGAAGAGTGTGGTGTAAGAAGGAGTATATTGTGTGCAAATGGATGTGAGGAAGGAGGTAATCCATGTACACTGGATATGTCTAAGTATGCGTGCGCGTGTGTGTGTGCGCGCGCGCGCACGACTAGTGTACTTTGTTTGGTTGAGTCTGTGCGTAAGTAATGTGTTCAGCTTACAGAAAAGGAAAGGAGAAAAATTATCTTTTCTTTCTTTTTTTATTTTATATCATCAGCATTTATGTTGCATGTCTAAAATTTCAACCAATTTAAAATTAATTAATTTCGAAATTAAATAAACAAAACATTGGAACGCACACACACACATATATATATATATATATATATATATATATATATATATATATATGTATCGCTTGACGAAGAAATGGAACTAATGTCTTTAATTTAATAACAAAATTAAATTCGAAGGCTTTAGCTTCCATTTTTGAAACATGGTTATCACTGTGTAGCGAAAAAAAACATATTTTAAATCAATTAATTTATAATATTTTATATATATATATATATATATATATATATATATATATATATATATATATATATCCCCTGAAGAGTGGACGCCTATGAAACTCTGAAGTAAGAGAGCTGTGGATAACATCAATCAGTGACAAACTTTTACACATATTAATATATATACATATGTGTGTGTATGTGTAATCCAACAAATATTCGTCAAATTTCTTAAAAAAACGCATAAAAAAGGGGGAAAAACTATTAATTTTCAAATTACGTGAAAACAAATCTCCCATTTGATGCTTAGATGGTTTTACGTAATATCATTTCATCCCAAGCAAGGCGATAATGCCACTAAGACGCGACATGTGAAAGCGCATGAGAAAACTATTAAAAAAATAAATCTTGCTAAAGAGTGATCAATTCTCGGATTGCAATATACTGACAAATGATCTTTTAAAGTGATAAGAAAATAATGCAATTACTATTTTTCATTTTAATACTTAAAAAAATTTCGAAATTATATGTAAAAAAAAATATTTTCTTTATCCTTTTTATAGCTCTAAACAAAAAGACTAAATTTATTAAGAACTAGAACGGACTGGAAGTTGTGGAGAGCCATTATCACATAGAAGAAGACTAGCTTAAAACAAGCTTTGAATTCGTTTCACACAGTCATATTTTTAGCCAAGAAGGCAATATTTTAAAGCCATTTAATTGGATGGAAGTTTGCTAGTCGATTTCAACATTAGTTCCGTTGATACTTATCGAAAAACTTTTTGTTTTGGGTGAAGAAGGTGGTGAAGTAACTATTTTTATTACTCATTAGATGATAAATAAACTTACTTAAAATAAAAATTCGACTGAATTTCAACTAATGCAAGAATTAATCTTAAGGAAAATTTTTAAAATCATTCATATTTTAAATGACATGTCACCGGGGATTGATTTTCTTTAGCGTATGCTTTTTATTTATTATGGCTATGACTTGGGAAAGATAATTAAGTGGTTTCCCGTTGTCTTATCCACGATTTTGAATCAAGAGTTTTCTTTCTCCTAGACTGGCTGCCACCCGAGGCTATAAGGCCCAGTCTATCCTGTTACTTAACCTATAGCTAGTGGGGAAGGGAAAAGTTAATTCATACCTTTCCCAAGTGTGTTATTGCGAAAATGAACGAAACAGGCTGTAACTTGAACCTGGTTCGTCGATCCAATATGTTTTTCGTTCTTTTTTTTTCTTTCTTTCTTTCTTTCTTTTTCTTTCTTTCTTTCTTTCTTTCTTTTTCTTTCTTTTGTATATGTCAAGCAACGGCCTTGTTTCCGTATGAATAATTATTATACGGTTTCCGAGATATATATATATATATATATATATATATATATATATATATATGTGTGTGTCTATATAGATATATATGTGTATATATATATATATATATATATATATATATATATATATATATATATATATATATATATATATATATAGTAAAGGTATCATATCTGTTGGTATATAATCAAAGTGGATCCTAAAATATTAAAACTGATCCACAAAAAGAACTCTATGTATTTATAATTTATTATTACAGAGCAAATAATTAATAAACAATAATCAGTTTTAATATTTTATATTACTAAAACCCACTTGGATTATATACCAACAGATTTGTTACATTTTTTATTTTTATTGTATTGTTTATTAAACAGATTTGTTACATTTTTTATTTTTATTGTATTGTTTATTAAATGCAATTACACTAAACATTTAAAATAAAACTAGACTCCGTGCAGTGTGTTATGGTCTGGATTATTTATGTCAAAACTCTAAAGACAAACGATTTAATTTTTCAGATTTTTTGGGGGGTGGGGGCACATATCTAAAATCCTCTCCGTCTTATTTTTATTTATTTATTTATTTATTTTGTGTGTGTGTGTGTCTGTGGCATACCCAATAATCATTAATAGGTGAAAGAAAAAAGTTCGAAAAAGTTAGGCGACCGAATTGAAAGTAAATAAAATAAAAAATAAAAATAAAACAAACCTGTTCTGGCGACAAAACGTTGTTGAGTCCGTAAGCGGCAGGCAGCAAGATTAAATAAAGGGTTCGTATGGAAGGTGGGGTGCGTTTGGGTGCCAATTGTCCGTCGTAATTCTGGGGCCCAACTGCAAGGAATATATACATTTCCTACGTGGTCAAGTTCGGGACTCATTTCGCTGCCAGTCCGAAGTGTGTACAGATGCTGCCAAGGTCGGGGTCTGTCATCAAATGGGTAACTCGAACCGAGCTGCATATCGAGCGTAAGTATCTCATTGCCCAAATTGTAATTGTTGTTGTTGTTGTTGTTATTGTTGTTGTTGTTGTTGTTGTTGTACCGGTTCAACCTGCCTGGGTTGCGTATAGGGATGGGTTGACTAGCCCGAAGAGGGTAGCTGGGGGCAGTGTCGTCCTGGAAACTCTCGGAGACACTGTCGCTTGCGAACACGTCGTCTTCCTCCTCGTCGTCGTCGTCATCATCGTCATCGTCGTCGTCGTCGTTGTTCGAATCGTCGACGTCGTCCTGCGAGTCATTTTCATTGATGACATGATCGTCCACGCTACTGACACTGCTCGGGGCTGGCGTGTCGGGACCGTGGCCACCGACGGCCCCGTAAGCCACTGTTGCCATCTGAGTGTGATAATAAGGTGGATGAGAGTGCTGCTGACGATGGTGATGATGATAATAGTGATGATATCGGTATCGCATCGACTGAGACATTGATGGTGATGACGGCAAAGACTGGTGTAAGGGTTGATCTGGACTTTGCTCAAAAGGAAAAGAAATTGCCGATATATTAGCCGGCGACCCGTCTGTAACATATCCACTGTCTCTACATCCAGCAGGCGGGGAACAAGGTGACATGGTCGATAGGCAGGAGGTCACCGACCCCGAACGATACTGTGCATTCACCACATCTGTGGGTCCTGTTTGATGGGGGCTGGGTTTAGGATTTAGGCTAACATTCTCACAGCTATCTCCAGTTGGGTCCACTGGAGGTGCTTGCATTGTTGATGGAGCCGAAATCACAATGTTTAGGTTTTTTTTTTTTTTGCTTTTTTTTTTTTTTAAATTTTAATCCCAAATTTTAAAGAAAGAAAAATAAATCCGTAAAAAAAATTTTTTTTTTTTAAATTTCCGTTGTTATCCAATCACTTTTCCGCTTTGTTTTCTGCAAGAAAGAAAGAAAAAAAGATGTAAAAATATCAAGCATAAATAGTACCTGTTCGAAAACGTACCACAATTAAAAGGTTTACTTTAGTCATCAATGTGTGGGAATGGCGGCCTATTGAGAACCGTGCAAATAATCTGAATTTGACCATGTAGTCAATTGCTATGAACACGGACAAAGAGTCGTCCTAGAGATTAAAATTTGCTATGTTCAAAGTCAAACGATCTCCCAATCCAGGACAGGAAACTAGATATTGTCATTGTAAACAAAGATAAAAAGATATCTCAACGGTTGTCATTTTTTTGAGCAGACCACACATAGAAACACAAAAAGTGAAAAGCTAATACACACACACACATATATATGGGGTGTCCATAAAGTTCGTGTGGACTTTAAAAAATTTATAACTTTATTTGTATTCGCGATAGAAATAATTTGTAAAAAAAGGATTAGAAAGAAGTAAATCTATATTTTTTAAGGTTTGATTGAAATTTTATTTAAGTTTCCACATGCCCTCCATCATTAGCAATACAAAGGGTAATATGATTTTGCAGTTCACGGAAAATATTTGCCAACTGATTTACAGTAATGCCGGAAATCACATTAGTTATTTTTAGCTATACTTAAAACTAGGTACATTAAACTTGATAACATTTTTTCACAGATTATTTCAATCGCAAATACAAATAAAGTTATAAATTTTTTTAAAGTGCACACAAACTTTATAGACACGCTGTATATATATATATATATATATATATATATATATATATATATATATATATATATATATATATATATATAACACACGCACACATGGGGGTGGGTGTAAAAATTCAGATATAAATAAAAATATATCTGTAAAAAGAAAATATAAAGACGAAAGGAAAATATTTCTTTGTCGGCGCTATATATAACAATATGCAAATAAGACAACAAAAATGTAACACCAATAACAGCATTTACTCACTCATTTATTAGACATTAAATTACATCACTTAGCATCCTATATAGTTTACCTTGACTTTCGCTGAAAAATATTCGTGTGCGTTCTTAGAATTAAAAATTTTGAAAACCTAACGATATTTTTTGCTTATATTTATAAATGCAACTTGCTAAATACAATGCTCACATTTGCCTTGATCAAGTCCAGCAGAGGACGAAACGCGTCGGCCAAGAAACGTTTAAGGCACTATCGTTTACCCGGCGATGCACTTCGTGGCCGAGATGGTCTGAAACACGTCGGATCTGACGACGGTTTCGCCTGCCCAGGTGAGAACGCAAGTTCGATTCCCGCTGGAGAGCACATATTTTTTTTATTTTTATTTAATAAGATTTCTCGAGTATTCGGCCGGGAAAAGTATATTTAGACGAAAATAAGTCAATATACTGTTTAATAAATAAACGGATCATCTACTCAAATGTTGTTATGCAATAAAAATATCGTTTAAGTAATAATAATAATAACAATGATATATATATATATATATATATATATACATATATATATATATATATATTTGTGTATTTAGGCAGCAATCCTTCTTTCATGCACATTTCATTAAAAACGACTGACAAGGTGCTTTTATTTAGTTTTTTATATAATTTCTCGTGCGATCTAATAAAGTTTTTCTTTTCAGAGGATAAATTATATAAAAACTGTCCGAATGTTCTTTTTATCCGAGCGCTTTCGGCTATACATTTAGCCATTTTCAAGGATTATATTTCATCTGTTAGAATTACATTTAACAAACTATTTCTATTTCTAATTCTAACAGTTGAAACATAATCCTTGAAAATGGCTAAATGTATAGCCGAAAGCGCTCGGATAAAAAGAACATTCGGACAGTTTTTATATAATTTATCCTCTGAAAAGAAAAACTTTATTAGATCGCACGAGAAATTATATAAAAAAACTAAATAAAAGCACCTTGTCAGTCGTTTTTAATGAAATGTGCATATATATATATATATATATATATATATATATATATATATATATATATATATATATATATATATGAAAAAAACTATACACAACAAATCACCCTCACCCTTGAAAATGACTAAAGAAGTGGCCCAAGGCTCTTGAGACAATGGGAGATACGGACAATTTTTGCATTCCCTTACTCCCACCAAAAGGAAAAATGTAAGAATACTGGAGAAACTAAATGGAAATTAATAAAATTTTCCTTGTACGTCTAATTTAAGGGAAGAGGTCTAAAAGAATTGTTTGCTACCCAAATATACATTAATCACATATATTAGCACTATTTCTAATATCATTTTAATATTTTTAATATTGTACACAATATATAAAATATAAAAACATCTGCTGTTTCTTAAATCATATATACATATATATATATATATATATATATATATATATATATATAATTTGTGTATTTAGGTAGCAATCCTTCTTTCATGCACGTTTTATTGAATACGACAGACAAGGTGCTTTGATTTAGTTTTTTATACAAATTCTCATGCGATCTTTTAATTGTTTTTTTTTCTTTTCCGAGGATACATTATATAAAAACTGTTCAATTGTTCTTTCTTTCCGAGCGCTTTCGACTATACATTTAACCATTTTCAAAGTTGAAATATATTAATTGTTAACAAGAAATAAAGTGTTATATGTATGTATATAATGGTTTCATTTTCAAAACACTGTCAATATATTGTGTCCATGTTCATAGTTGATATTATTGAGAGTTGTTTTTTGGGGGTTTTTTTTTGTATTTATTAATAAGGCTTCCATTATTTTCAGCCTTTTTTTGCATGTAGATGTTGCTATTATATTTGTGTTGTCAACAAGTATGTTACGAATAGTGTCCGGTAGGTCTCCATGAGTATTTAAACCAACACTCAATAATATCAACTATCAACATGGACACAATATATTGACCATGTTTTGAAAATGAAAACATTATATAAATACATACATACATACATACAACAATCTATTTGTTGTTAACAGTTAATATATTTTGGTTAAATGTATTGCCGAAAGCGCTCGGCAAGAAAGAACAATTAGACAGTTTTTATATAACTTATCCTTCGCAAAGGAAAAAAATTGTAAGATCACATGAGAAATTGTATAAAAAAAACTAAATCAAAGCATCTCGTCTGTCGTATTCAATATATATATATATATATATATATATATATATATATATATATATATATATATATATATATAATAAAAAGTTTAGATCAGGAAACAGTAGTATTAAAAAGTGCTCAATATAAAAAAAAAAATTAACATGTACACCATAAAAAAATTAAGCGATCATCCGATTCTGCTACCTTGGTTTCAACCTTTCGGTATCTTCAGCCAATTTACTGAAGATATATATATATATATATATATATATATATATATATATATATATATATATATATATATATATATATATATATATTATTGGAGAAGTTGAATTAGTCCTCGTAGAGGGTAGTGAAAACAACAACAAAACCCAAAAAACAGAAGAATTGAAAATCCGAGAAAGGACAGAAATAATCCCGACGACATTATTAAAATCGGAAACAAAAGAATGACAGTGAGCGCTGCCGTACTAAAGATACACGCTACCATTTGGTATTAACTTATAACCTTCATATACAACTGGCGTGGGAAATATATATATATATATATATATATATCAGTAGTAAATTTAATCAATCCGAAGGCGCGTAAAAATAGCGAAAGCTGTCATTCAGAAACCAAGCAAAGTATAAAGAGATAGGAAAATGTTACTAGTAACAAAGAAAAGAGTGCTGAACTGCTGCGCCCTATCTAATATACTGTATAGCAGTGGACGCTGGCCGATATCCTCATATGAAAAAGGGAGCTGAGAGACGGATCTACCGACGAACGCAAAGAGATAGGAACCTCTCGTTAGAAATAAAGAAAAGGGTACTTTTTTTATTTTGTTTGTTTAACGGCATATCAACACCTTCATGGATCATTTAATGGCGAAATTTAATTTTCTTGGATGTTTTAAAGTAATAAAAACATGATATAGGTTATTCTATTTTCGCAATTGAATATATGGTAGATGATACCCAGCTTTAGTGCATATAAATGTTTGTGTGGGCAGGATTACGAGAGGAGGTGCTAGGTGTGTCTTATGTTGTAGTTTTCTTGAAGTTATGTTTTGGAATACAGATAGATTTCTTTAAGAGATTGTAGGATATTATAAGGATTAATATCATGCAAGAGTTCTTTTATGTTGGTTGGTTTTGTTTAGCGGCATATCAACACCTCTATGGGTTATTTAATGCCGAGATCTAACTATTTTGAACACAATTATATGCCTTCAGTTACAGATAAAATGTGTTGTTGGTCATATTGCTATAAATAGGTTACAATTTTTACACTTTAATAATGTTTTGTTTTTTACCTGGGGGGGTACCCTTTACCCATAGCGGACACCCTAACAGGTGCTATCACCTTGGGTCAGGGTACACCTGGGAACAACAGCAGTGAAGAGCTCCTCAAAACCTCCACTCTCCCGATCAGAGGCCTTGCTGCCGGATGTAGTTTATCGTCATACCCAGAACTAAAAGAGTGCTGAACAGTTATGTAATGTACTATATCCTATATGGCAGTGAATGTTTGACAACGCAGATGAAGGAGTAACTTCAACTTGAATCTACAGAAGGATGCTGAGAATACCATGGACGTAACATGTGAGAAGTGAGGATGTCTTCAGCGCAATGGGAACGACACGAAAGCATATGTTTACATTTAGAAGGAAACACTTGAAAATTCTATGACATATAATGAGAAAAGAAGGCCTAGAGGATTTAACACTCGCGGGATATATTGAAGACAAGAGAAATGAGGGAAAAAAACTGAGTAATGAATCTAATTGTGAATGAATGGTAGAACAGGGACAACGAGTGATGGTAAATGAGCAGGAAGTTGTGGAGAGACATGATCACCTATATTCTGAAAGGAAACGGCACATCAAACAAGAAATTTAGTAATAGTAAATCGTTGAAGATGTAAAGCGGTCCCCATCAGGGCGAATGCTCTATCCACCGCGAGATGAAGAATTAAAAAACACTACCCAATCTTAAGTAGCTTCCGTAGTTTAGACTTGACGAAATGTATTTCTAATGTTTATTTAACGTCTTGGTTTAATTTAAACAAAAATAAATAAATAAATAAATAAGAAAAAAAAAACAGAAAATTATCTAAAAAATGATGACCTCAAAAGTGAGTGATAGATACTATTATTTTTTAAAGTAACGTTTTGTCATCTTTTGTATAAGTTTTGCAAATATAAATATTTATAGGAAATTTAAAAAAAAAACTTTATATAAAAAAAAAGTGTTAATAGTTGCATATGTTTCCACTGGTAATTCATTGCTCAAGTACAGGTAAAATATATATGTATATAATTTTTTTTTTCTTAAATAGTAATCCGAATGTTGGTTTCAAAAACAGGCAAAGTTTACTTAGAAGACTGGGTAAAAAAAAATACTACCGATCGACAATTAAACTTTTTCTCTTGTAATGTCAATCTTTACGTCAATTTAAAAAAAAAATGTATTAAAAATTGTCTTCATAATTTTAAATTAAACTATTATTGTAATTATGTGAAAATCTCTTCTCTTTTTTTTAAAAAAAAACAAACTTTTAAATACTTTTTTTTTTATGTAAATAAGAAAACAATTAAAATTTATGTTTAGTATTCCTTTTCCAAAAGTTCATAGTACGTGTGTCGTCATTGTACTGTTACACTATTTTTTTTACCTTTCATATCTCTCTCTCTCTCTCTTTATATATATATATATAATATGATAATGGCTTATGTAATCCGAAAGCTTAGATTGGATTAAAAAATATGTATCAATATTGTGATTTTCTTTCATCGTTTAATGATAATGTTATTAAACTTATCAGACGATATGAAAAGAACTTACATAAAATATATAGACAACACTTATCTATATTATTTAATGAAACATGTATGAATATATGTATATGTTATATATATATTGGATGTTTCAAAAAGCAGGGCTCGCATTTTTGACGAGCCAGTGTATATCTGCGAAGCGAAACTATTTTGCGTGTTATGTAAGTAGAGATAGAAGAGTGTAATAGTCAGGAAGAAAACTGATGTTTGTAAGAGCGAGTTTACCTTGCCGTCTCCTTCTCAAGCTCAAATGAATCTGACTGGCTGACAGCGTGAACGCCGTGTAAATAACAATAAAACTGTTACGTCATCAGTCAAGTGTTTGCGGAGATGTGTGTAGTGGACCGCCTTTACCTGTTTCTGATCTATCTATCACAGTTTGCTATCTATCTATCTATCTATCTATCTATCTATCTATCTATCTATCTCAGTTTGCTCAGTATCTATCAATCTATCTGCTCATTATCTATAATCTACCTTCTCATTATCATTCTATCTATCTATCTATCTATCTATCTATCTATCTCAGTTTGCTCATTGTCTATCTATCTATATCAGACTGCTCATTATCTATCTATCTATATCTCTATCAGACTGCTCATTATCTATCTATCTATATCTCTATCAGACTGCTCATTATCTATCTATCTATCTATCTATCTATCTATCTTCATTATTTCATCCTCTATTCTCTATGTTTTCTCTTTTGCCTGCCTCTTTTATCCTTCTGCGTACACAATCACGCACACGCATACGTGTGTGTGTGTGTGTGTGTGTGTGTGTGTGTGTGTGTGTGTGTGTGTGTGTGTGTGTGTGTGTGTGTGTGTGTGTGCACACTTCTGTATGACTATGAGTGTGTCTTTCTTTACATTTGTCACTCTCTGGCAGCGTGTTTATTTTTTTTTATCAACCCATCTCTCTCTCTCTCTATCTATGTATCTATCTATGTATCTATCTATCTATCTATCTCTCACCCCCCCACCCACACACACACACATACAAGGGAGTGTTGAATAGTTCTTGGACAGATTCACTTCCTAAAATATGTATTTTAATGAATAATGACCAAACATCAGATTTGGGAAGTGGGTTGGGTCGAGAACTTTTTAGCAGTTCCTCGTGTGTGATCATGAAGATAGATAGATATATAGTAGAGAGAACTGATTTAAATAGATAGATATACATTTAGATAGATAAATCGATAGATAGATATTCATTGAAATATATATTAATTTAAATAAATATTCATTGAAATTGATATTAGTTAATTATATATAGATAGATATTAATTGAGGTATTATTAATTAACTGATACGTAATTGACATACATAGATATTAAAGAGATATTAATTGATGTAATGGGTATTAAGTTAATTGATCCACTTATATAGCGACAATTGACACACACAGATATATATAAATATATGTATATGTATATATGTATATATATATATATATATATATATATATATATTTATATTGAGGGAAAGAGAGAGCGAGATATAGAGGTATTAATTGACAGCAATAGGTAGATATGAATAGACATAGATAGGGAGATAGATAGATAGATAGATAGATAGATAGATAGATAGATATTTTTGAAATGGATTAGATAGATAGATAGATAGATAGATAGATAGATAGATCAGTCTGTTTCTCAATTTCGTCCCTTACTTTTCTGTTTGTGTCTTGTAGTCACTAAAACCCAAATTGCTATATTTTTCTCCAGTGCTTTTATTGTTTTTTAACAAAAGCCCAAGAACCTGAAGCCGCCTTGAACAAATAATTACTTTTTTTCTCATTTTTTTTTTTTTAAAGCCAACCCTGATGTTGCTCTTCTTCTCTGTCTGACCATATACCCTATTCCCATAGACCATGGGCACGAACAAGACAAACAAACTGTGCAAACTTCATTTTGGTGGGCAAAAACACATTTTACATTAGTCAGGAAAGAAGAAAATAGTAAAAAAAAGTAAACTTTTTTTTTTTCTTTTTCGTTTTTTTTACATTCGGAGAACTACATTGTAAAAAGTCCAGTGAAAACTGAAAGTAAGTTTTATTTACTTTATGAAAACCCGAAATAATTCATAAGCGCCAAATCATTCAAGGAAAGTCAGTTAATCAAGCAAGAATAACCTGAAAATAAGTTCCCTTCATTTTTTTTTCGTCTTTTTAACGCGAAATTGTTGATGTTTTGCGTTAGTTTCTACTTCTCATTATTATCATTATTATTATTATTATTGTTGTTGTTTTTGTTTCAGAAACGTTTCTCTTAAAATATTATGGTTAATTTTAATTTTTAAAATGTTACTTTATTTTATTATTATTATTATTATTATTATTATTATTATTATTATTATTATTTAATAATAATAATTATTATTATTTTATTATTATTGCATTAGGAAAAACGTTTCTCTAAATTTTGGTTAATTTTAAAAAGTTACTTTATTTTTTTATTTATTGTTATTTAATTATATAATAATAATAATAATAATAATAATAATTAATTATACCTAAAAACGTTCCTATAAATTTTGGTTAATTTTAAAAAAATACTATATTTTATTTTTATTTATTATTATTATTATTATTATTATTATTACATAATTATATAATAATAATAATAATATATAATAATGATAATTATATAATAATAATAATAATATATAATAATGATAATAATTATATAATAATAATAATTATATAATAATAATAATTATATAATAATAATAATGATTATTATTATTATTGTTTTACAAAAGACGATTCTCTAATATAAATTTTGGTTAATTTTAAAAAGTTACTTTATATTATTTTTTATCTGTTACTATTATTATTATTATTATTATTATTATTATTATTATTATTATTTAATAATAATAATTATTATTGTTTTATGAAAAAAATGTTTGTCTAATTTTGCTTAATTTTGGATTTGTTTTTAAAAATTGTTAAAAATTTTATTTTTTTATTTATGATTATTATTTAATAATAATAATAACAATAACAATAATTATTAATATAATAATAATATAATAATTATTATCACTCTTTAATTAATGTCGTTTAGAATTTAAGCCTTAAAAAGTAAAATCCTTGAAAACAAAAAATGATTCATGAATGATTCACCAAAATGTAAAAAAAGTTATTTTCAAAAATCAATAAGCAATCGTTCGAATCTGTCAATAATTGTTGCCAAAGTTTATTGCCGACATTGAAATGAGGAAGGATGTTGGTTTTTTTAGCTTTATTAACAATAGTGAAATAAAAATGATTAGAATTTTTAGAGTCTAATTTTGGAAAAAAAAAAAAAAAAAATAGTGTTTTTTCTGATCACACGACACTTGGAAAGTAAATAAAAATAAGTTTTAAACTAAAAAGTTAACATAAAGTGTAAAAACAAAACACACACCGAAAAAAGAAAGATGATGACAATAAATCGAATAATAATAATAATAATAATAATAATAATAATAAACACATAAAACAAAGTAAAAATAAGAGGAAATTTACTAATAATAATAATTAAAAATAATAATAATCCCATAAAAGCAAAGAGGAAATAATAATAATAACAATAATAATAATAATAATAATAATAATAATCTCATAAAACAAAGTCTAGAGGTGATACTACTACTAATAATAATAACAACAGAAGTAATATATTCTCAATCTCATACAAAGCAAAGAGATGATGATGATGGTGATGATGATGATGATGATGATGATAATAATCTCATACAACAAATAGGTAATATTACTACTAAGTAATAATAATAATAATAATAGCATGCAAACAGGGAAAAGAGGTGATAATAATAATAATAATAATAATAATAATAATAATAATAATCTCATACAAAGCAAAGAGGAGATAATAATAATAATAATAATAATATTAATAATAATAATAATAATAATAATCTCATAAAACTAAGTAGGAGATAACTCTAAAAACTACTGCTACTACTAATAATAATTAAAGATGACAACAATAAAGTTAGACACTATTTTTATGGTTATGTGAGCACAAGACTAAAAAAATTGTTTACAAACGATTTTTGGTTCATGTCAGGTTTTCAAGCGGGAAAAAATGTAAGGAAAATAAAAATAAAAAAAAAAGAAAGAAGGTATTGTCCTAAGTTTTGTCTGGCGAAAGAGACACGACAAAATAACCTGTTTTCTGAAAGAACAAACGACTGTTGACAATCCTTCTTTTTTTCTTTTTCTTTTTTTTTTTCTTTCCCCGAAAATTTTCGAAATGTAAAGAAAAATAAGAAGAACAACGTACGCTGTGATGCGAGTGTTCGAGAGTATTCGTTATATTGACTCTCTGGCCCTGAATATTTGGGGAGATAATTTTATAAACATTCATTTTTTTTTTTTTTTTCCCCCCTACGTTTTACGTTTTTATACAACAACAACAACAAAAAGAAAAGAAGAAAAAATATTTATATAAAACAAAAAGGAAAGAATAATGAATCTAGAATAAATAAATAAATCTGTTATTTACATTGATTTTGGGGGAAGAGAGAAGCGAAGTTTTTAATTTTGCGCATTCTGTGGCAGAAGAAACAAGTGCTTTATTAAATAAATGCTTTTTTGAATGTCGATTGTCGAAAGATTCCCCCCCTTTTTCAACATGCCTTTGGCCTTATTCATTGGCATTTGACCAGTAAACGATCATAACTCCCTCACACACACACACACACACACACACATATATATATATATATATATATAATATTCCGTATTATTTATAGCGAAATCATTTCATTTCACTGAAATACTTTTTAAAATTAATTATTAATTAATTGCTCTTTTTTTTTTGGCGGGGTTAGAAAAATGATGCAATAATTGTTTTTATCTTTGCAAAAGGAAATTTAAAACCATAAACATTTAAATTCAGTTTAAAGAGTTCTTCACATCAAGGTAGTGTTTAGTGTTTCTTTCCTTTTCATTTTAGCAGCTGATACCAACCAAAATAATAACAACATCGAGAAAAACATCGACTCCATATCTAGCAGTTAAAGAGAAATGGAGATGTATCCCTACTCTCTTCCGTGGCATACGACAACAACAATGAAGGCGCGACACTGTAGCAATTATTAAACGGGTAAACAATGATAGAAAATGAGCTTTTCTGAATTTTATCTTACTGGTTAGTTTTTTCTATCCGATGTCTGCTCCAGTTTGTTTTTGTTTGTTTTTTTTTACTACGAACTATTTCGCCTTGCGTAGAGTCGAAGCGTGCTGTTTTGTGGCTCTGCGACTTTGCGAATGTAAACAATGGCGCGTGGCCCTCTGTTGTTAAAAAGTCAGCCTTCTAAATTTTTCTTCTCCGTTTTCGATTTTTAACCCATTCCTTGGCTCGGTTTTTCTCTTTTTCCTCCAGATATTTTCCCTACTCCTTCTTTATCCCATTTTCTCACTTTCTTCTTCTTTGTCCCTCTCTCTTCCCCTCCTCCTACTCTTTCTTAATAAAATGTCATAGTCCACATTACATTTTTCTACAAACTTTTTTTTCTTGCCCGTCTCTCTTAAAAAAGAAAAAAAAAAACAACAACAACGAAAACAGCCTTTGCTTTCTTTCTTTCTCTCTCTCTCCTCTCTGTCTCTCTCTTCTTTTCTTTCCTTTTTCATTGCTCATCTTTTATTACTTTGAGTATTATTCTCCTTTCCTTCTTTGAATAACCTTAACCCCCTCCTTCTCACAACAACCTTTTCTAACAACAACATAAACAGCAGTAAATTCCTTCTCGTAGTAGTAAATTTACAACTTGGGCATCATAGCCAATTTCACATAATAATAAACTGACTGTCAAAAAAAAAAAAAAAAAAAGACGGCATTCTTTTTTTTATTACTATTAATTTATTAAATTTAAATTTATTTATGTTGACGGAGCATCTGCAAACCTGCAGTTTTAAAAAGAAAATCTTGTTCTCTTTTCCCTTTACCACTGTCAGACTAAAATCCATCACAACAATTGTGAATAATTCACAACAAATTATTATTTTCCGTCTGTCAAAAAACAATCCTAATATAATAATCGAGACGAAAAATTCAGGTTTTTTTTAAAAGATATTTTTTTACATAACGCGTAATGTTTTTTTCTAGGCTGATACATTCAGATATATTTTATTTTGAGAGAGAAAATATATTTTGAAAAAGAAAAAAAAAAAAGTTTATTTATTTATTTTACTATTTCTACGAAATAAATATTTTTAAACACTTATTTTTTAGGTATTGCATTTCATATCTCATGTACTTACCAACAACCAACCGATTTTTTTATATACAAAAAAAAAAAAAAAAAAAACGAAATTGAAAATGTATTCATACTTTAAATAATGTATGTGCCAGTCACCCTCAGAAGAAAAAATAAATAAATAAAAAGTTTCAGTGTGCATAAAATATGTAAAAAGTGACGAAAATAAACAACAATTTACAATTTACTCCTGCAAAAATAACAAAACTCTACCAGCAGCAACAACAACAACATGTGCAAATGTTGTGATAAAAATAAATCCTCCTTTTTAAATGCAAGAAGACAACAATGTGCCCTCCTTTTGCATATAAAGCATGTGCGTGCATATACCCAGTTTTAAAAAAAATCAACATTGCACACGTGTAGAGATGCATTTAAAAGTTACACATCATCAAAGACGGAAAACAATTATTTTTGCATATATGCAAAACCCAGAAAAATGATAATACGCGCCCCGCACAGCACATGTTAAAAGGAATTAAAAGATGGGGTCCACAGCCACTACTGTATGATTTAATATTCAAAAACACAGCCAAACTATGGCTTTTTAAAGAATAAATAACACTTAACAGCGTCAATTATGAAGTGTATATTATTTATTGTGTCGAATATCATCAGTTATTAGCGAGAAATTGATTTATTATAATAAAATCTGGGTAGAAATTCCTTCAAAATAAAACCCGTTTGCTACTACAACAAAAAGGAAGGGGGCGGCTGTTGGTGGTGATGTTGTAGTCGCAAGAAAGCAGACGAGCTTAGAAGAGAGGCGAAATAAGATGCGTGTAAAATCCTAACAAATGCAGGTAGAATGATGAAAATTGGCATTTTAGTAGACGGGATGCCACTGATGTCGCCTGTCAAGTCAGTTTTCATGTACATCGTCCAGTTTTTGCTCCCTGTAAAATTTTTTTTGCAGCCTACAGTGCGCATAATTCATTTCAAAATAAACACACACGCCCCCCCTCCAATTCTGTACTCTTTATTTTTACTACAACGAAGACGGCCGCTACTACGTGCCTAAAAAAAGGGGCCAATGGAGATAAATAATTTGCAAAATATCAACAATACGAAGTAAATGTTAAGTGATTATAATCAAATAGAAAAGAATATTTAGACCTTTTAGGTGTTGAATTTGTTTTTGTTTTGTTTTTTTAATATAGTGTAAGAAGGTTTTTTTGGCTTTTCAGAAATGTCTAGTTTGTTTTAATGTATCACAAAGACATCTGTGTTTAGATAGACTTATTTTTTCCGTGAGTCGAGAATAATTCTAGTTTTAGACTTTGTATATATATATATAATAAATGTGTGTGTATGTATGTATGTATGTGTTATTATATTTTTTCTTTATTCTTTTTTTTTTTTTTTTTTTTTACAATTCCATTTCGACTTAATTCAGAAGCATTGGTTTTAATGCGAAGCGCTTACCTTGTAGATTGACCATGGGTAAGTTGAATTCCCGCAAATTTTTTAGACAAATGTTGGAGTTTAGCTGACGGGTCTACTTTGTTTTAAAAATGATGTCATCGCTCCTTATATGGAAACAGCCAATCAGATCGCTTCTCGTCACTGCGACAAGCCTAGACACGTTAGCTTGAGCCAGAACCTGCAGTTGGGTGTCTGATTTGCTTTCTGCCCTCTCTTTCTTCATCTGGCGCTCACTTTTCTTGCACGTCTTTTCTTTCTTTCTTTCTTTCTTTCTTTCTTCTTCTTCCCCAGCACAATATGATAGCAACTGGTCTAGCCCAAAACCCACGGCAACTAACTCACCCAATTTACAGGGGCACGTTTTCTCTTCTTAACCCTCATCATATATAAGAAAAACCACTATATTTTCTCTCTGTCTTGTAAATATTTTCAAAGTCCTTACTTATTTTTGGACTAGTGGTTACTCTTTAAAAAGGCTGACTGATACTAGTGAGCCTTTATCTTTTTTTTTTCTCTCTCACGATTTATTTGGTAACACTTACTTTTTCGTTATAAGAGCACTTTATTTTTTTTACACGCTATTTTTTTCACACACGTCTCAATAGAACATCTTTTTAATTATATATATTTTTTTATTTATACACAGTAACAATTTTATACAGTCACAAAGGAAACGTCAATAATTGTCCGTGTCGAGAAAAATCTTGGTCTCTTTTCTAAAACGACAAGGAATTACACTACACTCTACACACATATACATAAGCAAGTTTTCGTTTTTGCAGGCTCATAAAAAATGTCAAGTGGATGCGCATACATATTTACAAAAATATTATTATTATTATTATTATTATTATTATTATTATTATTATTATGCTCAGTGATTCTCATTGGGATCAAGTGACAGTAAATCGCAGTTGTCTTTCAAGGTTGTTTTTTATTTTTTGGCTTTTTCGGATTTCGAAGACATTTTTTCTTTTCTTCTTTTCTTTTTTTGGAAAAGGGCTTGAAAAAAATAAGGGTTCGAAGGGTTTTTTATGGCAAGTTACAATCGTCTACTACAGTTTTCTTTCTGTTAGTTCTCGAGCAAGGTCCTGGTATACTTCTTTTTCCTCTTTCTCTCTTTCTCTCTCTCTCTCTCTCTCTCTCACACACACACACACACACACACACACACTCTTTTTTTACGCACACACATACACACACGTACACATCATTTTACTGTTGCCTGACAGAACAGCGACATCTACTACCTGATATTCTACATGTCTTTGTTTATTTACATCTGTTTCCCTGACATGGATTATTATTATTATTATTATTATTATTATTATTTGATCGAAGGCTTTCACGACTAGGATTTGGTACGTCGCAATGTAGTCTTCTTGGTTTTTCTTGTTGATTTTAAATTTTCATTAAACCTTTTTAAAGAATATCCTTCTAGTTTAAAAAAAATACTTGCATCAGTTTTCCAGTATAAATTTGTTTTCGTTTTTTTTTTTTTTAACAAAAAAATAAAATAAAAGTAAAGTTAGTAAACAAACAAATATATTCAAGAAACGTTTCGATATTGATGGTTAGACTCGTCTAAAAATTTTAGACTAAAATGTTCCTTGTGTTCCCGGGCAAGGTCCTGGTATTTTTATGCATCTTTTCTCTCTCCTCTCCCCACTCTCTCGCTCTCTCTCATACACACACACACACACACACACACACACACACACACACTTTTACTCAGTTGTGTTATAGAACTGTGACATCTACATAAACTTTCATGCCCTGCTTTTTTTTCTTTTTTTTTGTTTATTTAACTAATATTCGCTCAATACATGGCCCAAGAGTCACTCAAAGTAGAAGGTTACTTTGTGGATTTATTAGCATAGGAAATAACAAGCCTTAGGAGTATAGAGCTAAAGTCTACTTTAGAAGGAACCGGAATCCAAATCCTAAACAGGGAACAAGGGATAAAAAGCTCTACTCCTGTTTGAAAGATCGGGGAGAAGTGTGAACCAACGTTCTTTTGACATGGATTATTATTATTATTATTATTATTATTATTATTATTGGTCGCGAGAGCAACGTTCCAACAAAGGGTACAAATATGCGAAGCGTAAACATACTCATCAAGACACCCACCCTGGTAAGGTTATGCAGGGCACATGTATCACAGCCAAAAACGCGCGACATGGTGACAGGCTTGAATAAAATAAAAATAAAAAAATAAAAAAAACGCCTGACATTACAGGTGGAACCCAGTTGAAAATAATCTTAGGTTAACCCTGAAATTCACGGTTTTCCGGGGGGTGGGGGTTCAAGTATCTAGGTGTGACTCCCAAGTCGCTCTGGCTGCCTCATCCTTCAAACTTAAAAATAAATAAACTGCTTTTTTCGACATCTGGCTATGCCGCTTCCCCATTACTCTCATTATTGAACAGAGATTCCAACCCCTAGGGAAATGCCCAACTGGCTAATGTCAAGCAACTGACAAGCAATTCTTTGATAGTGAACATCGTAATCCACCTAGACAAAATAGGTACATGCTAACAACATTCGATCAATTAAAACCCAAAACTATGAAAGCCGTGCCAAGTGTATAGCATCAAAACAAATTATTATTATTATTGTTATTGTTAATGTTATTATTGAGTTTGATAGCAGACTATTGTTATTGTTATTATTACTGAGTCGATAACAGCACGCTATTATTATTATTATTATTTTTATTTCCTTTGATATCTGGCGTTTACACATTTCTTTCCGGGTCCCGCCCAGGGACCTAAGGTTAGAAATGGCATCATGACACTTTCCACTTAAAAAAAAAAGAATAAATAAATAAAATAAAACATAATAATAATGACATAGATAAAGCCCTTCGTAAAGTGTGGTCTGTACTTGTCAGAATAATTTTTTGTATCTCTTTGAGGCATGGACTTCCAGGGATCCCTTCAATCAGACTACTGGAATCTTTTCCAACCAGTCCAAGGGCTCCAACTACAACAGGGATTGTTGATGTTCGCATGTGCCACATTTTTGAGATTTCTATTTCAAGGTCCTTGTATTTCGACAGTTTTTCGAATATCTTCAAAGATACATTGCAGTCTGCAGGGACTGCCATATCAATAAGGGGGCACTTATTTTGTTTGTGGTCTTTAATAACAATGTCTGGGCGATTAGCTTTGATTGTTCTGTCAGTGTGCATTGTGTAGTCCCATAGAATTGTAACAGGTCCTATCTCTTATTATTATTATTATTATTATTATTATTATTATTATTATTATTATTATTATTATTCCCTGTTCTTTAAGGTATGAGGTCTATCAGGAATCCCTTCAGAACATTTTTATAATCAATCCGAGTGTTTCAACTACAACTTTATTATTATTATTATTATTTTTGTTGTTGTTGAGTTTGAGAACAGCATGCTATTATTATTAACCTTGTTATTGTTAATGTTATTATTATTGAGTTTGATTGCAGACTATTATTATTATTATTATTATTATTATTATTAGAGTGAGACTATAACTCTATTTTTTATTATTGTTTATACTTTAGTTTAAACTCACACGCACTTTGGCGTGCGAGTAAGTTAAAAAGAAATGATGTGCCAAAATGGAAACTTTTCACCCCGACAGTCTCTTGTGTGTACATACGCGGGCATACATGATATTAAGTACGCATGCAAATACATATACACACACCACATACGTGTGTATGTACACACAGAGAATATCATATGCAGTAGCACCTCCCGCATTCATTCACATAGGTAGAAATGCATAGAACAACGTACCTTCTTGTATCTAAAAACTACATTTATATATATATATATATATATATATATATATATATATATATAGAGAGAGAGAGAGAGAGAGAGAGAGAGAGAGAGAGATTAGTGTGTGTGTGTGTGTGTGCTATTCTATGGTCAAGAATGAGTTACAAGTACACGGACGTATTTGCGCAGATACATACATAGCTTCATACCTACAAACATACACATGGAGGGGTACATATGTATTCATTGAAACATCTGAATATGTGTTCGGGAAAGAAATAGTTTACTTGCATGACTGTGTGTATGTGTGTTCGCTACCTTATTTTATGTAACGTTTAGTGTCTGTTGCGGTTTATTACTATGTGTAGGGGAATCGCTCATTTTCATAAGGTGGGTGCGTGTTTGTATAGATAGATAGATAGAAAGAAAGAAAGAAAAAAAGAAAGAAATAGGTAGATAGATAGAAAGAAAAAAAGAAAGAAATAGGTGGATAGATAGAAATGGATAAATAGAAATGATAGGTAGATAGATAGAAATGATAGATAGATAAATAGGTAGATAGAAAGAAAAAAAGAAAGAAATAGGCAGATAGAAATGGATAAATAGAAATGATAGGTAGATAGATAGAAAATGATAGATAGATAAATAGGTAGATAGAAAGAAAAAAAAGAAAGAAATAGGCAGATAGAAATGGATAAATAGAAATGATAGGTAGATAGATAGAAATGATAGATAGATAGATAGATAGATAAATAGGTAGATAGAAAGAAAAAAAGAAAGAAATAGGCAGATAGAAATGGATAAATAGAAATGATAGGTAGATAGATAGAAATGATAGATAGATAGATAGATAAATAGGTAGATAGAAAGAAAAAAGAAAGAAATAGGCAGATAGAAATGGATAAATAGAAATGATAGGTAGATAGATAGAAATGATAGATAGATAGATAAATAGGTAGATAGAAAGAAAAAAAGAAAGAAATAGGCAGATAGAAATGGATAAATAGAAATGATAGGTAGATAGATAGAAATGATAGATAGATAGATAAATGGGTAGATAGAAAGAAAAAAAGAAAGAAATAGGCAGATAGAAATGGATAAATAGAAATGATAGGTAGATAGATAGAAATGATAGATAGATAGATAAATAGGTAGATAGAAAGAAAAAAAGAAAGAAATAGGCAGATAGAAATGGATAAATAGAAATGATAGAAAGAAAAAAAGAAAGAAATAGGCAGATTGAAATGGATAAATAGAAATAATAGATAGAAACATAGAAAAAAGAAAGAAAAAAACAGGTAGATAGAAATGGATAGATAGATAGACAAAAAAAGAAAGAAATTGGTAGATAGATAAAAAAAGAAAGAAATTGATAGATAGATAGAAAATAGAAAAAGAAATTGGTAGATAGATAGAAAAATGAAAGAAAGAAATTGGTAGATAGATAGAAAAAAGAAAAAAAAAGAAATAGCTACATAGATTGAAATGGATAAATAGAAAAAAGAAAGAAAGAAATAGGTAGATAGATAGAAATGGATAAATTTAAATGATAAATAGATAGAAAGAAAGAAATTGGTAGATAGATAGAAAAAAGAAAGAAAGAAATTTGTAGATAGATAGAAAGAAAAAAGAAAGAAAGAAATTGATAGATAGAAAAAAGAAAGAAATTGGTAGATAGATAGAAATGGATAGATAGATAGATATGAACAGAATGAGATACATAGATAGATAGATACATAGATAGAAAAAAGAATAAAAGAAATAGGTAGATAGAAATGGATAAATAAAAATGTATAAATAGGTCGATAGGTAAAAATGAAGAGATAGATACATGCATAGGAATGAATATATAGATAGATAGATAGATAGATAGAAAGAAAAAAGGAAAGAAAGAACTAGGTAAATAGAAATGATAGATAGGCCGATAGGTAGAAATGAAGTGATAGATACATACATGCATAAAAATGAACAGAGAGATAGGCCGACAGACAGATATGGAGAAATGAAAAGATAGATACATATATGCATAGAAATGAACAGATAGATAGATGGATATGAACAGACATAGATATAACCAACCAAATCTACATTCATTAGATCGAACGTAATTCATTTTTTCATTTATAGTTATAGATAAAGAGAAATCAATAGATAGATAGAGACAAATCAACAGTTCGATATATAGATAGATAGATAGATAGATAGATAGATAGATAGATAAAAACAGAATGAGATAGATAGATAGATAGATAGATAGATAAAAACAGAATGAGATAGATAGATAGATAGATAGATAGATAGATAAAAACAGAATGAGATAGATAGATAGATAGATAGATAAAAACAGAATGAGATAGATAGATAGATAGATAGATAGATAGATAGATAGATAAAAACAGAATGAGATAGATAGATAGATAGATAAAAACAAAATGAGATAGATAGATAGATAGATAGATAAAAACAGAATGACATAGATAGATAGATAGATAGATAGATAAAAACAGAATGAGATAGATAGATAGATAAAAACAGAATGAGATAGATAGATAGATAGATAGATAGATACCAACAGAATGAGATAGATAGATAGATAGATAGATAGATAAAAACAGAATGAGATAGATAGATAGATAAAAACAGAATGAGATAGATAGATAGATAGATACCAACAGAATGAGATAGATAGATAGATAAAAACAGAATGAGATAGATAAAAGCAGAATGAGATAGATAGATAGATAAAAACAGAATGAGATAGATAGATAGATAGATAAAAACAGAATGAGATAGATAGATAGATAAAAACAGAATGAGATAGATAGATAGATAAAAGCAGAATGAGATAGATAGATAGATAGATAGATAGATAGATAAAAACAGAATGAGATAGATAGATAGATAGATAGATAAAAACAGAATGAGATAGATAGATAGATAGATAAAAACAGAATGAGATAGATAGATAGATAAAAACAGAATGAGATAGATAGATAGATAGATAGATAAAAACAGAATGAAATAGATAAAAACAGAATGAGATAGATAGATAAAAACAGAATGAGATAGATAGATAGATAGATAAAAACAGAATGAGATAAATAGATAGATAGATAGATAAAAACAGAATGAGATAGATAGATAGATAGATAAATAGATAAAAACAGAATGAGATAGATAGATAAAAACAGAATGAGATAGATAGATAGATAGATAGATAGATAGATAGATAGATAAAAAACAGAATGAGATAGATAGATAGATAGATAGATAGATAGATAGATAGATAGATAGATAGATAGATAGATATAAACAGACTTAGATAGATAGATCCAGAACTTTCACCGATCACAATGAACGAATGTTCCCCCTGGGAAGCCCCGTGTGTTGAGCGCATATTGGAACTTAAATTCAACCCATGCTTCAAGTGGGGAGTCATATATGCGATCCATCGCTATAGATGCAGGGCAATTTGCTCGGGTTCCCTGTACGGCTGCAGCATGTACCTCACGCCTCCTGCTATCCTTTACATTTTCAAGAGCCAGATCAGGCCGGAAATGGAGTACTTCTGCCACATATTGGCGGGAGCTATCCAATCTTCACTTTCCAGACTTGATAGAGTCGAAAAGGGTCCTTGTGGATAATGAATTATTTTCCACCCTTCAACCCCTTTTCTCACAGACGAGACGTCGCAAGCCCCTCACTGCTCTATCGCTATTTCCTATCGCTCACACTCCTTAGTTCCACCAGTCCTAACCTTCACGGTTGAGAACCGCCATGCCACGCCCATTGTAGCGAACCATCCTCCTTATCTTCCTATTTCATTTTTAGATGTAAGTTCTACTTAAGCATCTTATTTCTAGGAACTACTGTCTTGTGTTACCGAAGGTGTGCATCCCCGATCAATACAATCTTTAAAAGTCTTACAAGTTTCGGTTAACCGTTATTTTCTCCACAACCTTTGCCTCTTACTCTGTAGCCATCTACATTGAGAGGCCCCCGGGCCTTGTACAAGGTGAACATCACTGTAAAAAAAAGTGTACAAAATCAACACAACTGAAAAAGAATGTGTAAACACAAAAATAGTTACGTTATATTACCTACAAACCTCATACATTATCACAAACTCTTCTAAAACAATAATATACAATGGACACACCATTTTCACAGGATCGTTAACATCTGTCTATATTTCTGAGATGAGGCATTATTATGCACACTATTTACATTATCCGGACTATTGTCCTCATCTTTGTCACCATATTGGAAAATTCGTAAACTTAAGGAATCAGCACATATGCTAGGCTACAAAAATCTCCTGAGCCGACCAAGCGTAAAAATGAATACAATATGGGAACCAGTAATAAGGAGTGCCAGAGAAAAACGATAACAACAACAAAAATTGCAATATGAACTCTGGTAAAAACATGCAATGATAACAGCAAAAATTGCAATATGAGCACTGGTAAAAAAAATATTTTCTGAAGACATTTTGGTTTATAATACCCAGAAATTCATACACAGATGTCCTCAAGGCACAGTGAATAAGGGCGTTTGGTTAGATCCAGTGACAGGACCCAAATAGTGTGAGTTCAATACCTGGTTAAGGCGGTGGAGAACTTGGAGAGGGGAACACTGAGATAACTGATAACTGACCAGTAGACAGTTTTAAAGGGTCCCGTTCGACATTCCAACCAGAAGGCCGGGGCGTTGTAATAAATATACAAAGATTAGGACAATAACGTAAATAGTTTACAGGATGGTTAGCGATTGATCGTGTCCAATTGAGGTATGGGTTACGTTTATAGGCACGGGTCATCGTGACTGATGTAAATTTAGGATGTAACGTCACTAATTTGGCCTTCATGCGTCGGTGAAACATGCCAAAATTTAAACTAAAGTATATACGAATATAAAAGGGACTTGAAATTAAACAACACACTTCATAATCACAATTTTGACCGGGAACATGTCGTATTATTTAAATGATTTACTCAGACAAAATATACAAATAAAATGTTGACCGATTGATGTTACCTTCATTGTTACATTCCGATTCCAGAGTTTCGTAGACGGAATCTCCGGAAATCACTCCGTCCACTCGTCAGGGGTATAAGCAAGGGTATAAGCAATTATATATATATATATAGGGGGTATCAGCAATGATATATATATATATATATATATATATATATATATATATATATATATATATATATCTTGACTTGTATCGGGTTGAACCGGCTTCCTCCCGAGCAAGTACAGCATCTCGGACCATCGCTGTCCACGCCCGCCGATCCTGAGCCAGGTCACACGAAATGGCGAGCCACTCGCGATTCCATCGTCGAAGACCAACTACTTGCGCACCCGATAGTACTGCTAGGTCATCCTTGATCGTGCTAGCCCACGTCTTCAACTGCCCACCGACACATCTTCGCCAGTCAGGAAGAGAAGGACGAAGAAGTACATCGCGGATGAGCTCTCCCTCCGGGCGTCGAGCTGCGTGCCCGAACCATCGGAGACGACGCTGGAGCAGGACGGGTGGAAGCGGACGGCGATTCAGGCGACGACGCAGAGTGGTTGTGGGGAACACGATCGATCCGGCGGCATCGTAGAATGCAGCGAAGGCAATCTTTGTCGAACACTTCAAGCCTTCGTAGGTCAACGTGGCCACTTAGAGCGATTGACCTATATATATATATATATGTATATATATATATAATACATAAAAGGTTAGTGGTCAGAGTTGAATCAGACCAGAAAAGAGTAGTTGTAAAAAGTGCTCAATAAATGCGTGAAAAAAATAAAATAAAAGTGAAAATAACATGTAGACCTTTTAACTTTAAAGATCAGGAGGTCAGTTGAAGCCACTACCTTGGTTAAAAATAACCTTACGGTAGCCTCAGGCAATTTTTATCAAATGACCTCTTAGCGCTTTATTTTTTAAAATCTAATGAACATTAATATAGCTTTTCATCTTTTTTTTAAAAAAAATAATGAATGCTAATATACGTTCATTAGTTTTAAAAAAATGAATGCTAATATAGCGTTCATTAGTTTAAAAAAATAATGAATGCTAATATAGCGTTCATAAGTTTAAAAAAATAATGAATGCTAATATAGCGTTCATTAGTTTTTTAAAAACTAATGAATGCTAATATAGCGTTCATTAGTTTTAAAAAAATTAATGAATGCTAATATAGCGTTCATTAGTTTAAAAAAAAAATAACTGCTATTATCGCGTTCATTAGTTTTTTTTGTTTTTTTTTAATAAAGCGTTAAGAGGTCATTTGATAAAAATCCCCTGAGGAAAATGTAAGGTGAAAACAAGCTAGCGGATTCAACTAACCTCCTGATTTTTAAAGCATATATATATATATTTGTGTGCGCGTGTGTGTGTGTGTTTGTAATGTTGAAATGGAATAAGTCAGACAATTATTTAATATATTTTCTGGTTATAAGTTATTTTTATAGGTTTAATTTATTTAAGTAAATTCTCAGTTTTTTTTAATTAAACAATATTAATTACATTTGCCAACCAGGCGCTATTAATTAATACTGTTTAATTAAAAAACATTAAAATTTAAAGCATTTAAATTAAATTATATCTTCAAAAGTAACGTATAAACAGAAAATATATTAAATAATTGTCAGACTTAATCCAGTTCATAATGTTGTCATTGTTTACGTTAAGATACGTTTCGTGAGAAGAAATGGTCGATCGAAAAACATCGTCGAAGGTGTGTGTTCATAAACAGTATTTCGGACTTTGCTAAACAGACGCTTCTCTGTGGCTGAATGGTTAACAGCACGTCAGATCAAATGATGGTTTCCATGAGGTTTACAGGTTCGTTTCCTGCCGTAGGGCGCATATGTTTTTACGAAATTTTTCTAACATTTAGGCTGGTAAATGTAATTAATACTGTTTATTTTAAAAAAACAAATAGAGCATTTACTTAAATAAATTATATCTATAAAAATAACGTATAAATAGAAGACATTATATATATATATATATATATATATATATATATATATATATATATATATATATATATATATATATTACATGAATCATTCATACAAAAACCAGATAGTGAAGTTAATGATATAAATGGTGAGAATACATCTTCGCAAACAAA
>OZ038507.1:60492001-60517001 GCA_964036315.1 Acanthosepion esculentum
GATAGATATTAGGAGACTGAGATAGATAAATGAACAGGCTGAAATAGATAGATGTGAAGAGACAGAGACAGATAAATGAACAGGCTGAAATAGACAAATGTGAAGAGATTGAGATAGCTAGATGAATGAACAGGCTGAAATAAATAGACAGATGAGAAGATAGATAGATAGATAGATATGAACAGACTAAAATAGAAAGACAGATGTGAAGAGACTGATATAGATAAGTGAACAGGCTGAAATAGATAGATGTGAAGAGACAGAGATAGATAAATGAACAGGCTGACATAGATAGATGTGAAGAGACTGAGATAGATAGATAAATGAACAGGCTGAAATAGATACATAGATATGAAGAGGCTGAAATATTATATTCTTAAAATATTGGTTAACCAATATTTTAAGAATATAATAAGTAGAATTAATAATTTTATCTTTTATACGACATTAGAAGTATATTTTTGTTAATTGATACTTTTGATTTTAATAAATGTCTTTTTTTATTATTATTTTCGTACCTATTTACACCCAAAGTGTTCTTTTTAATTATTCTTAATTTAATTGTTATTGTTCGAATCCAGCCAGAGGGCACATTCTCCTTATTAAAGTTTTCTCGATTACGCAGACCTGTAGACGAAATAAATACTGTTTTAATTAATTAACTGGATTTTGTAAAAGTAATGCTTACTTTTTACTTACAACTTAATGAAAATAACGTTCACTGACGCACGGTAGCTTCTGTTAAAAAATTAAAAAAAGACATATCACATTATAGACTGAAAAACCGTGCGAAAAATTAAATATTAAAATTAAATACGGCACACCAGCAGTGCAATAATTAATGATTAAAAATAAATTATCTTTACTTTAACCTTTAAAAAAAAAAAGGATTTAAACTTTTTAAAATGCGTTTTTTCGTGTTTTTTTTTTTTGTTTTTTTTTTTTTTTAGGAAGTCCGTGGAAGTGTACTGATTTTCATCTGAAAATTAAATTGAATTTTCAGATGAACACAACAATTTTGTCAAAGAAAAAAACAAACGCCAGATGATGACATTGTACTAGTCTATATTTCCACTGATAACGTGACCTATAGATAAGACGAGACAAAATCTAGGTAAATTTTCGTGATTTTATCTGATATCCGTAGTATAAGACGATCGAAAAAATTAATCTAGCCAGTAGCAGTTAGGTTTATCATAATGATTCCTACGATATAAAATAAAGCTGATGTTATTACAAATGTTGTTTTGCTTACCTTTTGTGGTTATCAAATCAAAAGGAATAAAATAATATAAAGTATTAAGATGACTCTTTATGAAAATAACAATAACGATTTCATTCGAATGAAAACGAAAGTTGCATCTTCTGTAATGTGAAAGAAACATTTTATGACATCTTAAATGTCTTTTTGCTGCTCCTTCCTCTTCTTCTTCTTTGATGTGCCGTGTCCCTTCAGGACATAGGCGATCAAGGCTCACTACTTCCCTTTATCCCTTGTAGCTCTCAATAGGTTTTGTCCCACTACTACTTATCCCAGACCCTGTTCTGTCATCCACTTGCTCGCTAGGTATGTAACGCGTTGCGTTCCCTTGTCTCTCTCTTCTTCTCTTCGCCCTGTGAGTACCAGATTCTCCAAGCCCTTCTTTCTCATTACGTATCCCAGAAATTTCAGCTACCTCTTCCTGATGTTAAGTATAAGCTTCCTCCTTGTTTGCATCCTCTCTAAAACCTCATCGTTGCACACACAGTCAGTCCATGACATCCTCAGCATCCTTCTGTAGAACCATACCTCCGTTGCCTCATCTTCATCTTTGAGGAGACCGTCCAACATTCGCTGCCGTGAAGGAGGACAGATATCACGTAGCAGCTCAGTAATCTCTTTTTGCCTAGCTCCACAAATTTAAATACTCTGGAATGTATGTTATTGAAAAATAAAGTTTGCATGTTGTGCTAAACGTTGTTGTTATTTAACATCAAAATGATAATGAATTTTAATTAGAAATATTGATTGTATGTTATCCTAGATGTTGTTATTTAACACAACTATGAGAAATAATGATTGGTGTGAACGCTGACAGCTCTACAAATCAAGAACGAAAGATTTGTTTACGTTACATGTGCGTGTTGCTCAGCGGAACTTTTGCAAATTGTTGTTTAATCGTCTCTTGAATATTGCATTTGAATGTGAAATTAAAAAGTAAAAGTAGTTTTATTACATTTTATAACTGAAGTACAGCATTATAACGTGAAATCTTGCAACTAGAAATATTTACATCGGTAGTTACCATACCGAAGGAGTTGTTAGCCTACGGTGATCAATGACGCAAGCATACTAGACTACTTACCAGCGCCAATACACCAGAGAATTTAAGATTAGCTTTTTGTAACTAATGTATTAGACAGCCCCAGATCATTCAGGTAATTTTTAAAGGCCGCCTTATACGCAGAAATATAATATAATATATATATATATATATATATATATATATATATATATATATATATATATATATATGTATATATACACATACGCACACACATACACACACCCATATATATATGTGTGTGTATATATATATATATATATATATATATATATATATAACTGGGGAGAGTTGTTTTATTCAATCAGTTATATACCGTATAACGTAGCTTCCTTTGTGCCTTTTCTATAAATACTTTCATGGCAATTATTCTACTGTGTTTTCATTTTAGTACCTGGGGTTTATGAATTTCAGAGCAATACTAGATTGGCAGTTAGGTCTCATCATTTTGCAGTTGAAATGGCTAGATGTAATCGTAAGTTCTGTGCTAGCAGTTTCTTCTCTCGCTCTTCTTGCTTGTGGAATTCTCTTCTGGCGTCTTGCTTCCCAGTCAACTTTGATGTTCCAAAATTTAAATGCAATGACAATCAGTGGAATTACTTTTACCTTATGTGTTCTTCATTCCTGTTCTTTTATTGTCCACTCTAATTAATAATGTTTCCCGTTCTCATATTCTCTGGGCTTACGGCCACATTACGTTGGAACTCCGGTTCTCATACGATCACTGAAGTTAAGCAATGTCGAGCCTGGTCATGGGTGACCGCCTGGGAAAATTGCTGCTACATCAGATCTGGTGTTTCTGCTACGTATTTAGAGATCGTTGATGAAACAAAAAGAAAAATCTGTGCCTTTTCAAGACTTTACAAGTTTTAGCGCAGTGTCGGAGAAAAAACGACGCATAACCTATTCTACGTGCTTGTGTAAGTGGGTTTAGGAGAGATAACAAAGAAAAAAAATACTGCAAAGGACAACGAATTAGGGAGGGCCATGATCGCCAACGTTCTGAACAAACACAGCACACGGAAGAAGACTAGATTGGGAGCTAGGTCTCATCATTTTACGCTTGAAACGGCTACATGTAACCGTAAGTTCTATGCTAACAGTTTATTCTCTCGCTCTTCTCGTTTGTGGGACTTTCTTCCGGCTTCTTGCTTTCTAGTCAACTTTGATGTTCCAAAATTTAAATGCAATGACAACCAGTGGAATTACTTTTACCTTCTGTGTTCTTCATTCCTGTTCTTTTTTTCACTCCAGAATCTATCTTACATATTTATAAGTCTACACGTCGTCCATGCTTTGAATATTGCTGCCACATCTGGTCTGGTACATCTGCTACGTATTTAGAGATTCTTGATGAAACAAAAAGAAGAACCCGCTATGTTATTTGTCTTGAACTAGCATCCCGGCTTCAATCACTTTTCCCACCACAGTAAAGTAGACTCCCTGTGCCTTTTCAAGACTTTACAAGTTTTAGCGCAGGGTCGGAGTAAAAACGACGCATAACCTATTCTACGTGCTTGTGTAAGTGGGTTTAGGAGAGATAACAAAGAAAAGATTTACTGCAAAGTACAAGGAATTAGGAAGGGCCATGATCGCCAGCGTTCTGAACAAACACAGCACACGGAAGAAGACTAGATTGGGAGCTAGGTCTCATCATTTTACGCTTGAAACGGCTACATGTAACCGTAAGTTCTATGCTAACAGTTTCTTCTCTCGCTCTTCTCGTTTGTGGAACTTTCTTCCGGCTTCTTGCTTTCCAGTCAACTTTGATGTTCCAAAATTTAAATTCAGTATCAATAGTTATCTTCTGTCTTCTTAATTCCTGTTCTTTTATTGTCTTCACTCAATGTTTCTTTCTCATATTCTCTCTTATTCGGTAAACCCTTTGCATCTTAATGGCTTCATTGGCTTGTTTGGGGTGAAATTAATAAAAAAAAAAATACGCGATCACATGTAGCCCTCAAATTTGATATACATATTTAATGAAACAAGTGAAGGTTTCTAACGCAGTTTGTTTTCTCTTATAAGGGCGAAAGTGGGCATTTTTTGTAACACATGCCATTTGTAACCGTTCGGTGTAAGACTATAATTTCTCTTTGATTCTTAATGCCCTGAAGATAAAATTAAAAAAAAAAACATTTTTCTTCATAGTATAAGTAATTCTACTGAAAAATTTCCAACACAAAATATTTTCTCTACTTTTCATAGTATTTCTTTATTATTACTTGTATTATTTACATTATTTGTGCTGTTATCCTTATCTCCATTGCCATATTCACAATCTTTCGGTCGTTGTAAACTCCTGCTTTCTTCAGGTGATTGGAATTTCGAACCGAACCCTTTATTTCGTCCACCAGGGTAGATTTTTCTAGTTCCACGTGCCATGCCTCTTCCGGGTGTCTCAGTTATTTACCTTTAACTCAACTCTCCAAGTTTTTGGTTCGCCACTGCCGTGGCCTGGTATTGAGCTCACAGCACTTTGGGTCTAGTCACCGGATCTAACCAACGTCTTTTGTTCTTGAATGTATGAAGTATGAATTTCTAGGACTTATAAACCTAATGTCTCAGCAACAGTTTTTACCGGTACTCATATTCGAAACACCTGAAGAAGTCTGGATCGTACAACGGCCAAAATGTTGTGAATGTGGCAATGAAGATGGGGGATAACAGCCGGAATAACGTAAATAATACAAGTAATCATCTCAGAGATTATAGACAGATATTTCTTTATTAGGGACTTATCAGGGAAAAAAAAAACTCTATTTTGATTTTCTTCTCCGCTACTAATTGATTTATGTAGTTACCGTACCTGCCCTGTGCCGCTGGAACATGGACGTATATGTTTAATGAAATTAAAAACAAAGATTTTAAAATTTACATATTCTTTGTTATATGGTTCATTATTTCATTTTTTTTTTCACGTTCATATAACAAGTTATCTTGAGTGACTTTAAAACAGTAATTTGTCCTTTATTTGTAGTAGTTATTAAGTCCATGCCTCAAAACATGACTCTGCCGAAAACAACCTTTACTATCATCAGTACTAGGGAATCATTATGACCAATTCCGATCCAATTTTTAATCTCCTACATGTCGTAGACGACTAATTCAGCTTTAATATATTAAATTAATATTTAATGAGAACTAATCATCTAATATTAAATGAGAACTAATCATCTAAGAAATTCCAATAATATAGTAAGTAACAATGCTAGGGTGTGTAAACAAAATGACGGCGTATCAGGCGTTAAGGGAAGGTATATTACTATTAGAAGGAATAATGCGTTTTTGTGCCATCAGAAATTGTTTCACTGTCATTATTATGCATTTCTTTTATCTGGTAGTACACACACCGCTCACACAACAATCGCTTTCAGAAGTCCTCTACCTTGAGTGTCTTTTGAGGCCGAAACTAAGCAGCTATGACTTTCGAGGAAGAAACCTAAACGAGTAAAATGTGCTTTAAGGGCACAATAGAACCTTGCTTGATTACAATACTTTTCATAGTCGATTGGTCAAATCACGTCGGATCTAATGACGGTTTCTCCTGCAAAGGGGGATACACATTCGAATCCCACTAGAGAGTATATTTTCTTTAATAAGATTTCTCGAATGTTCAGGCCGGCAGACGAAATGTACTGTTTAAAATAAAAAGTATAATAAATATAAAAAAAAGTATCAAAACATCCGTTAGAAAAATTTAAGGGAACACCATTACCATGAAAACCATTTGAATGTCTACATTTTGTATTTCCTTGTTGACGTTTCGCTCTTTTCACGCGAGCTTTATCAAAACATCCATGAAAAAAAAACTTGAAGAAAAGTCATTACCATGAAAACCATTTGGATGTTTACATCTTGTATTTCCTTGTTGACGTTTCGCTCTTTGCATATGAGCATTATCAAAACATTCGTGAAAAAGAAATGTAAATAAAATTTCATACACATTTAATTTAAATAAAAGAAAGTGAACGCTTGAGTAAAACTCACTTAAGGTGTATCCCGTTTTGTTCTGCTAATATTGAGTTTATTCTTGCGAAATATAATAATGTAAATCTGGTGACTAGACACAGGAAAATGTATAAAAGAAGGTTATAGCGAGAAGAATAAGACGCCTATATCCAATATATCTTCGTTATAAATAAAGCGTAGTGTACGTGTGTCCGTCCGTCCGTCTTTCGATTTCGGCAAATCACTGTAGTTATACGCGACTAAAAATTAAATAAATAACTCGTTTAAAGTTAAATTTATATTATTGTTTTATAATATATCAAACAGGGTGAAAGTTTTAAAAACAATTCTTTATTAAAGGTTTAATTTTAATTTCGCTTTTCGTTGCAATTGCAATTAATATCGTCTAATTAAACCGTAATTAAAACTTAAGCGGGGCACGGTACGTTGCTCATATGTTTTTTTTTTTTCTTTCTTTTTCTAGCGCGCGTACTGTGACGAATTCGAAATATTACATAGTTCGGGCTCCCTAATGTCTTTTAAGAGTGACTTTACGTGAAGGGATCCTAAAGAATGGTGATTTTAAAAGAAAATGAAAATTGAGCGCAAAATAAATGTAAACAAACAACGGAGATCGGCTGCGTATACGAAGAAAGATTATGCCGAATTAAGGTGACGAATAAAGATAAAATAATTTTATTATTTTTAAATTATTATAACTTTTACGTACATCGGACGCTGAAGGTTAAAAGGACGGAGGCCCAAAAGTCCGCCCGAAGGGAGGCTTTTAGGCTAGTTTTAAATAAAAACACAATGTACTCGAGCAACCTTTGCATACACAGTAGCTGTTTTGTGTAGCCATTTTTATCATAGGTAGGATTTGTTAAACAAATATATTTTTAAAAAACTTTCGTTCGCTTGAATGATTACATCAGTCGTGACGCAGCAAATACTAAAATCATAACGGAAGTCAGTAATTGTCAAAGTATATATAAGTACGCCTTTACGGATTTGTTTTTGTTTTTCGATACTGTTTAGGTAAATTTGTTTATGACTAAGCAAATTCTTGTGGCCGGATTGAAACAATCCACAGTTTTATTTTTATTTATTTATTTATTTATCTAACTTTTTCTTTTCCTTTTTTTAAAATTTTTTTTAATCTCTGATCGCATGTGAATTCGAGATGCTTTCACCAAAGTTACAGCATAACGACTCATTCAGCAGAACAATTTTAACAGTAGCACTCGCGAGCCTTGGGTGAACGTGAAAAAAACAAGATTTACACATGCTCACAAGACCACGTCCACTCACTTTATCGATGAGAGCGTCTTTACAATAATTCAGACACCCAGAGCCGGTGCGTTCTACTACCGAACCCCTGGACCGAGGTGGCAGCCCAGTCCTGATTGAAGGCCCCGGGTAGTACTCTGTGACTTCGCTATCAAATAATTTGTTTTTTTATACCTACATTTATATACGTTACAAATTAACCTACACACAACTGGCTATTAAAGAGTAAAACATTTTCACGGATTTTCACGTCATTGTGGGGTGTTTTCATATATATATATATATATATATATATATATATATATATATATATATATATATATATATATATATATATAGGTCCAAATCCGTGAATTCGCCTCGCTCGAAAAAACACTCTATTTTTTACCCATAACATTTAATGTGTTTAAATTGTCCAACTTATGAATAAGAAAAATCTCAAGTAGATGTTAAAATTTGCAGCAAAACATTTATTTATTGATTGATTTATTTAAGATGGAATGATTTATTATGACAGGTCTCTAATTTGGATTTAGATACATTGTATTTATTCTTAATTTCTCTAGTTGAATTCGTAAAAGATATTACATATGATCCATTATTGTGCATGATTAGGTTATAATAAAATTTGTATTTTATATGAACACTACCTTATGAAAAATGAGATGTAGTAGCGGGTTGACGACCGTATTATTGACTGGGTTCGGCAGAGACTCTTACCCTGGGCCAACTCCCAGATAACTGACATAAAAAAATTTTATCGAATGTGTTAAAATTCGTCAACTTTTTAACAAGAAAAATCTCAAGTTGTTTTTCAAAATTGCCGAAAAACATTGTTGATTTATTTCAGACGGAATTATCTATTATGACAGGTCTCTAATTTGTATTTACATATTTTGTATTTATTTTCAATTTTTCTACTTGGTTTGTTCACCTATATTGCATATGACCCATTGTTGTACACAATTAAGCTACAATAAAATTTGTATTTTATATGAAGACTACCTTATGAAATTTGAGATGTGGTAGAGGGGGAAGCCCCGTATCATTGATTGGGGAGGTGCTTGACCCGTATCGTAGATTGGGATGGTGTCAGTCAGTTATGTGCCATGCTTGATATACGCCTAAGCGATCATGTATCTTTCGATACGTGACTGACGAGGCAGATTTTTGTTCCCGCAGTAAGTTGCCATTTCTTTCTGCAGTAGACCAGTTGCTATCCAAGGCTATAGAACCCGGTCTCTCCTGCTATTTACTTATAGCTGGGAGGAGAAGAAGAGGATTCATACCTTTCCCAAGGGTATTAGCACGTAAGTGAATGTAATGGATTCGACTGAAATTCGAACTCGGTTCTCCGATTCCTCAATCCGAGCCGCTTACCCATTATTAGACGCCTTGCATCAGTCCTGCCGACACTCACCATTTCCCATTTTGTGCGCTAATCTGCTAAACATTTCTAACGCAAGAGATGAAAAACATTAGATTTAAACAACGAATTGTGCAATGTTTCACCTAAAGTTTCTTTTGACAAGATTTCCATGTTCAGTCTGTAAGTTGTGCAGTGAAAATAAGGAAGAAAGGGATTGTCAGTGGTCAGGCGCATTCCTGGTAGTGTAGAACTGTTATGTATGTGATGTAAATGCATTGTTAGCGATTTTACTTTACAGAAGCATTGCAAAATTGCAAATGAGGGAGAAAGGAATTGTCAGTGCTCAAGAATTTATTCATGTGCCACCGATGACAGTCTGGAATTCACATATTCCTGATATACCCTGATACTCTAATAGACATCACTAATAGAAAACACACACACACACACACACACACACACATATATATATATATATATATATATATATACAGTGTAACCCGGATATAAGAGAGTTGTCGGGACCGGAGAATAAGTATCTTATATCCGGGTTTCTCTTATATCCGGGTTTGGTCTATTATATATACATTAACACAGGCTCTAATTTGGGACCAGATAAAATCTATCTTATATCAGGGTTGCTCTTATATCCGGGTCTCTTATATCCGGGTTACACTGTATATATATATATATAATTTATTAAAAAATTATAACATAAATATGTTATAAAATCACTACAAAAATTGCCAAGTGATGGTGTTGAACACCATCACTTGATAAGACACCAGAAGTGTTGAAACAATATGCCAATTTTTGTAGTGATTTTATAACATATGTATTTTATAATTTTTGAATAAATAATATTTGCTCTACTCTGTACTGAGCACTCTATTAAGAATAGTATTTTTGGTTACTGGAATTTATTCCGTATACACCAATCCTATACTTGTGTATGTGTGTATATATATATATATATAAATATTGTTAAAGATAACAGACATTTTGTGTCGATAATGCCCCCGTTCACACTGCTCAGGTTGCAGTAGCTGAAGCAGCCAACTGTGGTTTTGAATTGCTACCCCATCCCCCTAACTCACCAGCCTTAGCTCCATCTGACTTCTCCCTGTTTCCTAAACTAAAATCTCACCTACCCTGAGAATTTTCACCGCAGATTGGTAACTAAAGATGAAACCAGGTTTTTCCCCACTTCGAACCTGAATCATAGATTCAAAACAAACCGTAGAAAAACTCTGGTTCTCCACCTCCGAAGAAGTTCAAGCCGGCAGCATCTGTTGGCAAGGTTATGGCTTCTGTTTTTATTATTATTATTATTATTATTATTATTATTATTATTATTCTGAAGACGTAATCATGGAAAAGGGTAAAACTATGAACGCACAGTACTAAGCATCAGAATTTAGACAATTGTCTTGAATTGTGGGATCGACTATCACTAGCGACGTTGTTCTAATTTCTCAGCAAATTGCACTCTCATGAACACCCAAGGTGTGTCACAAAAGCGGACGAACACAATGAAGATAAAAATACCTTTCCTGAGGTATTTATAAATTGTACACTGTTTAATTATTAACGTTTGCAACGAACTATTTTAAATTACAAAATTCTACTTGGATTCATTAAAAGAAAATTACTTACAATATAATACATTATTTACATTATTCGGACTATTGTCCTCATCTTTGTCGCCATATTTATTACAACGTTTCAGCCATTGTACGCTCCAGCATTCTTCAGATGGTTGGAATGTCGAACTGAACCCTTTATTTCGCTCACTGCGGTAGACTGTTATAAATATGGCGACAAAGATGAGGACAATAGTCCGAATAAAGTAAAAAGTGTACATAATACCTCATCTCAGAAATATAGACAGATACTGAAAGGCCGAAACGTTGTAATAAATATGGTGACAAAGATGAGGACAATAGTCCGAATAATGTAAATAGTGTACATAATACCTCATCTCAGAAATATAGACAGATACTGAAAGGCCGAAACGTTGTAATAAATATGGTGACAAAGATGAGGACAATAGTCCGAATAATGTAAATAGTGTACATAATACCTCATCTCAGAAATATAGACAGATACTGAAAGGCCGAAACGTTGTAATAAATATAGTGGCAAAGATGAAGACAATAGTCCGAATAATGTAAATAGTGTACATAATACCTCATCTCAGAAATATAGACAGATAATATAATACATATTTTTAATACATTCGTTTTTGCTGTCAATTTTGACAGCACGGGTACACTTGTAAAATAATAATATCCAATCGCTTCCGAAGTCTGGGTTATTTCGATTGGCAAATGTATTTGCGTAAGGTGCTATCTGATTGAAGTCGTACGACCTGATGGAAAGCACCAGCCATAAGGCAAAACCTTCAGTTGAAGACGAATAACCGTGCGAAAGGAGATAAGAAAATAATGACAATAAAAATTCAGACATGACTAATTTGTGCTACTAATAATAATATAGTCAACAGGTGTTTCTTCCTTACGTGAACATTTTTATATATTCGGCATCAATAAACAATCTATTTCTTTGTTCACACCCTTGAATTAACATCAGGAAAAATTAAACAATGAATTCTATGAAGACGTCAGAATGTCTACAAACAATGCATTTTCACAAAACATTAAGAATCGCTTCAAGACTATAGGCGGTGTAATGGTTAGCAAGCTTTTCTCGATAGAAAGAATTACGACCAGGTAGTGAGTTCTATCATCATTGGATACCCCCTACTTTCGGTCTTGGAAAATCACTCTACAGAGCCGCCCGCTATCAAAAAAAATAATATATATATATATATCCATACTTCAGGAAAGTAAACACTTGTCTTTCGTAGTTTTATCAAATTGCGATAACACTGCTTACTTTAAGGTACGATAAAACCGACTACATTGGCGGCCCTTAGGCAAGAAATGTACGTGCAACAAACCCACTGGACACTTTGGCCAACGTAGCCCAAGCAGTGTTTCGCCGCATTAATAAATGTCAGTAGCTAAAGGCCACCATTTTGAGCATCTATTGTGATTGTAGAGTCCAAAGGTAACTTGTATTAATCTCGTGATGTCTGAATAAATTTAGTATTACAATCTCTATACAGGTTTTTCCTTTCCGGAAGTGTCTATACATTTTTGTGAGGACTCTGTATATATATATATATATATATATATATATATATATATATATATATATATATATATATATATATATATATATATCCAATTCCGTATAAGTTTAATATCAAGGAAGCAGGTTTTCACCGCTCCACGTCAAGACGAAGCAATTGTTTTATTGTCATTATAACCAGTTGCAATCTTAATTTCAATTCTTAAACTTCATAAATGTCTACCGCAGGCAGCTTTTTGTAATCTCCGTTCCTCTCTCTTTCATACACATAGACTCATATATGTACATACACACACACACACATATATATATATATATATATATATATATATGTATATATAAAAAATTATATATAATATATATATATATATAAGAATTATATATATATATATATATATATATATATATATATATATATATATATATATATATATATGATAAAATATACTTTTAAGGTATGCTATATTTATAGGGAAGTTCTCAATATTCCGGATAGAGCGTGTGTAAATATTAAAGTGTATACTGAGGTCAACACCGAGTGGCGACAGACCGTTTCATGCTTGAACGCAATCATCAGGGCCAAGCATGAAACAGACTGTCGCCGCTCACTATTGACTTCATTGTTCACTTATATATATATATACATACATATATACATATATATATATATATATATATATATATATATATATATATATATATATATATATATAAATATATATATATATATATAGATAGATAGATAGATAGATAGATAGATAGATAGATAGATAGATAGATAGATAGATAGATATAGATACGGTATAAGAAACAAATAGGGGACGTTTTTAGATGCGAGATCATTCCAGTATATTCGAGAAGAATCTAGATGATTCGAGAAACATCTAGAAATATGCAAATTAGGTGTTAGCCCCTATAACATAAGTTTTTGCTAAAGGTTGTCAGTTGGTGTAAAAGGAATTGCTGCCAGTATCAACTCCGGCTTTTGAGTCGAGAATTATCATATCCAACCGAAAGAATCTCTATGAAAAGTTGCCGACCAACAAAAACCCAAAAGAGAATTTCATGGAACAAATCTGGTAAATAGACTTTTGTGCTGTTCCTTATTTTATTTTCCATACACACAATAAAAATTAATTCACACCACGGGTATCAAAAAAATACAACTGCGCGGGAATTCACTCCTCACCATACCCTGTGGGGTCAAAAACAAGAACGGCGCACCCAAAAGTTCGGACGTAGTGAAAAGGACACCACGTGGTAAAAAAATATGATTTATTGACCAATCAGGGCTCGACATAAGAAACCCATTTCTTAATCTCCCCGGAGCCTCATCATTCAGATATAAGGAAGGTAGAAACTCTCATCAGACCAGAGGGAGAACAGCGACAAGCCGACATCAAAGCGACACGGACAGCTTCGAACACAAACACACACACACACACACACACACACACACACACACACACAGAATTCAGCAGTTCACACAACAGGCAGTATCGCGTATCAGTGAACATTCCTTCACCCTCTCTTTCTCTCATCTCGCTCGCTACACATCGTCCTACCTTTTCCTTCTCACATTCCCAGTGCCTTTCTTTCTCCTTTTCTTCCACTGCTTTACGGACAATTTCATTTTTGTACAAAAAAAATAATTCTATTTTTTTTTACGAAAATAAACAAAAGTTTATTTTGCTTTATTTGTAGTGTATTTTCCTTTTATTATTTGTCTGGTGGACTTCTTTGCACCCTCAACACTTTTGACTATTTTCATTGACCAAACTAAAAATTTATCTTTATTTACACACTTTTGTGGATTTCCAGTAATAGCAACTAGATTACTTCGCTAGCCTTAACGTAGTAAAGACATTTGATTCTCCACCCCTTCTCTCTCGTAATGCTTCGCCAGTAACTCTGTGTTTTCAGTTTTGTATAGCCAATTATATATCTTGTATATATTTTATTTTGTGTTTTTTTTTTCAGTAAATTAAATATTGTTCGTGATTTAGCTCTGTGTTTTGGCATATCATTATTTTTCCTTTGTTACAATTATCAACACGTAACAATATATATAAGTGTGTAAATTACTGTCTCGAGTAGTTTGTAACACATGTATTTATAATCTCCCTGTTGTTCGCACTGAGGCCAGCGCAACCGACGATTGCGGGCCCTCGGGCAATTTTTGTTCCTAGCGCGGGTGTACGCGCTCGGGCTCCCCACATTAAACCGACCTTGTGTCACAACCTGACCTCTTGGGGGTGGTTGAGTAAATACAAATTCACACACATATATATATATATATATATATATATATATATATATATATAATTGTGTATTTGGGTAGCAATCCTTCTTTTATACAAGTTTCATTAAGGACGTCCAACAAAGTACAGCCATTAAGCTTTTTATTCAATTTTACGTCTGTTCGTATAAGTGATTTCTTCTCTGGACATAAAGTCAGTAAAAACTGTCCACATATTTTATATCCGAGCGCTTTCGGCTATTCTGTTAGCCATTTTCAAAGATTTTATTCTTTATTTTTAAAAAATATTTGTTTAAGAATTTGCTAAATATTTTTGCGTGAACAACATTGATAATTAGGTTCCTGGTTTTATCGGTGCTCTGTAAACTTAGCCTTGTGCCAGACTTGACTAAGTCCAGTGAATCCAGCACATACGTAAACAACATTCCATGCTGATTAACAACCAGTCCATTTCGAAGCTTCAATCGAATCCTTCCCCATTCCCCTACTCAAAACTTCAATTTCGTAGATAACATTACAATGGGGAATGGTGCTGAAAACATAATACTGAACCCGGGGTCTTGCTTGTAGTGTTCGAATTCTGTCGGTGATTAATATGTCTGGAATCTTTTGGTGTCATATTTCTGGCGAATCTGGGAACCCCCGTAAACAAAGAGCAAGCTATCAAAAAATTATTAATGTCAGCATGCTTGCCCGTCGTTGTACGTAATTTCTGAACAGCTATGCACGTACGATATGCAAATGACATATTGTTGATGGCAGACACAGAAAGAAAACTACAAGAACTCCTATTGAAGGGAGTGAAGGAGGGCGCGAAGAAAGGACTAAACATCAATTACAAAAATACAGAATAGATGGTTGTTAAGGAAATGTGCAACATGAAAATTACAATTTGGAGATGCCGAAACCAAACAAGTACAACAGTTTAAATACCTGGGAATTGTTTTAACAGAGTTCAGAAAGTGCAACACTGGAATCCGAAGGCGAAGTGGGATATCAAATGATGCCTTTTTAAAGCTAAGCAGTGTATTAAGAAAACAAAAACCTTTTTATTAGAATCAAAGAAAAGAGAACTGATCTGTTATGCAATATCAGTCCTCCTATATGACAGTGAATGCTGAACAAGCTCTTCACAGATGAAGAAGAGGCATGAAGCAGCCAAAATGTGGTTATACAGAAGGATGCTGAGAATGCCTTAACTGAAAACATGAGCAATGGCAAAATTTTAGAGAAAATGGAAACAAAAAGGAAACTTCTCTTTGACATCAGGAAGAGACACTCGAAATGTGTAGGTCACATAATGAGGAAAGAGGGTTTGGAAAATTTGATACTCACAGGGCAGATTGAAGGCAAAAGGGACAGAGGAAGACAATGCATAATCTACCTATAGAGCTTGAGTAAATGGTTGGTAGAACAAGGTTTAGGAGAGATAGCAAACAGACAAAATATACTAATTGCTACAAAGTAAAGGACATTGTGGAGAGCCATGATCGCCAACATCCTGAAGGGACACGACATAGAAAAGAAGAAGGATAAGTTTGTGTAAATGGTTGATAGAACAAGGTTTAGGAGAGATAACAAAGGGACAAATTTTTTTAAGAATCAGAAAGGAGAAGAAATTGTGGAGAGCCATGATTGCCAAACATCAATTACAAGAAGACAGAAATCAAACAAGTACAACAGTTTATTATCTGACTGTAAATATATAATTTATCTGGACTTATTCAACCTATAGAACGAGTCGATTCTGCCATAATTAGAAGTCCTACCAGGATTTATTATTGGAGACAACAATCTTAACAACATAAAGATATGCAGATGACACAGTGTTGACAGCAGACACAGAAAGGAAACTACAAGGACTCCTACAGAAGGTAGTGAAGGAGGGCGCGAAGAAAGGACTAAACATCAATTGCAAGAAAACATAATGCATGGTTATTAGCAAAAGGAACAGCTCAACATTGTTGTAATGGAATGTCCCGCACTCCTTATTACTTATGTGGACTGACTATATCAGTAGATATATACAGTGAGCAGAGGGTATACCAGGGGGGTTGCTTCGGCAATTAATTGGAGATTCGTCTCCAGATGAGCTGGTCGAACACTCTGCGTTCGGGCGGAGAGGAACCCAGACGAGGCTATGCCGAAGAACAGAGTCTCGTCTGGGGTGGTAGACAGCTACCCCACCCCGTTTTTTACGGGGTCTACGGAGAATTTTTGCCCGAGCCTACGGGCTCGGATACCCCACGTTAAATTTGGCCTTGTGCCACATCTGACCGCGTGTGGCGGTTGGCAAATATCCTTGCTTCGGCAATTAGTTGGAGATTCGTTTCCAGCCGTGCTGGTCGAACCCTCTGACTTCGGACGGAGAGGAACCCAGACGAGGCTATGTTTAAGGGCAGAGTCTCCTCTAGAGTGGTAGACAGCTACCCGACCCCGTTTTTTACGGGGTCTATGGGGAACTTTTGCCCGAGCCTACTGGTTCCCTTTTTTCCCCGCATTAAAAAAGGCCTTGTGCCATATCTGACCACGCCTGGGGTAAGGTAAATATTCTTGCTTCAGGAATTACTAGCCTGCCAACCGATTCCCTGTTTTTTAAGTAGTGTATTCTCTTTTACAATAAAACGCTCTTTCTTTCATCTTGGCGCGTGTTGCTGTTCCTTCCCTCAAGTACCACCTTTGTCTTTTTGTAAGCTCTTTAAGGATACAACAAACATGCAAATTACAATTTGGAGATACCGAATCCAAACCAGTACAATTTAAATATATTGTAAGTGGACAGAAAGTGTAACACTGGAGTGTAGTTAAATATGCCTTCCAAAGTATTAAGAAACGAACTTATTTCATTACAAACAAAGAATAGAGAACCGATCAGTTATGTAATATCACTCCTGCTATATGTTTGTTTGTTTGTTTTTTGGGGGTTTTATGGCATATCAACCACTATGGGTTATTTAATGCCAGATCCAATTTCCACATATTTATTAAATATATATACTTTGTAAACGTAATTTAAGGATAACGTTGGCAACATCATTGTTTCAAAAAACGTGTAGCTGGAAACATCATTGTTTCAAAAAACGTGTAGCTGGCAACATTATTGTTTCAGAAACGCACAGTTGGCAACACCACCGCTTCAAGGACGCGGATGTAGTTTGTCGTCATACCCAGGACGCCCTGCTATATGTAAGTGAATGCTGAACAACCTCCTCACAGACGAAGAAGAGGCTTGAAGCAGCCGAAATGGGGATCTACAGAAGGATGCTGCGAATGCCATGGACTGGGCATGTGAGCAACATCGAAGTTTTAAAGAAAATTAAAACAAAATGGTAACCTCTTCTTGACATCAGAAAGAAACATTTGAAATTGCTAGGGGGCATAATGAAGAAAGAGGGTTTGGAAAATGTTATACTCACAGGGCAGACTGAAGGCAAGTGGGACATAATGCAAAAAACGCAGGCATACCTAGCGAGCTTATGTAAATGGCTGACAGAACAAGGTTTAGTAGAGATAACAAAAAGACAAAAGTTAGTAAGTGTTACAAAGGAAAGGAAATTGTGGAGAGCCATGATTACCCATGTCCTGAAGGGACACGGCAAAGAGAAGAAGAAGAAGAAGAAGAAGAAGAAGAAGAAGAAGAAGAAGAAGAAGAAGAAGAAGAAGAAGAAGAATGACTAGCTTGTGTTAATGGTTGACAGAAAAAGGTTTAGAAGAGATAACAAAAAGGCAGAATTTATTTAGAGCTACAAAGGACAGGAAAGTGTGGAAAACCATGATCGCACACGTCCTGAAGGGATACGCCCAGAAGGGAAAAAGAAGAAGAATGACGAGCTTGTGTAAAATTTTTGGCAGAACAAAGTTTATGGGAGATAACAAAAAGGCAATATTTATTTAGAGCTACAAAGGACAGGAAAGTGTGGAGAGCCATGATCGCCCACGTCCTGAAATATCTCACCGGTTAATAATAAGGGGCGCGTATTAATTTCATCTCCTCAACGAAGGCACGTCAATTCATTTGCGATATGATCATTCAGTTCGGCGAACACAAGCAGGGCACGTCCACGTTACGCCTGCCTGCTCCTTGGCCTCGACCTGCATTTCGCCTTATCTTTGAAATCGGAACACAACTACCAACCGATAACAGTAACGTTTTAACCTGTCAATAACACATGGGTGATTAATTCTTTGGTCGCTAATAAGAGAGAAAGTCGTAAATCACGATGCTCTCCCCCTCCCCAATCGGAGGCAGTGTAGACAATCGATCCACTTTCAAATATTTTCCTTCAATGCGACAGAAACGGTTACAATTGTTTAATTCTTCTTCTTTTTAAATGTGCCGTGTCCCTTCAGGACATTGGCGATAATGCCTCTCCACAACTTCCTATCTCTTAGCAGTTTTTCTCTGCCATCCATTCGCACAAGCTTATCAGGTACATTATATATTTATATATATATATATGTTATTATTATTACTATTATTAATAATATATGTTCATTTTATATATATATATATATATATATATATATATATATATTTAAAATTATTATATATAATCTTAATTATATAATTATATAATATTAATATATTATACTATATATATATATATCAAATATTTATTTTATATATATATTGATATATATATATATAAATATATTATATATATATTTGATACATATATATATATATATATATATATATATATATATATGTATACAGTATATAATTGATATATATATATTACATATATATAGAGTATAATATATTTTATAACTATATTATTTATATATATATATTATATTTATTATATATATATATTATGTAAAATATATATTTATATATATAATGCATATATATATCCCTCAACAGTATACTTAATAGCCCTGTTGTAATACATTTCGAGCACGGTTTTATTAACATCAGCATTATATGTGCGATATATTACAACTATATATATATATATATATATACTTATTATATATATATATATATGCTATATTCATCGAACCTGTGGCGGTACACACACACACACACACACATATATATATATATATATATATATATATATATATATATATATATATATATATAACACGGAAAAAATTATAGATATTATAGTATTTATTACATTTACCGCCCTGAATGTTCGAGAAGTTTCGTAGAAAATATGTGTCCTCCGAAAGGAATCGAACCTGTGTCCTATACGGTACTATCAATCTGGCGTGCTATACCACTTAGCTACAGAGACTGCGTTTTGGTTATATATATAATAATAAAAACAAAAAAAAAACAGTAATTTGTTCCTCTTCTACTGTTGCTCACTACTATAGCACATCAGATAGTTCCGTGTAGGACACAGGTTCGATTCCTGTCATATTTTCTACGAAATTTCTCGGATATTCAGGACGGTAAATGTAATTAATACTGTGTATTATAAACAGATCATTTACTTAAATAATTGTATCAATAAAAATAACGTATAAACCGAAATAAATATATAAACCGGTATGTACAAAAATCTTTCGGGCATACCCCTCAGCTACTGTCAGTGTCATGTCATTTTTGCAGTCATCAAACGAGAAAGAGGAACCACAGAAGAAAAAGGATTGCATGATACTGAAAATGACTGATGTCTACGTGTGCACACATCGACCAGCAACATCGCGAACAACCACAAATAAAACTGAAATTTGAACGTTGGTCTCACTTTTCTCTCTCTCACACACACGCATGCACACACGCATGCACACACACACATACACACGTCCTGGGTACGACGTTAAACTGCATCCAACAGCAAGGCCTCTGATCAGGAGGTTTTGAGGAAGCGTGAAACCACCTCTTAATTGCTGGTGTTCGCAGGTCCACCCTGACCCGGGGTGGTAGCACCTGTTGGGGTCCCAGCTATGGGTAAATAATGAACTTCCAGGTCTTTTCCAGCACATTGAAACAATGATGTTGCCAACTACACTTTTTGAATCAATGATGTTGCCAGCTATACGTTTTTGAAACAATGATGTTGCCAGCTATACGTTTTTGAAACAATGATGTTGCCAGCTATACGTTTTTGAAACAATGATGTTGCCAACTACACTTTTTGAATCAATGATGTTGCCAGCTATACGTTTTTGAAACAATGATGTTGCCAACTATACGTTTTTGAAATAATGATGTTGCCAGCTATACGTTTTGGAAACAATGATGTTGCCAGCTATACGTTTTTGATATATTTAGTAAATACTGGATCTGGCATTAAATAACCCATAGTGGTTGATATGCCATAAAACCCCAAACAAACACATACACACGCACATAGATAGATAGATACATAGATAGATAGAAGTATGAATATAAACTAAACAACGAGATATTAGCAACAGTATATGCGTGCGATAACGTGCATACGCAGATAAGCAAATAAATATATCTGCAATTTAATTTATAGTGCAAAGAAAACAGTACTCAGTTCTCTCAAGCAGAGCTATGAAGTATATATTAATAAATACACTTATAGCTTCGGCCACCGCAAGGAAATTTTTCTCGCCGGAGTCGATCCTTCAAATCTACAAATCGACCATTCGCCCTTGCATGGAGTATTGCTGCCATATATGGTCCGGTGCACCTTTTGTTTGCCTCAATTTTCTTGATAAGATCCAGAGACGGGTGTGCAATGTAATTGGCCCTGATCTGGCATCTCGTCTGCAATCGCTCTCTCACAGACGTGCCGTCGCCTCCCTCTGTCTTTTTTACAAATACTTTCATGGTAACTGCTCCGATGAGCTGCTTTCGCTGGTTCCCAGACGTCATGAATTTAAGCGTTCTACTAGGCTGGCATCCCGCTCACACCCTTTCACTGTCGAAACTGTTAAATGGCTCGCACTTCTGGCCTGTGGAACTCCCTCCCCTTTTCCTGTTTCCCTGATAGCTATAATCTCCAACTATTCAAATGTAATGTCAATCGATGTCTCCAGATGCCTTGATCTATCCCCTATCCTTCTCGTCATCTTTTCCTCTATCACTCCTATTTGGTCTCACTCCAATTCTCTGTAACCCCTTGCGTGCTAGAGGGTTCCCGCCTTACTTGGGGTGAAACGCTTAAAAAAAAAACAACACTTATACATCTCGGTGTTCACGAAATAAATATTATAAACGAAATGGATAATTAAAGTTTCTATCTTCTTATTATCATTATAATGCTCTGTGGTCTACATTGAGCTCTCCCTGGAATTATAAAGAGAGAGTGGGGAAGAGAAAGATTGTGGACATAGGAATCAACACTGTATAGTGACTGAAAATTTCACGCCTTAATGCGATCTTCTGACCAAGTGAACACACATATTATTATTATTATTAATATTAACTAGAAATACTCATGAAAATTTCCCGGTTTTTCTATCTCTGATGAACCCTAATTCATAAGTTAATGATAGAGTAAGCTCATGGCGAGTTCTACGACAAGAAAATATCCATAGAAATTCCCCTATCGCAACGTTAAATATTTGATCTTTACAACTTTAACGAAATATTGCTTGGCCTTTTTTTAAGACGTGAGTAAAAAATGAAAAAGATTAGAAATTGATAATTTTTTCAGTTCCACTAAAACAAAACTTAAAAACATGCGAATATTATCGCTTCTTCTTTCACATAATTTCTGGTGAAAATAAAGACAAAAATTGCCCAGCATTTGCATATTTTTTATTAAGTTGGTCCTAAGCTTTCGGCTCACATGAGCCATCCCCAGAGTGGTTATCCACCGTTAAAGATGATATTTTGTTATTTGTGACATAGAAAATTGCTATGCGACAATAACAGTTGCGGAATAGAAAATGCAGATAGTAAGTTCAAGATGCGGTTCTATGACGTCATACCACGCAATAGACTGGACGTATGACAACAAAACTAATGTCTAGATGCAGTGTGTGTATATATATATATATATATATATATATATATATATATATATGCACATTTCATTAAAAACGACTAACAAGGTGCTTTTATTTATTTTTATTATTTTATTAATGAATTAAAAAATATAAAGCAAACGCTGATTAATAACGGATTTCCTAATCAATTGTTGGATTTCCACATTAGGCGTTTCTTGTCCAAGGTAACTAATAGCAACGGCGAGAAAGAAACATAAACAATAATATTAATATTTTTTATAAAAATCAGATGAACGAAAATTATAAACAGGATGAATGCAGAATTAAGAACATTATAAAAAAATGCATAACACCAGTTGATAATAGCAAAAAAATTAGATTAATTATTCATTATAAAAAATTTAAAACCTCTAACCTTATAGTTAAAAATAACAATTCACCCCCTAGAACCAAATTAAATAGAGCAAATATTATTTACGAATTCAAATGCCCATTAAGGAATTGTATTCCTCAAGAATCAACTTTCGTAAATAATTATATAGGTCACACTACAAATTGTTTAACACGCAGACTAACTCTACACCTTTCTGACAATAGCTCAATTAGATCTCATTTAAATATTCATGGAGACCTACCGGACACTATTCGGAACATACTTGTCGACAACACTAATATAACAGCATCATCCACATGCAAAAAAAAAAAGGCTAAAAATAATGGAAGCCTTATTAATAAAAACAAACAAACCAACACTTAATAATATTAACTTTGAACATGGACATAATATCTTGACCGTGTTTTGAAAGAGAAAAATGAAACCTTTTATAAAACATACATATAACAAACTATTTCTAATTCTAACAGTTGAAATATAATCCTTGAAAATGGCTAAATGTATAGCCGAAAGCGCTCGGATAAAAAGAACATTCGGATAGTTTTTATATAATTTATCATCCGAAAATAAAAACATTATTAGATCGCATGAGAAATTGTATAAAAAAATAAATAAAAGCACCTTGTCTGTCGCTTTTAATGAAATGTGTATGAAAGAAGAATTGCTGCCTAAATACACAAATATATATATATATGTGTATGTGTGTGTGTGTGTGTGTGTGTGAAAATGAAATGACTAGATATTACCAACCGTATATGTGCGTTAGCGTGCATACACATGGAAGCAAATAAATATTTACTCAATTTAATTTAAGGTGTAAACAAAAAAGCGTTCAATGTGGTTAGGCAGAGGTAAGAAGTATATAATGATGGATATACATATACTTACATTCGAAGTGCAACTTAATGTTTCGTTGTTCTTCCAACTCATCAGGCACGAATTATTACTTTTGATTTTGAAAGAAGTAATCAAAATAAGTCGTGCCTGATGAGTTGGTAGAACAACGAAACTTTTCGTTGCACTTCGAATGTAGGTATATGTATATTTATTAATATATATATATATGTGTGTGTGTGTGTGTGTATATATATATATATATATATATATATACATTTTGAATTGGACATAGTCCGACAATTTATTAAAGACATTTTTGATATGTTTAACATTCTTTTTTTTAATACTTGTATCTATAAAAAGAACATTAAACATATCAAAAATGTCTTTAATATATATATATATATATATATATATATATATATATATATATATATATATATATAAGTATGTATATATAAGAATTGGGCAAGGCCTTATTAACAAAACACTCTGATGCTGTCGGCTACTGCGGAAAGTTGTAAACAAAGTTGCTCGACAAACTAATGGTTTCTCGATTAAAAAAAATGCCAGTCCATGTGGAGTTGCCGGACCATGGGGTAACGGATTAAAGAAATCAGAATGTCTATATAATTTCTTAGATACAAAAATTAAACGTATCTGTTAAAAGGAGGACAAAGCATAGACAAAATTGTTCGACTTCCACCCTAAAATCCCCAGCCATTATGGTTTACCAAAAACACATTTCGATGCAACCGTATTATATTTGGAATCGGTTATTCTCTCCATAGACTAGCAAGAACCATTGCAAAAAAATCTAATACCACTTCTTGGAACGGTTAGACGTTTAAATATTACAACTTTCAGCGATCTGGTCGAAACACTCAAAAACGTAATTATGAAAAATGCACTCGTGGTTCGTTTATATATTAAATCCTTATTCACTAACGTACTTCGACATGGTGTACTGATTAGCAAGCGTATCTCGGTAGATCATTTACGACTGGGTAGTGAGTTCGATCCTCAATAGGTTCTCCCTCCTTTCGGCCTTGTGCCACATCTAAGCTATACTTAGTAAATCACTATAAACTAACGGACCTGTTAACAATTATCAGAATCTCTTAAAAAGAAACAAAAAATCATTTAGTACATTCCCAAACTAACCTCTCCCTATCAATGGATAAAATTATGAAAATTTGCTGACACATTGCAAACAAATGTTAACCTTTAGCACTCTGCATAATTAATATCATTTCCCTTTCCACTGCATTCTTTTTTACGAGGCCTCTCAATTGCAGCATCCTTATTGTTAATTTCACTCAAAGGTGTTTTCTGTTGCCATAGCAGGATACGACAGCACAACTATGAAATTCAAACGCACTATTGTTCAGGGATCAGAGTCATTTTCAGTGGCAGAGTAAACTTTTTAAACAGTAAATGAAGTCACATACAGAGTGATAAAGATTAATTGACATTTACTACCCCAGAAACACGCGACTGGTGGGGATGGGGATCAAGCCTGAATTGGGGGCCCC
>OZ038507.1:60522001-60529501 GCA_964036315.1 Acanthosepion esculentum
AGAACACCGGATTATATATCTTACTGTTATTTTTATTTATATATACATATATATTATATATATATATATTGCATACAGTACATATGTAATATAAAATAATAATAATATATAATAGCTGGCTACTCGTATTCGAGGATACCTGTCTACTAGGGCTGTTAGTCAATCCCTATTGCAGACGCTCGCTCAGGCACATTTGTGTTTGTAGTTTATACTGCAACTATGCTGAGCAAACGAGTTTCAATTACAGTTTCTGGGAGAGCATGAGCAACAATCTGAACAAGGCCAGCACGCTGAAACCCTCGGTCACGATGACTTGTGACTTTGTGCTAGCACAGCTATCGACGATTTCACTCACAATGCTTGGGTCGACCTGTGGTATGGTTTTCAGGCCGTATGTATTAACTCATGCACACACATTCGTACTCACAAAGACTCAGTAGAAAAAAATCACTGTTAATAACTGATTCTCGAATTCCCACCCCTTGAAAATCAAATTACCCATCTGTGGAACGCGCACCCCACTTTTGGAACAACGGTGTTAGAAGTACACAGTTGAAGTAGACTTTAGAAGGAACCGGAAACCTAATCCTGAACAAGAAACAAGGGATAAACCACTACTCCTGTTCAAAAGAGTGGGAAGGAGTGTGAGCCGGGCGATAGCCGCCTATCTACTCATATTGAGGAGAAAATAATTCGTAAATAAAATTTCAGAGTTCAAACGGAGATGTTACAAGTACAGAGTTGAAGTAGACTTTAGAAGGAACCGGAAACCTAATCCTGAACAAGAAACAAGGGATAAACCACTACTCCTGTTCAAAAGAGTGGGAAGGAGTGTGAGCCGGGCGATAGCCGCCTATCTACTCATATTGAGGAGAAAATAATTAGTAAATAAAATTTCAGAGTTCAAACGGAGATGTTACAAGTACAGAGTTGAAGTAGACTTTAGAAGGAACCGGAAACCTAATCCTGAACAAGAAACAAGGGATAAACCACTACTCCTGTTCAAAAGAGTGGGAAGGAGTGTGAGCCGGGTGATAGTCGCCTATCTACTCATATTGAGGAGAAAATAATTCGTAAATAAAATTTCAGAGTTCAAACGGAGATGTTACAAGTACAGAGTTGAAGTAGACTTTAGAAGGAACCGGAAACCTAATCCTGAACAAGAAACAAGGGATAAACCACTACTCCTGTTCAAAAGAGTGGGAAGGAGTGTGAGCCGGGCGTATAACCGCCTATCTACTCATATTGAGGAGAAAATAATTAGTAAATAAAATTTCAGAGTTCAAATGGAGACGTTAGAAGTACAGAGTTGAAGTAGACTTTAGAAGGAACTCGAAACCTAATCCTGAACAAGAAACAAGGGATAAACCACTACTCCTGTTCAAAGACATGGGAACTGTGTGAAGCAGGTGATAGACAACCCTGTCTAGTCCTATTGAAGGGGAAATTATAAATAAAGAAATAAATAGTTTCGGCAGTTGTGCCCTCTCGCCTTCTTCAGGTCTGTCGATCAGGGGAACATTCAGTGAATTTCAAACTGAACACTTTATTTAATCTACGTGGATAGATTGTTCTCGTTATACTCTCCATGTCCACAAATATTTCGTTTTGCTTTTAATTATACTTAGTTATTGCTAACCCTATTTTGACTGAGTTTAACTCTGTGGCTTACGCTCACCTCAAGTTGGAACACTGGTTCCCGCACGATCACCAAAGTTAAGCAACATCGAGTCTGGTAAGTATCTAGATGGGTGACCACTAGAGAATACCAGGTGCTATGGGCTTGGATGTGTGGGTGGTGTAATCGATAATTGGCTCAACATTGTTAATCGGGAAGTCAAATTTCAATTCAAGTTGGGTTCGTTATATTCACTTATGTGTAGATACCCTTGGGAAAGGCATGAATCCACATGTTCTCCAACCCCTAGCTATGGGTTAATTAATAAGATTTGTATCACTAAATCATTATTATCTCCCCACCCTGCAAAAAGAGAAATTATTACAATCTAAAAACATATTGTCTGGCTTTAATTAACCTGCAAAGGGTTTGTTACGAAGTAGAGTACTCTCTGGAATAGATGTTGTCATGTCAACAGGTGGTAGCTCGAATGACATTTGCTGTGGTATACTGTTTTTACAGCAATACCTCATTTATATACAATACTACACTTCCCTGAACTGAAATAGCCTTATGCATTTCGTTGATCTTTGACTTTAATTATTCTTGGGAATCTAAATTGTCTTTCTTGGTGTGTATCTTGATTTCTTGTTATAGGGGACTGACTTAGGTCTGAGTTCATTTTCCTCTTCCGTCTCCACGTCGAATTTCGGGTCATTATTATCCATAGATTGTTCTGTTTCACTTCTGGATTCATTAGTACCCTCCTCCTTTTCATGTTTTTCACAGAATGGAACCCGAGTATATAGAAATGAACAAAGAATCTAAATTTGTCCATTTCTATATCCCCCAGTTCCATTCTGCTTCTGAATTGATCCGCATGGGCCAGTACATTTTGTCCATTTTTCGTTAGTATTGCTGTAGTGTGTCTTTCTGTCCTACAAAGTTTGCCTTATCTGGATTAGATTCTTTGTCTTTTTTATACCATACACTTTCATTGATGAAATGACATTGTAATCGAAGCTCTAATCTGTCTACCCATTAATGCAGTGAGACTTTGTGGTTTTCCGGCATGTGGAATTCTCCTATAGCTTAACAGTAATCTTGGTTAGTAACTCTCTACGTTATCATTATATGGGGAAAATCCGTTTAGTTCCATTTTTACAATCTGCACCATTCTTTGCGCAATTCGACTGTGGGTGGCAAGGTAGTGTTTTATACTGAAGGCATCGAATAAGCTTTAGCCATGAGCACAGACTTCCATCGCAAAATTCTGGTACGTTATCTGAGACCAAAGTTTTAGGCACCCCGTTCTTTGAAAATATTGTTCTTAATATTTGTTTTACAGTGGTGGCTTTTCTGTCAGCAACCTTAATTAATTTGGGCCATCCTGAAAATAACTCCACCAAAATTAAAAATCGCCCCATGCCTTTAATACGGGCATGATCCATATGTACCCGAGCCCATGGGTTTTTTTTCTTTAGGCCACAAGTAAATTTTGTTTTGCCAAAAGTTTTTTTTTTATTTCAGCACATTTTGGGCAGCTTTTTACATAGTCTTCTACATCTGAAGAATATCTTGGCCACCACGCTTGTAATTTCAATCTCATTTGAAGATTATAGTCATCGGGGAACCAAGTAAGGGGAAGGGAGTTCAACGGACGAGAAGTGCAAGAGAAGAAGCTGTTTGAGTAGAAGCGACGGTTACGTTTAACCGTTTTGACTGTGAAAAGGTGGGATCGAGATGCTAGCCTGGTTAAATTCATGCAATCTGGAAACCAGCGAAAGTAGCTCGTCGTAACAGTTGACGTGAAAATCCTTGTAGAAGAGACAGAGGGAAGATACGGCATGTCTGTGGGATAGCGATTGTAGACGAGATGCCAGATCGGGACCAATCATATTGCACATTCGTCTCTTGATTTTCTCAAGGACCTCGAGACGTACAGCGTGTTAATCAGAGAGTTGAGTTCATTATCCCATGGGTTCATGATATTCACTTATGTGCAAATACCAACTTCTCCCACCTCTTCTCCCTCCAGCTATGGGTTAATTAGTGCGACTTGTATCACTAAACCATTATTATCTCAAAAAAAGATTCTTACAATCAAATAAAAAAATTGTCTGGCTGTAAATAACCTGCAAGGGGTTGATAAACCATAAAAAAACAACCAGGCAATAGAAGGCGTCAGATACTTTCTGAAATGATAGAATGAGCTGACCATTTTACTAACATCTTCAGCAGTGGTTTGCATATATGAGGTCACTACTAAGTGCTATTGGTATGCCTTACTCTGTACTATCTTTTGGAGCATCGGTGACTAAACTGGTTCCCTTACCAGGCTTTTCTTGTGAAGCGGGTGTGAAGAGAGCTCGCTGTCAAAGGGTGGTTGTACCGTCTTGTAGGGTCAGCAGTCATCTAGCACAATGGGATAGACTGGACTGAATAGCTATGTATGCAGACAGTGCAGTATTGACACAGCATTGCCGGGCAGGCGGGTGTGAAGAGAGCTCGCTGTCAAAGGGTGGTTGACACAGCATTGCCGGGCAGGCGGGTGTGAAGAGAGCTCGCTGTCAAAGGGTGGTTGTACCGTCTTGTAGGGTCAGCAGTCATCTAGCACAATGGGATAGACTGGACTGAATAGCTATGTATGCAGACAGTGCAGTATTGACACAGCATTGCCGGGCAGGCGGAGAGCATCTAGACAACATTTTATCTGCCAATAAAATCAACAACCATGTGTTTGTGTCGAAGTTGAGCCTTCAAGTTTGAGGACATCGACTTTGGCCTGACCTGGAGTGGGACAGGCTCTGTCAGGTCTACTTACTAGTGACACATGAATGAATCTCTCAACTCAGATATATGAAAGGAATTTCTCAGTTGGTCAGCTGCGCAGTGTCCTACGACCACACCCAGTCATGGGATTGATGATTGAGAGTGGGAGAGAACTTGAGAGACATTTGAATCAAGACGCCTTACTTGGAGCTTAACCATCCCACTATGACTGGTGAAAAACTGAAGATTTTTAGAATTAGTAAGTTAACTCTTGATATGCCAGACGTTTTTTTTTTCTTATCAGAATTCATCTTTCACATTTACAAATTTATCATCCATGCATGCATTGAATATTGTTGCCATATCTGGACTGATGCTCCTACTGTATATCTCGAGATTCTTGACAAAATTCAAAGAAAGGTTTGTAATGTTATCGGTCCTAACCTGTCATTTCGACTGTAGTTACATTTCCACCATTGTCATGTGACTGTTCTTTGTCTTTTTTACAAATATTTTCATGGCAATTGTCCTGACGAGCTTTCCTCCTCAGTACTTCAACTGCATGAATTTAAGCATGTGACTAGATTGGCAACTAGGTCTCACTGTTTTTCCACTGAACTCAGTCAAAGCAACCATATGTTCTATTCTAATATTTTATTTTATCGCACTTCTTGACTGTGGAACTCTCTTCCAGTTTCTTGCTACCCTGACACCTACAATCCTTAGAAATTCAAATGCAACACCAATCATGATTATCTGTCTTCCTGAAACCTGTTCTTTTATTGTCCTTTCTAATCACTAAAGTCTTCTCTTTCTCTTTCACTCCCAGTAACCCCTTGCGTCTTAGTGGCATTATCACCATCTTCTACTCTTCCTGAAACCTGTTCTTTTATTGTCCTTTCTCTGTACTATTATTCTTCTAAATTCTCTTTCACTCCCAGCAACCCTATGTGTCTTGGTGCCATTATCGCCATCTTCTGTCTTCCTGAAACCTGTTCTTTTATTGTCCTTTCTCCTCACTTTAAGTCTTCTAAATTCTATTTTACTCCCAGTAACCCTGTGTGTCTTGATGGCATTATCACCTTGTTTGGACGTGAAATAATTAAAATAATCAGTTCATAAATACAAAAAACCTTTCACTTGTCTCAGTGAAAACTCGGAAACTCATCGCCATCCTGCATGGCGGAGTATGTGTCCCACATTCGGAATCATTGATACAGCAGAAGATTCAATGAGGAATTAAAGGAATAACAATAGCTTTGCCTGCACTACAGTAGGCACTCTTATTAGTCACAGTATAAGAGTATGTACTCAGTACCTCCCTCTCATTCTCAGCCATTCTCTCTCACTCTCCCTTCTCCCACTCCCTAGTAGGTTTCATCCATTTTCACAGAAACTTTGCCCCCACCCTTTTTCCCTAGTTGTCGGTATTACTCTCACCATTGTAGTTTCAAACGTCTCTATTCGCGCATGCGTGTCAAATCGGAAGAGGGGGAGAAGGATGGGTGGAAGGGAGAGCTGGTAAATACATAGAACTTGAACTACATTTTTTTTTTGTTTAGTTTTTTTTGGGGGGGGTGCTGGGGGGGGGGGGTCCTTCTTTTTTGTATCATCCTCTGGGTGAGTAAACGAGCAGGAAGAGTTGTGAGCCCCTCCGCAATGTTGTTTTTAACTCCAATGAAATGATTGATTCATCTGTAATTCTCACACAAGCAAGACATAAACACACACACACACACACACACAGACACACACGCACGCACAGACACACACACGCATGCACACACGCACACAGACAGACACGCACACACGCACACAGACACACACACACACACACACACACACACACACAGACACACACACATGAATGAAGACTATGCTTTAAGTAATAAAAGTTTTCAATTTGTATCCGTTTCAGCCTCATTTGCTATGTCAGTCTATCATTTTTATATTCATTTCTATTGCTGCACAGAAGACATTTGCAATTTCAGTGTCTGTTTACATTTCGATACTTTCGTTTATAATCCGAGTTTAAATATTTAATTTGAACTCTGATAGGATTTAATTATTTTTATTCATATTTGGCGAGCTTTCATGATAATACGCAGATGGTTTAATACCGGGGTCAGCCACCTACGGCGCACCTGCCACACGTGGCACACCAAGCAATTTCCAATGGAGGGGTGGTAGGATGGAAAATAATTTATCGCTCACAAGGACGCGGAGATGCTTTTTGAACACTATTAAGTGCCTAACTTTATAGTTAGGCATTTATTCAGCAAACAATAATCAGAAAGTTAAAGAAATAGAGTTAGGCACATTTTTGGCAAACAATACTTGCAAAGGACAAAAAGAAATAAAGTCAGGCGCAGGATGTGTGTGTGTGTGTAACGAATGCACGGCAGCAATTTTAGACAGATTTGCACCAAAATTTACATGCACATGCTCCAAGTTAGCATAAATGCCAAGACTGACTTTGCATTTCCCAACTCCAATCGATAGTAGAAATAATCAATTTTTTCATGCTTCTACGGTAGTTTTCATGTAATTTGCGATGTAGTTTTCATGTAGTTTAGTGAGAGCCTATGGCTGGCTGCCACGAATAGGCAGGAAGATTCTATTGGCCAGCGTGAGAGCCAACAGCTGATTGGCATGAATGTTAACTAGCATGATAGCATGCAAAAAAATCGATAGCTGCATTCGTCACAAGTGGGAAAAATTTAAATCTACATGGCACTTTACTCCAATTGACTAATTCCCTTGCTTAAACTCAACATTGATTCTGATTCCGCAGAACTGGGTTGGGTGTGAAAAAGTATGTTGTTAACATTCTTTTTTCATTCGGTTCTTACAGTTACGAGTCCTTTTTTAAAGCTGATCGTTTTGCGTTCATTTTGTTTAGTTCTTTTTTCGTAACAGATTTAATGCTTAGTATAGAGCTTAGAAAAAATTTGCAGTGTGAGATAGGCAAGAAGTAAGGCATGTGGCAACATCAGCATGGCAAAGGCACTCCTTTAAAGGCAAGGAAGGGCAAAAATATTTTAAGTCAAGTGATAGCGATTGCTGTATGAGTCATACGATTTTTGAGTCAAGCACGGGTAACTCCGGGC
>OZ038507.1:60549501-60587001 GCA_964036315.1 Acanthosepion esculentum
ACTTTTAAAAATAAGAGATTTATTTCCTCACCAGTAGCACATCTGTGACTTTCATGCAAGAAATGTCATTGCGTGTGAAATACAGAGTTGTTCTACTGGTGAGGAAAAAATATATAAATATAAAAAAAAATTCTTCTAATTTTTAAAGTATATATATATATATATATATATATATATATATATATATATATATATATATATACACACTTTAAAAATTATAAGTTTTTTCATATATTTTCCTCTTTAAGATAGATAGTTAACACCCTCTGACCTCTGTCTGATGTCTATCGTCTGACTTAAACATTGATAAGTGCCGACTCTGTATTAGGTATTTTCGGTTGACCCTTTGGCTTCTAATATCACTTTATTACAGTTAACGCCTACTTTCTGTTTCCTCTAGATCTATGGGAATCCTACATTGGGGTTGAAAAGACAGACGACAACTTTTATCGGCGGCCGATATAGTCTATTCCACCCATGAGGTAAAACAATTTTTTTGATTATTCATCATACCTGTATCTGCATAAATAAAATACATCGGGCTCTCTTTTGTGGATCAGTTTTAATATTTTTATATTACTAGGGCCCCCTTGGATTATATTAAATATTTTATTGTATATACATAAATATTACTGAATATTGATTATTACTGAATATATATATATATATATATATATATATATATATATATATATATATATATATATATATATATATATATATATATATATATATATATATATTGAACAATAAAAAATATTAAAAATTAAAATCTTCCGACACACTGGGTTGTATATTAATATTCTTTCGATTTCATAATTTTTTCATTTAGATTCCTCGACTAGTTTCGGCTAACATGGCCATCGTCAGGAGAAAAAAAATTCTGCTTCCTGGTAGCAGTGAACTATATGTACAGTGTAACCCGAATATAAGAGAAACTCGGATATAAGAGCGATTTTCTCTGGTCCCAAATTAGAGCCTGTGTTAATGTATATATAATAGACCAAACCCGGATATAAGATAAACCCGGATATAAGAGACTTCTTCTCCGGCCCCGACAACTCTCTTATATCCGGGTCACACTATATATATATATATATATATATATATATATATATATATAAGGCTCAAACACTAATATTCCATGGTTAATTTATTACATTGGAATCGTATATATATATATATATATATATATATATATATATATATATATATATATATATATATATATATATATATACACACACACACACACACACACACACACACACAGAGGCAGACAGACAGAGAGAGAGAGAGAGAGAGAGAGAGAGAGAGAGAGTGTGTGTAACCCGGTGGAGTAATGGATAACGGCTTGGATTGAGGAATCGGTGAGCCGAGTTCGAATTCCAGTCGATTCCATTACATTCACTTACGTGCTAATACCCTTGGGAGAGGTGTGAATCCTCTTCTTCTCCCTCCAACTATGGGTAAATAGCAGGACAGACTTGGTTCTATAGCCTTGGATGGCAACTGGTCTAGGAGAAGGACAACTCTGAATTAAAAACCTGCGGAGGGTCGTTTGGGGACCTTGTGGCATCCGTTGCACCAGGTCCCTGTATTCGTCCCTCCAAAAAGTGTGGATGGCTCTGCACAAAGCCTTCACCACTATAATCAAATCCTGTGTGGCTGTCGGGCTTTCAGTTTCTGGGAACTGATCTGTCTGGCCCTCATACGTCGAGTTCGACGAGAGAAGCATAACCCAGTGCGGTTTTCGATCCAGTAAAGGAACTGTGGATATGACCTTTTGTCTCTGGCAGGCCCAGGAGAAGGCACAAGAATAAAACAAGGGTCTATTTGTTGTTTTTGTAGACTTCATAACGGCTTTCGATACTGTATCTCGAATTGCTCTTTGAAATGTTTTGTCAAAATTAGGTGTTTCAGAAAGAAATTCTCCGTATTATTATCCCCTTTCACGAAGGAATGAAAGCTTTTGTAAGGTTGGGAAGTGAGCAATCTGATGCTTTTTTTTGTCTACAACGGTACAAAGCAAGATTTCGTTCTTGCTGCACTTCTCTTTGCACTTGTCTTTTCTGCTATGCTTGAAAAAGCATTCTATGAAACAGCGAATGCATTTGAACTCACTATCAACATAAAGAAGACTGAGCTAATGTACCAACTGGTACCAGGCTATCTCTCACAGATCCTTCCGTCTTCATTGATGGCACGGTATTAAAAGCTGTTGAGGCGTTCACATATCTTGGATCAACCGTCTCTTCTGATGGAAAATGGACAGAGAAGTCCAATCCAGAATAGCCAAAACCATCACAGCATTCGGTAATCTTAAACGTCTCTCTCAGAGTAAAGATCGACATATACAGATCGGTCGTTCTGTCAGCCCTTCTCTATGGCGCTGACATTTGGATCTTGTACGGCAAGCACATAAATCAACTTGACGCCTTTCACATGCACTGTCTTCGTGCTATATGTGATATAAAATAAGATGATAGTGTCAAGAATAGTGCAATACTGAAGAATTGTGAGAACATCACAGGCATTGAAACCATTCTAGCAAAGATACAACATAGGCGGGCTGGTCATGTTGTGTGAATGGATGAGCATAGGTTTTCGAAAAAGGTGCTGTATGGACAACTACCATACTCCAAGCGTTCAGCTGGACGTCCATACTTACGCTACAAAGACAAATTGAAAGACAACTTGAAACGTCTCAACTTTGATCTAAAAAAACCTGGGAGCCCAAGCTTCAAGCCAGAAGGAGTGGCGAAAGATATGTTTCATTAAGTTAAAGGGTTTTGAAGACAGTAGACTGAAACACTTTGATCAGTTCTCTCTCTCTCTCTCTTTCTCTCTCTCTCTCTCTCTCTCTCTCTCTCTCTCTCTCTCTCTCTCTCTTCCATTCCAACATAATTGAAAGGCAACTTGAAACGTCTCAACTTTGATCTAAAAAAACCTGGGAGCCCAAGCTTCAAGCCGGAAGGAGTGGCGAAAGATATGTTTCATTAAGTTAAAGGGTTTTGAAGACAGTAGACTGAAGCACCGTGATCAGCTTCGTCAAGCTCTGAAGCAGAGACGCGATCAAAATCCTGCTATCAGTGTTGCTTTGTCGCCTACGGTAAGGCTGGGCTAGTATCGCACTTAAGAAAGCACAAATGAAATATGTTTTTTCCCTTGCCTTATTTTCTCCACAATAGCCCTTGCTAGCATACATAAGTTTAAGACGAAAGTCACCATCCACTGCTGACCCTAATTTATCGTTCACGATAGGAGAGTCCATTTTATATATATATATATATATATATATATATATATATATATATATATATATATATATATATATAGACAGATAGACAGATATAATCCGTCTTCGTTCAATATACGGTTATACACGACAGGACAAAATCTCTAACCCTGATCCTTGCATCAAATGTGGCGTCGGTGTTATCGAATCCTTTCTTATGCACTCCCAGTTCAGATGGGCCGGTCATGTCATCAGAATGAGTGATGATCGGATGCCGAAAATCCTCATGTATAGCCGACTTTTTCATGGTAAGCGAAACGTAGGCCGACCTTGGTTTACGCTTCAAGGACAAACTTAAATACAATTCAAATGCTGCAAACATCCCTATAGAAGAATTCGAACGTGATGTTGAAAACCGAGCAAACTGAAGAAATACCTGCTACCAAGGTATAAGTAACTTTGAAAAGAATCGTCTCAACCATCTGAGAGAATTAAGAATTAACACTAAATCTCAGGCTAATACATCAGCCCATATGACGGTCAACCCTTCAGTATGCCCTTCGTGTGGATTCGTTTGCAAATCCCGTGTAGGGTTGTTGCCTCATACGAGACATGAACATAAAAATTGAACTGAAAGACACGCAAACGTCGAAAACAACGGGAGAGTCCAGCATATATATATACATACCCCCCCATATATATATATATATATATATATATATATATATATATATATATATATATATATATATATATATATATGAAAGGCAGGATATGGGTCTGTGTGTGTGTGTAACGAATGCACGGCCGCAATTTTCGACGGATTTGCACCAAAATTTACATGCACATGCTCCAAGTTAGTGAAAAGGCCAAGACCGACTTTGCATTTCCCAACTCCTATCGATAGTGGAAATAATCGATTTTTTTCATGCTTCTACGGCAGTTTTCATGTAGTTTGCGGCCATTTTCTACTGGCCAGAGTGAAAGCCTATAGCTGGCTGCCACGAATAGGCAGGAAGATTCTATTGGCCAGCGTGAGAGCCAACAGCTGACTGACACGAATGTTAACTAGCATGCTAGCATGAAAAAAAAATCGGTAGCTGCATTCGTTACAAGTGGGAAAAATTTAAATCTGCATGGCACTTTACTCCAATTGTCTCATTCGCTTGCTTAAACTCAACGTTGATTCTAATTCCGCAGAACTGGGTTGGGTGTGAAAAAGTATTTATTGTTAACAATTCTTTTTTCATTGGTTTTTTCCAGTTACGAGTCCTTTTTTAAAGCTGATCGTTTTCTGTTCATTTTGTTTAGTTCTTTTTTCGTAACAGATTTAATGTTTAGTATAGAGCTTAGAAAAAATTCACAGTGTAAGATAGGCAAGAAGTAAGGCATGTAGCAACATCAGCACGGCAAATGGCATTCCTTTAAAGGCAAGGAAGAGCAAAAATATTTTAAGTCAAGTGATAACGATTGCTGTATGAGTCGTACGTTTTTTTAATCAAGCACGGGCAACGCCGGGCCATGCTGCTAGTGTATATATATATATATATATATTCAAACATATATTGTTAAATATAATAGACAATGAATGTCTATAGAGCCGTTCTAAGCTTCGTATAGTTGCTTTAATTTCGGGAGAAAATAAAGACAAAAACTGTCCAACATTTGGACATTTAAAAGTGTCTTTCGTTTAAAAAATTTCAAGAACAAAAGCAAAACGAAATGCAGAAAAAGTTGAGAATGACATTAGAAGAGAAAGAATCATCAGGCAACAGCAATTAAAAAAATCCTCTTTACATTATTTGTTTTGCATACGTATTATACTTAATTTAATTAATTTTCATTAACAGTACATAATTTTTTTCTTTTTTTCTTAAAATCAATTCCGTTATATTTCACTCACCATTAGCTTATTTTGTTTACTATAAAACATTGAAAATAAATGTTAAACCTGATTTCAGTTCTTTTATTTTAATCTAAATATAACCCCTCATATCCGGACTTCATAACCAATTCCTCATATCCGGAAGGCCTTCTAAGTCCGGTTGTCAGGGATTCTACTGTATATAAAAGTGGATACTGAGGTCAAAAATCTGCAAGGCCTACAGATTGCATTCACGAATGAAACAGACTATTTCCGCATGTTAACCTCACTGGTCATTTACACACATGCACACACAGATATATATATATATATATATATATATATATATATATATATATATATATATATATATATATTATACATACAAGTACCTCATGTCTAAAATGATTTTTAAAAATAGAAAATATTGCTTGAAGATTTTATTTTAGTTTTAATTTCAAACTAGTATATTAAATGTAATATTTCGAATAAACAATGTACTTATTCTGTATTTTAAAACTAATTTAAATTGACTGGATGAGTTTTCGTTTTGAAATTGATAAAATCGCCGATTTTTGCGCCATTTTACCATCTGTCATTACAATGTAATTCTCTTTATTAAAATATCTTTGAACAATAAAATATACTTTCCTGAAACTGTATTTGAAGAATATTAACTGATTTAAAGTTTAACTAACCCAATTTTAAATAAATATTACTTTCTTTGTGTTTAAAATATCGCAGCAATGTATTTTTAATACGGTAATCGCTGTTTATTTAAGGTGTTGACAAGTTGACTGATAGACGGAAGTTTATCTAATATTTTCTATGGTGGATATAGCTGTAAAAATTACTTGAGGAATATAAAGTGAGCGGTTTTTTATATAACTTTTGACTATCCAGCAATCTTCAAAATTTAGGAAAATATTCTACGTAATCTAATGTTTTATTGAATTTTAGATACTTTGGCTTTAAAATTACTATAGTTATCGCTCTTATTTTTTGATAATATCATGTATGGACGTCCGTATTAAAAAAAAATCGACATGTATATACACATGCAAAAAAATACAAAATTCTTTTTAAAATATTTTGGTTGGTGAACTGTAGTAAGCTTTTGCATTCAAGATCAGTAAATATAGTTTTAACTTAATAATAATATCACCTAACCTCTGCAAAGTTAGACAGAATTTTAAAAGATTTCAAACTTTATAAATTAAAAATTTAAAAAAATAAAAACAATTCTTTTAAAATTTTATTATCCATAGAAAATAAGTTTTCTTCAAACAATAGTTTTCATAATATATCTCATTCATAAAAGCGTTGAAAACCAATTCTAATTAAATAATGTCTTAGGTTTATTTATTTTTTTATTCTAAGATTCAATGCAGATTTTCGGTAACTGGGGATCCTGTTTTACAAAACGAAAATTACGATTTAAATTTTCCAAGGAGTTCGGCTTTTAACTAATATAAACATTAATTCGTACAAAATTTAATTTCTCGAAAATTAAATAAGTGGGCGGAGTGTAACAGCTAAAAAAAAAAATGATTTACTAACATCTAAAAAAAAAAAAAAAAAAAAAAACATTTCTAAAATAATTTCATTGACATGTGAATAAGTCGTGAAAGTTTCATTAAAATCCGACAATTATTTGATTTTTGTAAGGATTTCCAAATTAATGTTTTTCACCGCAAAAAGACGCCTAAAATTTCCTATACTAATCATGCCCCGCCCGAGGTGACGAAAAAAAACAAACAAGATTTTTAACCAAAATTTCAAACGTCCTTTAAAAAGGATTAGAAAATATAATTAAATAATAAAGAAACTCCTTTGGTCTTGCCTCTTAATAATAACAAAGATTTTGACGATAAAACGTGTATTTTTAGCGAATCAATGGAAGTACACTCACACACACACACGCACACACATACATACACTCACACACACATACATACACACACACGTATGTAAGTAATAATTCGTGTCTGGTGAGTTGGTAGAACAAGCAAACTTTAAGTTGCACTTCGTACGTAGGTATATTGTATATTTATTCATATACACTTCTTAGCTTTGTCCAACCACATTGAGGAGCACTTTTTGATCTATACCTTAAATTAAATTGAGTAAATATTTATTCGCTTATCTGTGTATGCACATTAAAACACGTATATACCAATAAAACTGTCAAAATGACCAAGGGGAATTCAGAGCAGCGTGAATCCAGCCAGCTCTTATCTTAAATAACAACTTAAAAGAGACTGTTTCAGCAACACAAGGCCTGACCAAAATTCATGTTTAAAAAATGAAACAAAAACAAATTAAATCTACAGGTAAAAGTTCATTTTCTCCATCAAGACATTCATTTCTGTAGTTCACTGCTACTACCAAGCAGAAAAAAATATTTTCTCCTGATGATGGCCATGTTGGCCGAAACTAGTCGAGGAATCTAACTGAAATAATAAAAACGAAAGAATATTAATATACCACCTAGTATGTCTGAAGATTTTAATTTTTTAACATTTTTTATTGTTCAAAACATTATATATATATATATATATATATATATATATATATATATATATATATATATATATAAGCAAATGTGTGGATGTAGATCGAACGGTATGATGAAAATGTGGAAAAGACAAAGCAAAATCCGAATTTGTGAGTTTACTGTTTTTATTTTGTTTTTGTTTTTGTTATTCTGTCGACGTCAGACGTTTCGGTCAAATAGACCTTCTTCAGGACATGGTTAATGGAGACGTATTTATATTAAATTTAAGTTTGATGAAGAGACGATATATACAGGACTGGTCAGAAACAGAAAAACTGAAATTCTAAAGTCAGAGTATTCTTTCTTGGAGTCGGATACGCTGGCGTCACGTTAGGATACAATCTCTTCCCTGGGAGCAGGTTTTCGTAGCGCCGCCCACGTGACGCCAGCGTATCCGACTCCAAGAAAGAATACTTTGACTTTAGAATTTCAGTTTTTCTGTTTCTGACCAGTCCTGTATATATCGTCTCTTCATCTAACTTATGTCTTGTCTACAAATCATAGTTTAGACATGTATCATTAACACGGAAACTTTTCTTTTCATAATAGTTTTGGGGATTCTCTTATGTGTCTGGGTCCAGATGGTGGAAGAGGAATCAGAAATTTGATTTCCAAGCGGTTTCAATCATCTTTGATCATCATCAGGGCGGAGGACATTTTCTTTACTTTCTCTGTTTAAATTATCCGTTTTTATTAAATTGGGCCCGAATTTGTTTTTTCAGACGTGTTTATTATTGGAGCGGGGTTAGGTATTAGTAATTGGTTGTATCAGTTATTAAAGTTGTTTAGTATGTTCGTACCGGTGTTAAAAGCTATTTTATTTATGGTCGGGCTTATAGTTATAATATTAATTGCTTTGTGAATTTGTATGCGTTTTTTTTTACCATAACTTTTGTACATTAACTTTAGTATTGTTGGCTAGTATTTTTTGTATTTCAGTTGATGTAATTTTGTTAGTGTCATTCTGGTGTGTTGTTATTAGATGCTGTTTTACGGCACTAGGTTCTAAGAGATGATAGGTAAGAAGGCGGGATAGGGTTATTGTGGTATGACCGATGTAGTTACTAGGAGTTCTTGAGATATTTGACAAACACTCACGAAATGGGCAGGAAAATTTGTATACTACACATGTTGTAACTAGAAAAGGATACTGAATGAGGAATAACCAAAACGGAGGTTGGTAATGAAATAGTACTCTTTATAACATCAACAAAATACAATACTCGCCAGCGGCGTGAAGCAGGTAAACCACTGCTAGTGGTGGACTACATAGACAGCATATTACGATATTTACCTGCCTCCCCACGAAGTAGTTTGTGGCCCAAGGCCAAATTTAATGTGGGGAAATCCGATCCCGTGGGCTCGGGCAAAAATTGCCCGTAGACTCCGCATACGCGGGATCGGGTATCTGTCTACCTCCCCGGACAAAACTCAGCACAAAGGCATGGCCTCGTCTGGGTTCCTTTCTGCCCAAAGGCAGAGAGTTCGACACGGCAAGAGCTTCCCACGCTGACAGCACACGCAACATATTGCCCCCACTCACAATAGTCACCAACGTATTTATGAGGATTGGGACATACCCATTAGTGTTCATAGGTACAGTATATAACACTACATTTGTCTGGTTAAGAATGAATTAGGGGAATTTCTATTATTCTTAACAATGAGATTGTTGTTTTAAATTTTGTGTAGTTAATTATTAGTTTATTCAAACTATTTATTTTCGGACTATTGTTCTCGTCTACTGGAGAGTGGCTTACTGGTTAAAAGCCACGGTTTCTGTATTTGGTGATAATAGTGATTGTGTAGCTCAGTCCCTTGGTCGGGCTGTGTCTACTTGCAATCAGTGGAGGACAGTACTAAAAATAAACTAAGAACGAGACGAGATATCCCTTAACATGAGCAGTGGGACGAGAACAGTCTATCCCTGTAGATTAAATAAAGGCTTCAATTCAGATCGATAAACACCCACGGAATGCCCGAAGGCACAACGGCTGATACGTTGTGATAAAAACAACAAAGATTAGGACAATATAAATAGTTTGAGTCACGACAACTCCTCATCCCAAAAATTTCAGACAGATACCTATTATTTTTGGACAAACTGTATTCGGCATTCAGAGGGTGGAATTGGCTCTGTGCAATGCTTTCCCTCACTTAAAGGAATAGGCTATTTTTCCTGTCCCGGTAAAATCGACAAACATGCTTTTAAGCTTATTTTGCTGATGTCGGTAAAATAGACGCCCCCAGGCTATTTTGCCGGTAAATATTTTTATTATTATGAAGCAGGTAATGTTAAAAACAACAACGGCTGAAACGTTGTGATAATAACAACAAAGATTAGGACAATAGTCCGAATATAAATCATGTGAATAAAGATAACGCTTCATCCCAGAAATTCAGACAAAAAATAATTAGTTTAATTTGTTTGTAGTGTTCAGTAAGTTTAGTATATTAGTGTATAATTTATAATTTTCGTGTACTTGATTCCTGTAGTGTAGGTCAATAGTTTTATTATTGTTTTCTTTTGGGCTTTTGCAAGCTTCGTGGATGAAATAGAGATAAAATTTTATTTGGTTGTCGATAAGTTTGTTGGGGAAGTTATTGTTTACTAGGGTTTGTTGGGGAATTTATTCTTTACTAGGGTTCTTTTGAGGTTAGTAAATTCTTTGTAAAATATACTTCTTCTGGAGGAAGATGTAATAGGCTCTATAGATTAGGTTTTTGCTTAGGACTATTTTATCTTTTTGAGAACATAACTATATTAGTTTAATAGGCAGACATTGTGACTAGTTGATTTTTGTATAGAGATATATTTAATTTGTTTTTGCTACTGGAGTCAATAAGTACGTTGAGGAATGGAATATTTTTGTTTATGTCAAGTTCAGTGTTGAAATTTAGTACGGAATTTTCTTCTTGGATTTATTTCTGTTTATTTGTTTTATCGCGGGATTTTGTAGCTATGAAAATATCGCCATCGTGTCTGACATAGATTGCATGTTTGTTCATTTGCTCGCTGAATCTTGCATTTGCCATGTAGTGTTCAGAAAATGTGGGGCCAAGGCGAGAACCCATTCAAAGGCCATCAGTTTGTACGCATATTTTGCATTGAGGGTCGTAGAAAGAAACTCGTGTGATGTAGGTTTGGGGGAGCTTTTCGAGAATTGTGCATTTTTATTGCAGGAGAAAAATTGAAGGATGATTGTAGACGTTTTCAAATATAATCTTGATCATTTCCTGGGTGGAGACATGGTAAAAAGATTTTCAGCTTTGAGAGATGCAGTTATTAGTTGGGTTGGAGTGTAAAATTTGTGTGAAGATATGAGTTGATTTAATGCTATATTTGTTCGATATATACGATTGAATAATTTTGGTATACTAGAGGTAGTTATCTGTGATATATGTCCGAAGAGGTATCCGGGTTTGTGGGGTTTTATTAGGATTTTTATTAGAGTTTTCCTTATGTGATATACTGAGGTAGAGATCTGTTAGATTATAGGTCTGAGGAGGTATCCGATTTCGTGGGATTTTATTAGGATATTTATTAGAGTTTTCCTTATGTGATATACTGAGGTAGAGATCTGTCAGATTATAGGTCTGAGGAGGTATCCGGTTTCGTGGGATTTTATTAGGATATTTATTAGAGTTTTCCTTATGTGATTTACTGAGGTAGAGATCTGTCAGATTATAGGTCTGAGGAGGTATCCGGTTTCGTGGGATTTTATTAGGATATTTATTAGAGTGTTCCTTATGTGATATACTGAGGAAGAGATCTGTGAGATTATAGGTCTGAGGAGGTATCCGGTTTCATGGGATTTTATTAGGATATTTATTAGAGTTTTCCTTATGTGATATACTGAGGTAGAGATCTGTCAGATTATAGGTCTGATGAGGTATCCGGTTTCGTGGGGTATTATTATTATTAGCTGTATAGGAATTTTTTCCCTATGTGGTATACTGGGGTAGAGATCTGTGAGATTATAGGTCTAAGGAGGTATTCGGTTTTCTGGGGGTTTATTAGGAACTTTATTAGAGTTTTCTCTATGTGGCATACATGGAGTAACGATATGTGCGATTATAGGTGTCCGAGTTAGTGGAGTTTTATTAGGAATCCTATTAGAGTGTAATTTGTGGTGTTTTATTAGGGTTTTTATTAGTGGTTTTGCTATGTGACATACTGGGGTAGAGATCTGTGAGATTATAGGTGTGAGGAGTTATCCGGTTTCGTGGGATTTTATTTTTCCGTAGAAGTAACCTGCTTTGTATTACCCAATTGTTTTAGCTAATTTGAGGGAACCAATTTCAGCGATGTTGGCGGTAATAACTTTATTGTCGTGTTTCTTGAGTTCATCTGTGGGATTCTTTCTGAGTTTGAAAACTTTATTTTGGCTTTGAGAATCTTTTCTATTTTTGTGTTATAAGAATTGTAAAAAATAAAAAATACTCACAAACTGTCGATACAATTGGTATTAAAACTAAAAAAACAAACACAAAAAAATTAGTATTTCACACCGGTACGAACATAGTAAACATCTTTAATATCTGACACAAACAAATGCTAATAAACAAATAACCCTGACCCTAATAATAAACCCGTCTGAAATAACAACTTTCGAACCAAATGTAATAAAAGCAAAAAAAGAAGAAATTAATGCCCCAAAACGTCAGGAAATATCCTTTTACGCTGATGAAGATCAACGGTGATCGAAAACACAGAAACTAAATTTAGGGTTCCTCTTCGACTAAATGGAAGCTGTATAAGGTCTTTTTTTTAATATGCAGGTACTTTCAACTGTACATTCAGTCATCCTCAGGCATGGAAATTATTTTGTTTTTAGTAAAATCCGGTAGACCTTATACAGCTTATAATTATTCAAAACAAGGATCATAACCTTCATCGAGTGATTGGTGGGTTAATGCACCTTTAAAATTTTGTTTGCGAAGGGATTTCGCCATTTTATATCATTAACTTTACTAATCTACTTTTTGTATGAATGATTCATTGTAATATATATATATATATATATATATATATATATATATATATATATATATATATATATATATGTATATATATATATGTATATATATGTATGTGTGTGTGTGTGTGTGTGCGTGTGTGTGTGTGTGTGTGTGTGTAAAAAAGGCCCAGACACTAATATTTCATGGTTATAATTTATTACATTGGAATCGTAATCACGATCCAATGCAACAGACCTACAAATTCAAAATTTAGAATTTGTAGTTCTGATGAATTTGGTCGTGATTACGATTCCAATGTAATAAATTATAACCATGAAATATTAGTGTCTGGCCCTTTTATATTATATTCTTGGTCTGTCTATGACATAGAGTTCTACCTGGATTTTACCCTTTTGGAAATATATATATATATATATATATATTGACCACTAATATTTTATATATAATTATGTCTATCTATCTACACACACACACACACACACACACACATACATATATATATATATGTGTGTGTGTGTGTGTGTGTGTGTGTGTGTGTGTGTGTGTGTGTGTGTTCACATTTCATTAAAAACGACAAGGTGCTTTTATTCAGTTTTTAATATAATTTCTCGTGCGATCTAATAAAGTTTTTCTTTTCGGAGGATAAATTATATAAAAACTGTCCGAATGTTCTTTTCATCCGAGCGCTTTCGGCTATACATTTAGCCATTTTCAAGGATTATATTTCAACTGTTAGAATTAGAAATAGTTTGTTATATGTATGTTTTATAAAATAATTCATTTTTTTATTTCAAAACACGGTCAAGATATTATGTCCATGTTCAAAGTTAATATTATTAAGTGTTGGTTTGTTTGTTTTTATTAATAAGGCTTCCGTTATTTTTAGCCTTTTTTTGCAAGTGGATGATGCTATTATATTAGTGTTGTCGACAAATATGTTCCGAATAGTGTCCGGTAGGTCTCTATGAATATTTAAATGAGATCTAATTGAGCTATTGTCAGAAAGATGTAGAGTTAGTCCGCGTGTTAAACAATTTGTAGTGTGGCCTATATAATTATTTACGAAAGTTGATTCTTGAGGAATACAATTCCTTAATGGGCATTTGAATTCGTAAATAATATTTGCTCTATTTAATTTTGCTCTAGGAGGTGAATTTTTATTTTTAACTATAAGGTTAGAAGTTTTAAATTTTTTATAATAAATAATTAATGAAATGTGCATGAAAGAAGGATTGCTGCCTAAATACACAAATATATATATATATATATATATATATATATATTTATATATATTTATATATATATATATATATATATATATATATATATATATATAGCATAATGAGAAGCCACGTATACTTTTTTGATATGTATATAATATGGATAAAACAACTGAAAAGTTGCAAATTAAAAGAAAAAAATTGGGTGTTTTTTTTGCGAAAGTATTTATTTATATGATTTTATATATTTGATATTTCTGACCACCTCGGTGCTTCCTCAGAAATTAATTGAATAACTGTATTTGGGAGTTTGTTTTTACAAGTAGCGTCCGTCGTGGGACGCGGACGTCACGTGATGTGGAATGCAACTGAGTTTGAATTTTTTAACGTAAATCTAACGATAGTATTTTAGATGTTGTTTAAAAAGGTTTTTTAACTATATCTAAAGAAACTTTTTAACTATTGAAATATTTATACAGATTTAAAATACCCAAGTCTTTGTTTAACCCTAGTTTATATGTGTCTAATTTTAAAATCCAGTATTTCTCTTTTTTTTCTTCGTGTGTATGTTGTACTAAAACCTGAGTCTATCAATTGAAATATCAAATATATAAAAACATATAAATAAATACTTTCGCAAAAAAAAAAACACAATTTTTTTCTTTTAATTTGCAACTTTTCAGTTGTTTTATCCATATTATATATATATATATATATATATATATATATATATATATATATATATATATATATATTGGTACCTCTACTGATTTGTTAAAAAATTAGCTTACCATGATATAAAAATACCTGAAACTTAACTTATTTTATAAATATTTCTTTTTTAGAAAATCTTGGTAAAAATATTTTTATACGTCTGTTACACTCCACGCCCCACTTATTTAATTTTATGAAATTTCGAGAAATTAAATTTTGTACGGCTTGATGTTTATATCAGTTAAAAGCAGAACTCCTTGGAGAATTTATTGGTATTGCTTTATTTCTTTTTAAAATCTTGACGACTTCCAGACTAATGCTAATAAGGACACTAGAATGATTATTGAGACAGTCTGGCCCAGCAGTTATCCCAGTCTAAGGCAGATTGACCCCCGCCACAAATTTGTTATCCTGTTTCTGCAAGAAAATTTGAGCTTAACGTCTAAACGTATGTGTGTATGTGTGTGTTTGTGTGTTGTGTGCGTACCTGTAACCTCCTGAAGCCAGTAACTAACTAGTTCCCCATTGCCTATACAAGCGAATCAAAATCCCCGTCATTCCTCATTGGGTTTGGAATTTTTCCATCATCCAATTCGATTGCTTTGATCCTGTTAATCTTTGTTCAGAATCTTTCCTGCTTGCATTCCCAGAACTTTGGTTTATCCTGAGGAATTCTGGGAACGCAGAAGTATTTGTAATATCAATAGCAGAAAGATTTAATGTGGAAATTTCATTTTTTTTAAAGAATTCAATTGAAAAAAAAATGCACAAAAATGCAAAGATGGCATTGAGTCATTCGATGTTCCTCGTTCCAATAAAAAAAAAACAGTCCTGAGCAATATATATATATATATATATATATATATATATATATATATATATATATATATATATATATATATATATATATATATATATATATATATCCCTTGTTGAAACATAATCAATATATTGTTATTAATAGTATCTCATATGTATATCAGCAAGGCAGTGGGTAAACTGTGCCTTTCTCTTACAAATTTATAAGAGCCATACTCTACCCTCTTCCTCACAAGCCTACAGACTCTCTGTAGATTAGGTAAGGAATACATTTCAAATATGCAGAATAGGCGACACTCTAGAGTAATGGATCGCGGCTTGGATTCAGGAATCGGAGAGCCGAGTTCGAATTCCAGTTGAGTACATTACATTCACTTACATGCTAATAAGCTTGGGAATTCAAGCCTATGGGTAAATAGTTGAACAGACTGGTTTCTGTAGCCTTTGTTGGAAACCAGACCAGGAGAAAGAAATCTCTGAATTCAAAACTGTATGTAGCTCTGGCGAAGCACGTACTAAGAAAAGGATCGTTCGCGTTGACTCGGTGATCCTGACTACAGTCGACTACCCTTTTTTTATTATTAACAATTAGAATTATCTACCGTTGCTTATCAATATTAGATCAAGTGAAAAATGTTTTGTCATTCTATCTATCTATCTATCTATCTATCTATCTAAGTCTCTTCACATCTATCTATCTATCTATCTTTCTATCTATCTATCTATCTATCTATCTAAGTCTCTTCACATCTATCTATCTATCTATATATCTATCTATGTATCTATCTATCTATCTATCTAAGTCTCTTCACATCTATCTATCTATCTATATATCTATCTATCTATCTATCTATCTATCTGTCTGTCTGTCTGTCTGTCTGTCTATCTATCTATCTATCTATCTATCTATCTATCTATCTATCTATCTATCTGTCTGTTCATATTTCTCTGTCTGGATTCCCCAACCTGCAGTCTTAGTTAATAAGTTATTCTGTGCTTGTTCAAATACTGATAGATAGATAGATAGATAGATAGATAGATAGATAGATAGATAGATAGATAGATAGATAGATAGATATGGACAACCAGATATAGATAGATAGATAGATAGATAGATAGATAGATAGATAGATAGATAGATAGATAGATAGATATGGACAACCAGAAATAGATAGATAGATATGGACAACCAGAGTTAGATAGATAGATAGATAGACAGATAGATAGATACATAGATAGATAGATAGATAGATAGATATGGACAACAAGATATAGATAGATAGATAGATAGATAGATAGATAGATAGATAGATAGATAGATAGATATGGACAACCAGATATAGATAGATAGATAGATAGATAGATAGATAGATAGATAGATAGATAGATATGGACAACCAGATATAGATAGATAGATAGGAGCAAAGACAGAGATATGAAAATAGATAGATAGATAGATATTAGCAACCATAGATAGATAGATAGATAGATATTAGCAACCATAGATAGATAGATATTAGCAACCATAGATAGATAGATAGATAGATAGATAGATAGATAGATAGATAGATAGATAGATAGATAGGAGCAAAGACAGAGATATGAAAATAGATAGATAGATAGATAGATAGATAGATATTAGCAACCATAGATAGATAGATAGATAGATAGATAGATAGATAGATAGATAGACAGATATTAGCAACCATATTTAGATAGATAGATAGATAGATAGATAGATAGATAGATAGATAGATAGATAGATAGGAGCAAAGACAGAGATATGAAAATAGATAGATAGATAGATAGGAGCAAAGACAGAGATATGAAAATAGATAGATAGATAGATAGATATTAGCAACCATAGATAGATAGATAGATAGATAGATAGATAGACAGATATTAGCAACCATAGATAGATAGATAGATAGATAGATAGATAGATAGATAGATAGATAGATAGATAGACACTGAATCTCTGTAGAACGCACATATACTGCAATGAATCTAGACTCAAGTCTCCGGAGAGACACTTTGATCCTAGCCATAACGCATTGATGTTGGGTACAGTTCTAGTGATAAACACATTGATCCTCGGCAGAACGCAAGTAAACAGCAATGAATCTACACTCAGGTATCCGCACCGACACTTTGATCCTACACAGAGCGCACATACGTTCGACGCAGTGTTGATATGAGACATATTGATCATACGCAAAAGGCACATATACTGCAATGAGTCAAGATAGGTTTCCGCGCCAACACTTTTTATCCTAGACAACGCGCGGATATTGGGCACAGTACTGTTAAGAGACACATTGATCCCAGGTAGAACGCTCATATAATGCAATGAATCTAGACTCAGGTCTCCGGAGGGACACTTTGATCCTAGACAGCGTACAGATGTTGTCCACAGGGCTAGTAAGAGACACATTGATCCCAGGTAGAACGCACATATACTGCAATGAATCTAGACTCAGGTCTCCAAAGGGACACTTTGATCCTAGACAGCGCACAGATGTTGTCCACATGGCTAGTAAGAGACACATTGATCCCAGGTAGAACGCACATATATTGCAATGAATCTAGACTCAGGTCTCCAAAGGGACACTTTGATCCTAGACAGCGCACAGATGTTGTCCACATGGCTAGTAAGAGACACATTGATCCCAGGTAGAACGCACATATACTGCAATGAATCTCGACTCAGGTCTCCGGAGGGACACTTTGATCCTAGACAGCGCACAGATGTTGTCCACATGGCTAGTAAGAGACACATTGATCCCAGGTAGAACGCACATATACTGCAATGAATCTCGACTCAGGTCTCCGGAGGGACACTTTGATCCTAGACAGCGCACAGATGTTGTCCACATGGCTAGTAAGAGACACATTGATCCCAGGTAGAACGCACATATACTGCAATGAATCTCGACTCAGGTCTCCGGAGGGACACTTTGATCCCAGACAGCGCACAGATGTTGTCCACATGGCTAGTAAGAGACACATTGATCCCAGGTAGAACGCACATATACTGCAATGAATCTCGACTCAGGTCTCCGGAGGGACACTTTGATCCTAGACAGCGCACAGATGTTGTCCACATGGCTAGTAAGAGACACATTGATCCCAGGTAGAACGCACATATACTGCAATGAATCTAGACTCAGGTCTCCGGAGGGACACTTTGATCCTAGACAGCGCACAGATGTTGTCCACATGGCTAGTAAGAGACACATTGATCCCAGGTAGAACGCACATATACTGCAATGAATCTCGACTCAGGTCTCCGGAGGGACACTTTGATCCTAGACAGCGCAGAGATGTTGTCCACATGGCTAGTAAGAGACACATTGATCCCAGGTAGAACGCACATATATTGCAATGAATCTAGACTCAGGTCTCCAAAGGGACACTTTGATCCTAAACAGTGCACAGATGTTGTCCACATGGCTAGTAAGAGACACATTGATCCCAGGTAGAACGCACATATACTGCAATGAATCTCGACTCAGGTCTCCGGAGGGACACTTTGATCCTAGACAGCGCACAGATGTTGTCCACATGGCTAGTAAGAGACGCATTGATCCCAGGTAGAACGCACATATATTGCAATGAATCTAGACTCAGGTCTCCAAAGGGACACTTTGATCCTAAACAGTGCACAGATGTTGTCCACATGGCTAGTAAGAGACACATTGATCCCAGGTAGAACGCACATATACTGCAATGAATCTCGACTCAGGTCTCCGGAGGGACACTTTGATCCTAGACAGCGCACAGATGTTGTCCACATGGCTAGTAAGAGACACATTGATCCCAGGTAGAACGCACATATATTGCAATGAATCTCGACTCAGGTCTCCGGAGGGACACTTTGATCCTAGACAGCGCACAGATGTTGTCCACATGGCTAGTAAGAGACACATTGATCCCAGGTAGAACGCACATATACTGCAATGAATCTCGACTCAGGTCTCCGGAGGGACACTTTGATCCTAGACAGCGCACAGATGTTGTCCACATGGCTAGTAAGAGACACATTGATCCCAGGTAGAACGCACATATACTGCAATGAATCTAGACTCAGGTCTCCGGAGGGACACTTTGATCCTAGACAGCGCACAGATGTTGTCCACATGGCTAGTAAGAGACACATTGATCCCAGGTAGAACGCACATATACTGCAATGAATCTCGACTCAGGTCTCCGGAGGGACACTTTGATCCTAGACAGCGCACAGATGTTGTCCACATGGCTAGTAAGAGACGCATTGATCCCAGGTAGAACGCACATATATTGCAATGAATCTAGACTCAGGTCTCCAAAGGGACACTTTGATCCTAAACAGTGCACAAATGTTGTCCACATGGCTAGTAAGAGACACAGTGATCCCAGGTAGAACGCACATAAACTTCATTGACTCTAGTCAGATGTTCTTTTCTCTACTGTCATAAGCACTTAATTCTTCTCAGGTTTTATGCTAGTAGTAGTAATAATAATACGAACGTATTGAAAGAATATCAGTTAAAATAAGATGTCAGCGAACAAGAATTCTTAAAACTGACAGCGCATCTGTGTTCGGTAAAAAAAAGACGAGGGTTGTCTCCTCCGGAATCTTCAAGTCTGTAACAATATCGAAATTTGGGAACGTATGGCACTGGCTGTCTATTCTTTCGAGGAATCTTGTTTGAAGATATCTGACAACCGATCAAAGGATAAAGTATTGGTTTTGTACGCAAAAAAATACACGGTTCAATTTCGACAATGGCACTAAGGAAAAAAAAATTAGATTTCCACACTGTACATGGAAACAGAAAGCATCTGCGAAGAGGACACAATAGTCGGTATTTAGACAATGTCTAGAGTTTTACCAGAATATTGCATTTAGGAATTAACCGGTATCTAGCATTTGACATTTAGCCATTTTCTTGACTTTTTTGCATGAACCTAGATTCTAGCGTTTAGTTTTCAGCTCGGATGTAGAATTTATCATTCAACCTGTATCTTGAGTTTAGTATAAAGTTAATATTTATCATTTAGCCAGTATCTAGAAATTACTTTTTGGCTAAGATCTAGAATTTATCATTTAGTCTATATCGAGAATAAAGTTTTCAGTTTTTTTCTAGAATTTATCATTTAGCCAGAATCTCGAATTTAGTTTATAGATCGGATCTAGAATTTAGTTTATAGATCGGATCTAGAATTTAGTTTATAGATCGGATCTAGAATTTACTTTATAGATCGGATCAAGAATTTACTTTATAGATCGGATCTAGAATTTAGTTTATAGATCGGATCTAGAATTTAGTTTATAGATCGGATCTAGAATTTAGTTTATAGATCGGATCTAGAATTTAGTTTATAGATCGGATCTAGAATTTAGTTTATAGATCGGATCTAGAATTTACTTTATAGATCGGATCAAGAATTTACTTTATAGATCGGATCTAGAATTTAGTTTATAGATCGGATCTAGAATTTAGTTTATAGATCGGATCTAGAATTTAGTTTATAGATCGGATCTAGAATTTAGTTTATAGATCGGATCTAGAATTTAGTTTATAGATCGGATCTAGAATTTACTTTATAGATCGGATCAAGAATTTACTTTATAGATCGGATCTAGAATTTATCTTTTAGCCAGGATCTAGAATTTAGTATAAAGTTTAAATCTAGCATATATCATTTAGCCAGGATCTAGAATATAGTTTTTATATCGGATATAATTATCTTTTATATCGGATATAAATATCTAGAATTTAGTATAAAACTAGGATTAAACATTTCGCTCGCATCTAGCATTTATTATTTCGCCAGGATCTACGACACTATTTCTTGAAATTTCTTGCAAACCTAGGTGAAAACACATGTCTGCATTGTAATGTCGTAGGCAAATGGCTGACAGATGCTGTAAACGAACTGATATTTTATAACCAAAACCCAACTGTTAGTCTGTAGGTCGAATATAGGAGACAGGAATAAAATATAAACGCACTATCAGTAAATTAAGTCGACATCAGGCATTATATATATATATATATATATATATATATATATATATATATATATATATATATATATATATATATATATATATATATATATATATATTCATTATGCCTCTTGATTCCTTGGGGAAAATAGGGCCGCAACAATACCTCACCAACGGACGCGGTTCCGGGCGATCCTCTTCAGCTCGGCCCATGTCATGCCAGCTGCCTTCACCTCTGCATCAACACTTCTGCGCTAAATTTGTGTTTGGTTGACCCACTTTTCGCTTCCCTTGTGCATTTCCCGTCAAGGGCCTGCCTGGTGGCACTAGAAGCAGGCTTGCGAAGTGTATGGCCGATCCATCCCCGTTTCCGTTTCTTGATGTATTGGGGCTTGTCTGGTCCTGTCCCACAGTTGGTCGTTGGAGACGACTTCCGGCCACCTGATATTGACGATGTTCCTGAAACATCGATTGGTAAATATCTGAAGTTTGTGGATGTTGGTCTTGGTTACCCGCCAGGTTACTGAGTCGTAAAGTAGGACCGACTTGATGATGGTGTTGAAGACCCGGATCTTGTTGAAAACCCGGATCATTGCCGTCTTCTAATAACAGATAACGAATGATTGCTTGATTTTGTTTCCGTTTTCCTTAACACTGCTTCGCTACTTAGGTGCTCCGTCCATAGAATCCTTTTGTAGAACTACATTTTCTACTGCTTCCGGTTTTCTCTTCATCGGTGGGCAGATTGTCCAGCATTCACTGCTATATAAGAGGATGGCTATCACGTAGCAATCCAGCACTCTTTCTAAGGAATTTATTTCTGGTTTGGTTTGTTTTGTTTTACGGCATATCAACATCTCAATGGGTTATTTAATGTCGACAAGATTTTGATTGCTGGTAATATTTTTATAATTTAACATAATATTATTTTTGGTTTTAAGTCAAGTACGACGCCTTTCTTAAGGATGTTAATCTTTACATTAAGAAACTGATTCGATCCTTTAGTTGTTTGGTTTGGTTTGTTTTACGGCATATCAACATCTCAATGGGTTATTTAATGCCGACAAGATTTTAATTGCTGGTAATATTTTTATAATTTAACATAATATTATTTTTGGTTTTAAGTCAAGTATGGCGCCTTTCTTAAGGATGTTCATCTTTACATCAAGAAAGTGATTCAATCCTTTAGTTGTTTGGTTTGGTTTGTTTTACGGCATATCAACATCTCAATGGGTAATGCCGGCAAGATTTTTATTGCTGGTAATATTTTTTTTTCAAAAGAGTTTTTCTGGTAATTTTTTTTTTCTCAAAAATCTATTGCTGGTAATATTTTTTTCAAAAATCTGTTGCTTGTAATATTTTATTTTTCTTAAAAATATATTGCTAGTAAAAAAAATTTCCAAAAAAGTATTGTTGGTATTAAAACCTATTTTTATACTTTCATAATGTTTTGACCCTTTTGGGGGGGGGGATTAACTATTTGCCCATAGCTGGGACCCTGACAGGTGCTACCACATCGCGTCAGGGTGGATCTGGGAACACCAGAAATTAAGAGGAGGTTCCCTGCTGATCAAAAGGCCTTGGTGTCGGATATAGTTTATCGTCATACCCAGGACGGATTTATTTCCGTTTCTCGGCACTTCCCTTAGCTTTTGGAACGCCTCTTCCGCTAGTCCAGTGCGTGTTCGGATCTGTCGCATTTTTCATCCTCTGTTAAGACGCTTCACAGATATTTAAATTTCTGTACTTACTTGTTGTCGAGAAGCCTGTTCTTTTTTTGTTTGTTTGTTTGTTTGTTTGTTTGTTTTATAGCTAAATGGTATGAAGAATGGTGTAGTGTTCATTTGAATTTAAACGTTTTGTTATAAGCTCTATGTTGCGAAAACGATGCTTTTGCTCTCTATGGCTTCTTCAACGTAAGGAAGCCAAAGAAAGCCGACGCTCTCGGCGAAACGCGTCGTTAACCCCTTTCCCGGCATAGACGTGTACATACGTTTTACCTAAAGTATCTTTTTTGACATGGATGAATAAATACGTATAATATATAACGTTCAAAAACCAGCTGCAGACGTGTTTATACGTCGACCATGATTCTTTTTATGCTCTTCTGAGCTTGAAATGAGTTAAATTGTCAACTCATGTATCTGGTAGGGGTGTTAACCACCGGCCGGGTACTTCAAGGTACCTCAGTTTCTTAGTTACTATATTAAGAATAAATAAAAAATATTCGTCTGAAAATGAAAGGTTTTTCCCAAATTGGCGGTGATGGGGTTAATAAAATCTCGATTTTGTTTCATCATGTTCACTATTGTTTCATACCTCCTAAAAAACTCCGTGTGTAATAAGTTTACTAAACACGAGTTTCGTAATTAATGTAGAAGGCGGTATATAGTATCTATTTTTTGGGTTTTTTTTTTTTTTTTACTGATGACTTTAGTAGCGCCCGAGGTCCATGTGACGGCTCCTTTTTTTTTAATTTTTTTGATTTTTAATTTTTTTAATTTTAATTTTTTAATTTTATAAAAAAATTGTTATTAAAAAGTTGCTATTAAAAATTAATTTTTAATTTTTAAATTTTAATTTTTTAATCTTATTAAAATTAATTTTATTTTTCATTATAATTTTTTAATTTTAATTTGTTAATTTAAATTTTTTACTTTTAATTTTATAAAAATCTGTTATTAAAAATTTGTTATTAAAAATTATTTTTTAATTTTATAAAAATTTGTAATTAAAAATTTGCTATTAAAATTTATTTTTTTTTTAAATTTTAATTTTATAGAAATTTGTTATTAAAAATTGTCCTTAAAAATTAATTTTTAATTTTAGTTTTTTAATTTTAGTTTTTAATTTTTAATTTTATTTTTAAAAAATTTTAATTTTCCCGTTAAGTTAGAGTTGTAAAGGTGGGGTTTGTCTTCCTACATAGCCAGATGATTTTTTTGTTTGTTTTGTTTTTACATTAAGGTTCACCTTGTACAAGTCCTGAGAGCCACTCGAGGTAGAGGGTTGCGTTAAGGGGTAGTTTATAGGAGTTAACTCCAGACTTGAACAGGTTAAGATTGTAGTGATTGGGGAAACATCCTCTTGGGAGTCTGATCCACAGGGCAATGGTTCGCAGGAAGAAGCTGTTCGAGTGGAACTGACTTCTCACCGATTGACTACGGGAAAAAAAAAACATCTTTGTGAAGCAATTAAACAAATTATTTTGATAACTCAAATATTCTGGAGTAACCTTTTTCAACTGCAAAATCTCGCACTCTACGTTAACTAAAGTTTCTCGTTTGAAAATTTATGCGACTAGTTATGTCTTTGGTAACAATTTATGCGACTAGTTCTGCCTTTGGTAACATTGAGGCATTGAGTGTAGGCAGCCAGTTCCCTCCCCCACCACTGTGAAGTTAGTGCTAGATCAGAAGAGAGGGTCAGCTGACAATCTCTGATCGTCAAGAGCTTTTGAGGCGCGCCCCGAATATCGTCGTATCATCGGTATAGATGTTTACAAATGATTTCAGGAAGGTAAACAGATGGACGGAAAGAACGAGAGAATACTGCCCGGCTTCAATAAGCTATATTTAACATTGAGATAAGAATAAAATAAAACGCAGTATAAGTAAATGTAAGTCGACACCAGGCATCGCCCCCTTCTAATAACAGATACGAACGATTGCTTGTAAGTCAAGTATTAGGTGAAAACGACACAGTTTATAGGAAATGAATAAAACGCTTCTGAAATATTAAATAACTAATTTATTTAGTTGAGATAGGTACCAGGGTTGATGAAGGACTGTTCTCCAACGTATCTCTAAATTCTTGATCCCAAATTTAAAAAAAAATGTTCATCCTTTGATGAGATAAACAGTTCAAATGCTTCGATTACTTCTTCCTTATTGTGGAATGTTTTATCGTGTATGAAAAGCTCAAAATGCTTAAATAAGTGATAATCAGTAAAAGAGATATCAAGTGAATATGGAGGACGAGGCAAAATTTCATAATTCAGGCTATGCAAATTTGGGACAGTTGATTGAGAAACGCTCGGCTGTGCATTGTTGTGCAGCAAAACTAGGCCATCCTTATTCACAAGTCTAGGGTGTTTCTTTTTCAATTTTTCATGCAGACACTTAATTTCTCCACAATGCGAGGTTGCTGTTATTGTTTTCCCTTGAGGCAAGAATAAATAAAGAATAACCCATACAGTAACCATTAACTTTTGAGGATACCGTAGAGATTTTGGGTATTGATTTGGGGATTCACTTGCAACTAACCACTGGCCTAGTCTTTTACTGTTGCCAAAGAGTATCCATTTGTCATTGCATGTAATAATTCGATGCAAAAATGGTTCTTTTTTTTTTCCAGTTGTGAAAGCATATAGTAAGATTACTCGACATTGTTTCATTGTAATCTTTTCATTGGGTTTATGAGTAACAATATGTTGAAAGAAAAATTATCTGAAAAGAAAAAAGAGTCAGGAATAAGTCAAGAATTTTTTAATATACTAAGGAGGTTATTTCGTTAGACGACCGGATCAACAACCAACCAAAAATGCGTCATTTCATGTCACAACGTAGTCTATCTATCTATCTATCTATCTATCTATCTATCTATCTATCTATCTATCTATCTATCTATCTATCTGTCTCTCTCTCTCTCTCTCTCTCTCTATATATATATATATATATATATATATATATATATATATAAAATTATCTGGAAAGAAAAAGAACCAGGAATAAGTCAACATTTTTTAATATACTAAGGAAGCTACACGACCGGATCAGCAACCAACCAAAAATGCGTCATTTCATGTGACAATGTAATCTCTCTCTCTCTCTCTCTCTCTTTCTCTCTATCTATCTATCTATTTATCTATCTATCTCTCAAACATTGCGTCATTTCATATGACAATGTAATCTATCTCTATCTATCTATCTCTCAAAAAATGCGTCATTTCATGTGTGACAACGTAATATGAATGTTCTTTACACATAACAAGATGATTTCACATGTAAACTATAACCCGATAATATTTATTCAAAGACTAAATATTGACCTGATTATTTACAAATGGTAAGTGGTTGGAAAGACTGTAAGTTAGATAAATGAAACGGTAAATTGTGTAGTACTCCTTTGAAAGTAAACATTTTATGATAAGCTCTGTGGTAAATTAGTTTGCCACACATTAGTAAGTGATCTGTAAGGAATTTGACAGGACTACTTTACAGATGTCTTCAGGAGTCTTTAAGGATTACGTGACAGCTCGTTGGCGAGGATAGGCAGCACTAGGTTTACGTCCACATAACCAGATGCGGTTCGGTGACCGAGAGTTTTTCCATGCGTTCTGGATAACGAGCCTAATATACAAACCGCCAGGACTATACAGTTTACCGTGTCCCTCTTGGGTAAATTACATTAAAGACATTCTTTTTATTTACACTTTCATATACGGCTTGCTTTTTTTCATGTTATGGTACAAAGTGTGACTTATATATATATATATATTTCAAAATTATAACTTATGTATACTATAACATCACTACAAAAATAGTAATTTTGTTTCAACACTTCAGGTGTCTACACCAACCTTGTATTCGTATATATTTATTTATATATATATATATATATATATATATATATATATATATATATATATATATATATATATATTTAAAGACATTTATGATATGTTTAACGTTCTTTTTTTAACATATGTATGTATGTATATAATTTAAAAAATTAGAAGATCAGTTGATTCCGCTACCTTGGTTTCAAGCTTACGGTATCCTCAGGCGATTTTTATCAGTTGACCTCCTAACCACACACACACACACACACACACACACACACACACACACACACACACACACACACATATATATATATATATATATATATACACACACACAAACACACACACATATATATATATATATATATATATATATATATATATATATATAAGGACCGCCAAGGTTTGTTTGTTTGTTTTTTTTATTGTATTTTTCCAATTTTCGGATAAGGTGTTGAGCATTGTGCTCAAAGTTGTGGATAAACTGTCCAAAGTGCATATTTTATTTTTGTTTTGTTCAAGTAATACCGGCCATCTCAGTCATTTTCAAGAACCAGTGTGGTGCATGTATGGTAGTTAAAATTCCTTTGTCTGCATTCTGGTATACTTTGGGAAGCCGTCAGTTTGAAAAAGTCTCTGGTGACTGCACCAAAATTGGGATTTATTTCTTTATTTTATTATTTATAATTTATTTATTGTTATTTTATTATTTTATCTATTTATTTCTTTTTTTTCTTCTTATATTAATATATGTGCACATTAAATATCATCATATGTTCTTCAGGTACATATTTAATATGAGTTGTTTATTTTGTTTAATAATAGCTTCTAATGTCTTTAGTCTTTACTAGTATTGGGTGCTAGAGTATATTGCTATTATCCATTAATGTTTGTCTTAGACTGTATTTTCCTCGTCTGTGATGTGTTGGTCGATATGTGCACGGGTTGCACTGAGTTTCGACAGGTGACAAGTCAATGTCCGAGAGATATGTGTGCCCGATGTAAATATTTAATGCTTTTTATTATGAATGCTGGAAATGCAATCTCCCGAGGAGGAAGACATGAAAATTCATAGACAGCATTATTTTTACTCTTAGAGATTTCTAAAGTTCCGTGATGGTGGTGATAATTAGATTTGATAGTAAAATTAGGTGCTTGTTTGGATTGTCGAGTGATATGTATCGGCGAATTAAGTTTTTAATTGTGTCTCCGTCCTGTTTGTAATTAGGCTGTATCGAGTTACGATAGAATAAGTTAATGATGTGTTTATTTTTGTTTACATCAGAGAGGGACGCCTTGCGTCATTTATTTTTCTAAATTTCGTTAAGGCTAATTGTATTTGTTCGTCGACGAAACCGTTAAGGAAGTTGTTATTGAGTAGAGATTATTTAATATTCCTTGGGGTCACAATCTTAACAACATGGAGATGATACAGAGGTGATGGAAAAAGATGATCCCACAACCGAGTATCACGATGCAGGGCAACTCAACATCGCTGACTGAGCGCCGGGACAATTCAGAACCGTGAAAACTCAGGAGCAGAAAAACATAACGTATTTTTTTTATATAACAGAATAAAAGTAATTTATTAAGGATTAAATGTTTAATATTTTTCTTCAAATAAGGCATTTAAAAAGCCATTATGTAAAATATGAAACAGTCTTTTTTTTTATCAAGTTAATCGCAAAGAAATTTATTTTGTAATAAAGTAAATTGACGTATATTTTTTTTAATAAAAGTAAATCGAAATGATAGTATCCTCCAGACACGAAATTTTTGGTTAAATTCCACCCGAAAAAAAAGAAGAAAAACTTAAGCAAGGTTCTTTCTAGTGATTTGAACATAATGTACATAAATCATTAATTGCTGCCCAGTGATAAGACTTGCATCATACTTGAGACATAATGGAAACCAATTTGAAATGTTAGATAAAGTGAACTGATTTTATGCGTAAGGGATTTTCCATATGAATGGTCTTAGAATTTGGCAAAACTGGGATTGATATTTGCATATTTACACCCCTGAGAGATATACAGATGAAATGGATTCTGATATGGACTGAAACATCAGAAATAGATAGATTGATAGATAGATAGATAGATCTGAGTGGAATTAGCTAGCCTGATAGATCTGAATGAATTTAGATAGATAGATAGATAGATAGATAGATAGATAGATAGATAGATAGATAGATAGATTGATAGATAGATACGAGATATTAAATACATTGATTTACAAGACGATAAAAAATCCTGATATTTGTATGATAAAATCCCACTCCATTAAAGTAATTATTATAAATATTTCTAATAAAATCAAACGAGATATTGACTTCATAATTTATGCTTTTCATAAAAATATTAATATATCCTCATACTGACCATGAAATGCATGATAAAATCTGATGGACTGAGCGGCGGGACAACTCAACACCGCCGACTCAACACTGCCGACTGAGCGCCGGGATAACTCAGGAGAGAAAAAACTCAGGGCCACCACAACAAAGCACCAGAAAAAAACATAACTTTTTTTGTAAGCGAATAAAAGTAATTTCTTATGGATTAAAACCTTAATTAATAAATATTTTTCTTCAAATAAAACATTATGTAAAATATGAACTTGTTTTTTTTTTAACAAGTCAATCGCAAAGATATTTATTTTGTAATAAAGTAAATTGACGTATAATTTTTCTTAATAAAGCAAATCGAAATGATAGTATCCTCCACAGACGAAATCTTTGTTTAAATTCCACCCCACCCCAAGAAATGGCGAAAAACTTAAGCAAGGTTCTTTCTAGTGATTTTAACATAATGTACATAAATTTTTAATTGCTGCCCAGTGATAGGAATTGCATCATACTTGAGACATTAAGGAAACCAATTTGAAATGTTAGATAAAATGAACTGATTTTATGCGTAAGGGATTTTCCATATGAATGGTCTTAGAATTTGGCAAAACTGGGATTGATATTTGCGTAGTTACACCGCTGAGAGATATACAGATGAAATGGATTCTGATATGGACTGAAACATCAGAAATTGATAGATAGATAGATAGATAGATAGATAGATAGATAGATAGATAGATAGATAGATAGATATGAACAGGTTTAGATAGATAGATCTGAGTGGAATTAGCTAGCTAGCCTGATAGATCAGAATGGATTTAGATAGATAGATGTGAAGAGACTTAGATAGATAGATAGATAGATAGATAGATAGATAGATAGATAGATAGATAGATGTGAAGAGACTTAGATAGATAGATAGATAGATAGATAGATAGATAGATAGATAGATAGATAGATAGATAGATAGATATGAACAGGTTTAGATAGATCTGAGTGGAATTAGCTAGCTAGCCTGATAGATCAGAATGGATTTAGATAGATAGATAGATAGATAGATAGATGTGAAGAGACTTAGATAGATAGATCTGAATGGAATTGCATATACATATTATGTAAAATATGAACCAGGTTTTGTTTTTATTTTTAATAAGTCAATCGAAAAGAAATTTATTTCATAATAAAGTAAATCGAAATCAGAACATCACCACCAACTGAACACCGTCGACTGAGCGCCCGGACAACTCAGGACCGAGACAACTCAGCACCAGAAAAAACATAACCTTTTTACAACCGAATAAATGTAATTTATTAAGGATTAAAACTTTAATTAGTGAATTTTTTTCTTCAAGCAAGGCATTTGAAAAGGCATTATGTAAAATATGAACGATTTTTCTTTTGTTTTTAATTATTTTAATAAAGTAAATCTTAAAGAAAATTTATTTTTTAATAAAGTAAATTGACATATGAAAAATAAGAATTTTGATTTACTTTATTAAAAAAATAAATTACATTACGATTCAGTTTATTAAAAAATAATTAAAATCAAAAACTGCTTCATTTTGTTTTGCATTTTTCCATTTACTTTATGGCTATGCACGTTTGTTTAACGCTTTACTTATATATTTTTAGCACAGTTTAATCTCCTAAGTGTTCAAAATGTCCTCCTTCGACATTGCAACATTCTTTGAACCTCTCCAGAACACTATGACACACATCACGATACAAATCCCGATTTGCGACAATTTCAATAAATACTTCTGAGCTGTACTCTTTTAATTGGTTTACTCTCTGGGGATTTGGCCTGAAGGACACATGGCACAGTGGATAAAGGCGTTAGTTAGATCCAGTGACAGGACCCAAAGAGTTGTGAGTTCAATACCCGGTCAAGGCAGTGCAGAACTTTCAGAGGGAAATTAACAGGCGATAACTGATAACTGACATCCATTAAACATGGCACGTGGAACTAGAACAGGCTACCCCAGTGAGTGAAATAAAGGGTTCAGTTCGACATTCCAATCACCTGAAGAAGGCCGGAGCGTACAACGTCCGAAACTTTGTAATAAATATGGCGACAAAGATGAGGACAATAGTCCGAATGATGTAAATGATGTACATAATACCTCATCTCAGAAATATAGACAGATATTCTAGGGATTTCTCTCATAAACCTTGTTCTTTACTCCTTTCTGTCTTTTTATGTGCCCTGTCCCTTCAGGGCATAGGCGATCATGGCTCTCCACTTCCCCCGATTCCCTTGTAGCTCTCAATAAGTTTCGACCCTCTGCCTCCTCCCCCAGACCAAGTTCTGTCATCCACTTGCTTAAGCCCGTTTCGTATGTCATGCGTTGCTTTCCCTTGTCTCTCTTTCTCTCTGTTCTGCCTGTGAGTATCAGATTCACCAAGCCGTCTTTTGTCATTACGTGTCCAAAAAATTTCATCTGCCTCTTCCTGATGTTAAGTATAAGATTCCCTCTTGTTTGCATCCTCTCCATAATCTCAACGTTGCTCACAGGCTCGGACCGTGATATTCTTAGCATCCTTCTGTAGAATCATACCTCCGTCGTCTCGAGTCTCTTTGAGGAGACAGTCCAACATTCGCTGCCGTAAAGGAGGACAGATGTCACGTAGCAGTTCCGTACTCTTTTCTTTGTTACCAAAGAAATCCTCCTGTCTCGTAATACTCTGCCTAGCTTTTGGAATGCGTCTTTGGTCATCCCAATACGTCTTCGGATCTCAGTGTAGCTCTTGCCATCCTACTGATTTCATGATGTCGTACAAAAAGTGATAAAAAAAGTGATAAAAGCTTGAGAGTTAATTCTCGTACTCGAATCTGCTTACATTTTTTTAAAAAGTCACGGGATCAGTTCTTTATCTGGAAGGGATTAGTTTGAATACCAGTTGATTCTGGACATCTCATTACAGAGTCACAATTAGTAAAGCTCTCTCCCAGACCATTTCTACAAAAGCGAGTTCTGTCATGTCTCGGTACCTGCCTCCTCGGATTAGGGCCTTGACCTAGGCTAAACAAAAGCTTTGTTTTATTTTATATATACCGCGTCCCTTCAGGGCGTGGACAATCGTGGATCTCTTTTTTTTTTCTTTTTAACTTTTTGCCTTTTGTAAAACCCCCGAGGATTCCCAACCTTTTTAGCGTCATCGCTCACTTTTCACATGGAAAGATTTTCCACCGCTCACCTCGGCATCCTTCTGTAGAACCATACCTCCGTCGTCTCGAGTTTCTTCTTCATCTTTGAGGAGACCGTCCGACATTCGCTGCCGTAAAGGAGGACAGATGTCAAGTTGCAGCTCAGTACTATTTCCCAAAAAGAAACCCATTGGCGTTCGGTCAAGTGAACATGGTGGCCATTCGTTGCTGTCCATTCTTCCCAACCAACGCAGTGGAAAGGGTTCGTTAATGTCGTCCCTTACTGCTAAAGTATAATGGGGAGATGCTCCATCTTCCTGAAAGAACAGGTCGCTGAAGTTAGCTCCGGTTCTGAGGTGGAAACGTGAAACAAATAGTAAAACAAGCGTAAGCCTACTTTTGGCCCACCCTGTATTCATCAAGATAATAAACGACAAAATATGTCTGTTTCACTTTTCATTGTATTTTTCCAATTATCGGTTAAGGTGTTGAGTATTTTGCTTGCGGTTGTAGACAAACTCTCCGAGGCTCATATTTTGTTATTTTTATTCAAGTATTTTCAAACATCGCAGTCATTTTCAAGAGCCAATGTGGTGCTTGTATGGTAGTTATAATTCCTTTGCTAGTCTTTGAAAAGCTGGAAGTTCGAAATAGTCTAGCTTGAAATAGTCATGCTTAAGGGTTACTGAGAAAAAGGCCGCACGAAGAAGAATAAGATTTTAAATATGTTTATTTCACTCTAATAGCTTGTATTGGTGCAAAAGATGATGAGAATAAGAGGAAAATAACATCTTTGGTGTTATCGCAAAAAGTGGAAATTTTAAACAGACTAGACACTAGTGGACGTTCATTGTAACTGATGGCTGGGTTCAACATAGGAAAGCCAACATTGTAGGATATCAAATCTTCCAAAGAAACTATTCTCCTGCGTTCACACTGTCACAATGAAATAAAAAAAACATGATTGTGATGAAACCTGGACTAAAATTGAAAAAGCTATTGAAAAGGTTGTCAGTTTTATGGAAAGAAAGCCAGCGTTCAGCTATAACGATTGCAATAACGCACGCAGTGTTAAAAAAATGTCTTTCGATTAAAAAATTTCAAGAACAAAAGCAAAACGAAATGCAGAAAAAGTTGAGAATGACATTAGAAGAGAAAGAATCATCACGGCACAGCGATTAAAAAATCCTCGTTACATTATTTGTTTTGCATACGTGGCATACTTAATCTAATGAACATTCATTAACATTACATAATTTATTTCTTTTTCCTTAAAATCAATTCCGTTGTATTTCACTCAGCATTATCTTATTTTGTTTACTATAAAACATTGAAAATAAATGTGAAACCTGATTTCAGTTCCGTTATTTTAATCTAAATATAATCCCTCATATCTGGACTTTGTAACCAATTCCTCATATCCGGAAGGCCTTCTTAGTTCGGTTGTCAGGGATTCTACTGTAGTAAAACAACCGTAAGCCTACTTTTGGCCCACCCTGTATTTAAGCAACAAGTATTCATCCAAATAATAAACGACAAAATATCTGTTTCACTTTTTATTGTATTTTTCCAATTGTCAGATAAGGTGTTGAGTATTTTGCTTGCGGTTGTAGATAAACTCTTCGAGGCTCATATTTTGTTATTTTTATTTAAGTATTTTCAAACATCGCAGTCATTTGCAAGAGCCAATTTGGTGTCTGTATGGTAGTTATTTGCTATTCTTTGAAAAGCTGGAAGTTCGAAATAGTCTAGCTTGAAATAGTCATGCTTAAGGGTTACTGAAATAAAAGGCCGCACGAAAAAGAAAAAAAATAATATTAATAATTATATATATATATATATATATATATATATATATATATATATATATATATATATATATATTATTTCAAGATCATATATATACATACAAGTATAGGATTGGTGTATACGGAATAAATTCCAATAACCAAAAAATACTATTCTTAAAAGAGTGCTCAATACAGAGTAAAGCAAATATAATTTATTCGAAAATTATAACATAGTGATTTTATAACATATTTAGGTTATAATTTTCGAATAAATTTTATATATATATATATATATATAAATTTTATATATATATATATATTATATATATCTATATATAAATTATGCATGTTTCATTAGATAATATAGACAAGTTATGTCTATTTATTTTATGTAAATTCATTTGATATTGTCTGATAAGCTTAACAGCATTATCATTAGAAGACAAAAGATCACAATATTTATACATATTTTTTAATCCTATCTAAGTTTTCAGCTTACTTATATATATATATAAGTTATATTTCGACAGCAAGTATTCATACACATTAGTGTGATTAAAAAGAACCGACAAGGTCTGTCTGTTTCAATTTCCAATTGTCGAATAAGTTGTTGAGTGTTGTGCTCGCGGTTGTAGATTAACTGTCCGAGGTTCATATTTTGTTTTTTTGTTTTTTTTGTTCAAGTATTTTCGAACTTGTTTGTTTAACGGCATATCAACTCCTTATGGCTCATATAATGCCGAAATTTAATTGTCTTGATATTATTAGTAATTTCTTTTGCAAAAATGTATTGCTAGTAATATTTTTTCCTGAAATATATGTATTACTGGTAATTTCGGGATTCATTTTTTACAAAAATGTATTGCTGGTAATTTTTTTTTTTACTACGAAATTGTATATGGCTGGTGTTTTAACTATAAAAATGTTTATACTTTCATCGTGTTTTGACCCCAGTTTAGCAGTTGACTATTTTCCCATAGCTGAGATTCTAACAGGATCTACCGCCCCGATCAAAGAAAACCTAGGAACAGCAACAATTAAGAGATGGTTCCACGCTCCTAAAAAAACCTCCCGATTAGACGTATTGCTGCCAGATGTAGTTTATCGTCATACAGTTATATACCGTATCTATGAACACTAATGAGTATGTCCCAATCCTCATAAATACGTTGGACACTATTGTAAGTGGGCGTAATATGCTAAGTAGTTTACCATGAGCAGTGGTTTACCTACTTCACGCCACTGGCGAGTATTGTATTTTGTTGATGTTATAAAGATTACCACTTCATTTCCAACCTCTGTTTTGGTTATTCCTCATTCAGTGACCCTTGCTAGGTTACAACACATACCCGGAACGGATTTTGGAATTTCGCGATCATTTTATAGAACTATATATATATATATATATATATATATATATATATATATATATATATATATATGTTAAAGACAAAAGGCAAACTTAGCTGATCCGTTACATAATATGAGAGACTTTACCAAAGCAAATACAAGGATTTTATTTTATAACAGGTATTTATAGACAAGAGTATAAATATTACGTTTTTCAAAGTTTTTTAAATTAAGAAATGTTCATAATTATTTATCAGGTTAGCTGAAAAGTCTTGGTAAGTTATGGAGGACGCTGAGGGAGATAATTTAATGTCTAATAAACGAAAGTGAGTAAAAGATGTTCTTGAAATTTTTATAACGTGAAATTAGTCGCATATTGACATCTCATTTTACAAGAGATTAAAAAAAGTTCACAGTCTGGAACTGCTCATCCACCCAGGAGAGTATTACCAGCGTAAATAAAACACTGTACTCTTGATGTCAGAGTTTTATGCAATCAGAATGGATATATTTACAATTTACTACATCGCCTTATCCCAGGTAATGACCCGATGGCACCTTGGAACACGAAGAAGAGATCTCTTGAACTGGAGCAGCGGTTTATCTCTCGTTTCCTGTTTAGGATTGGGTTTCCGGTTCCTTTTAAAGTTTTCTCATTTTCTTCCACTCCCAGTGGTCCCCTCCTTATGTCTTAGTAGCATTATCGCCTTGCATGGGGTGAACTGATAAACATAAATAATAAGAATAAGGCAATAAGAATATTGTAGACGAGGATGGAAATTTGAGGAAACTTGTTGTCACTCGTTTCGTTTGAGAAGAAGGAAAAAGAAGGAGGGGAGGGGGGAGAAAAAGAGGTAGAGGAAAGGAAGAAGAAGGAAGAGGAATGAGAAAGGAGGAGAAGAAGGTGGGTGATGTTGAAAGGAAGACGAGGAAGGAAGAGGAGAAGAAGAAAGAGGAAGGGAAAGGAAGAAGAAGGAGGAGGAGGGGAGAAAGTGAGGCAGAGGAAAGGAAGAAGAAAGAGGAATAAGAAAGAAGGAAGGGGAGGAGAAGAAGAAGAAGAAGAAGAAGAAGAAGAAGAAGAAGAAGAAGAAGAAGAAGAAGAAGAAGAAGAAGGAGGAGGAGGAGGAGGAGGAGAAAAAGAAGGTGGATGAGAAGGTGGTTGAGGTTGAAAGGAAGACGAGGAAGAAGGAGGTGGAGAAGAAGCAGTTGCAGGAAGAGGAGAAGTGGGGAGGAGAAAAAGAAGGCGAAGAAGAAGACGGGGAAGGTGTAGAATAAGAATAATAATAAATAGAAAAAATAATACCAATAACCGTAGACATTCTTATCGTCGAAGGAAACTAATACCGGGTAACAGAGAAAGATCTTGATTGTTCCGAAGTCTTTATTTGTTTCTTGTGTGCATTCCTTTTTGTCCAAAGTGTCTGGATTTGATTTCTTTTCATCTGTCAGGGTGTCTGCCTGAAGAGCTTGAAACAACGGAACAATGCGGATTAGTTTTAATAGACATTTACCAATGGCAGGTGCCACATTCTCGATTCCATATCATTTTAAAATGGTCAGAATTTCCAGATATCAGTTGTTTTTTTTTATTTATTATTGTTAATGTATTCCTCTTTCTATTTATACTTTTTCAGTGATTTTTTCCAGGACCATTTTTTTTACTTTTTTTTTCTTTCTTTCTTTCTGTAATTTTTAATAGACTTTTTCCTCTTTTTTGTAGATTTTCTTTCTTCATTTTACTAGATTTCTTTTTTCAAGATTTTCTTCTTTCTTTCTTTTAAGAGACTTTAATTTTTTTCTAGCTTTTCTTTCTTTCTTTCCAGTTTTTAATTATTTCTTTTTTCTTTCTAAGACTCCCCCTCTCTTTCTAGCTTTCTATTTTTTCTTTATTTCTTTTTCTAGACTTTTC
>OZ038507.1:60589501-60594501 GCA_964036315.1 Acanthosepion esculentum
AAGGTTACTGAATGAGTAATAAACAAAACGGAGGTTGAAAATGAAATGATAATCTTTCTAACATCGACAAAATATAATACTCGCCAGCGACGTAAAGTAGGTAAACCGCTGCTAGTGGTGGACTACTTAGGCAGTACATTACTCCCCTCCACCTTACAATAGTGTCCAAACTATTTATGAGGATTGGGACATACACATTAGTGTTCATAGGTACGGTATATAACATGAACATAGATGGATAGATAGATAGATAGATAATGTCCACACACGCACACCTTTAAACATAGATAATGAACATAGACAGATATTTTAAGACATTTTTATGTTTATACATTCTTTTTATAGGTACAAATGTTTAAGTAAATGCTCTGTTTTATAATAAACAGTATTAAATAACATTTACCGGCCTGAATATCCGAGAAATTTTCGTCCTCCGACAGGAATCGAACCTGTATCCTATACGGAACCGTCATATAGCCTGACGTGCCATAACCGTTTCGGCCACAGAGGAGCGTTCGGTTAGCATGGTCGATTTTACTGTCTTTAAACTTCAATCTTCCATGAATCTCTCACGTACATTCATAATTGCGTATCAAATGTAAACAAATGACGTCACATATTATAAAATGGACAAAGTCCGACAATTATTTTAAGACATTTTTATGCTTATAAATTCTTTTTATAGGTCATCAAATGAAAAGATGATAAAAAGTGAGGGATCAGTTTTGGACTGCTTTTTAGTATTAAACACATATCCCCATTTCTTGACCATGGTACAGGGTGGTCCGAAAGGTAATGAGAACAATAGACAAGTAATACAGTAATACAAAGCACATGTATTGAATTCAGTTTATTCACTTTCATTGACGCTGTCACATATCGAGAAGGTCTGTATGAAGACCATCATTTTCGTGCCAGCCATCTGAAATAGAAAATTATATTATGTAGGGTGACAAAACATTCGGACCACCCTGTGGATTCATAGATGAAATTACAAAACATTCTTGTAGGTAATCAAATGAAAGGATGGTAAAAAGTGAGGGATCAGTTTTGGACTGCTCTTTAGTATTAAACACATCCCCCATTTCTTGACCATGGTACAGGGTGGTCCGAAAGGTAATGAGAACAATAGACAAGTAATACAGTAATACAAAGCACATGTATTGAATTCAGTTTATTCACTTTCATTGACGCTGTCACATATCGAGAAGGTCTGTATGAAGACCATCATTTTCGTGCCAGCCATCTGAAATAGAAAATTATATTATGTAGGGTGACAAAACATTCGGACCACCCTGTGGATTCATAGATGAAATTACAAAACATTCTTGTAGGTAATCAAATGAAAGGATGGTAAAAAGTGAGGGATCAGTTTTGGACTGCTCTTTAGTATTAAACACATCCCCCATTTCTTGACCATGGTACAGGGTGGTCCGAAAGGTAATGAGAACAATAGACAAGTAATACAGTAATACAAAGCACATGTATTGAATTCAGTTTATTCACTTTCATTGACGCTGTCACATATCGAGAAGGTCTGTATGAAGACCATCATTTTCGTGCCAGCCATCTGAAATAGAAAATTATATTATGTAGGGTGACAAAACATTCGGACCACCCTGTGGATTCATAGATGAAATTACAAAACATTCTTGTAGGTAATCAAATGAAAGGATGGTAAAAAGTGAGGGATCAGTTTTGGACTGCTCTTTAGTATTAAACACATCCCCCATTTCTTGACCATGGTACAGGGTGGTCCGAAAGGTAATGAGAACAATAGACAAGTAATACAGTAATACAAAGCACATGTATTGAATTCAGTTTATTCACTTTCATTGACGCTGTCACATATCGAGAAGGTCTGTATGAAGACCATCATTTTCGTGCCAGCCATCTGAAATAGAAAATTATATTATGTAGGGTGACAAAACATTCGGACCACCCTGTGGATTCATAGATGAAATTACAAAACATTCTTGTAGGTAATCAAATGAAAGGATGGTAAAAAGTGAGGGATCAGTTTTGGACTGCTCTTTAGTATTAAACACATCCCCCATTTCTTGACCATGGTACAGGGTGGTCCGAAAGGTAATGAGAACAATAGACAAGTAATACAGTAATACAAAGCACATGTATTGAATTCAGTTTATTCACTTTCATTGACGCTGTCACATATCGAGAAGGTCTGTATGAAGACCATCATTTTCGTGCCAGCCATCTGAAATAGAAAATTATATTATGTAGGGTGACAAAACATTCGGACCACCCTGTGGATTCATAGATGAAATTACAAAACATTCTTGTAGGTAATCAAATGAAAGGATGGTAAAAAGTGAGGGATCAGTTTTGGACTGCTCTTTAGTATTAAACACATCCCCCATTTCTTGACCATGGTACAGGGTGGTCCGAAAGGTAATGAGAACAATAGACAAGTACTACAGTAATACAAAGCACATGTACTGGATTCAGTTTATTCACTTTCATTGACGCTGTCACATATCGAGAAGGTCTGTATGAGGACCATCATTTTTCTGTCATCCATCTGAAATAGAAAATTATATTATGTAGGGTGACACGAATTTCGGACCACCTTGTACATCTTTTATGGCTTTAACTAACTCTGGTCTTAACTGATTGGAGATGTTAACATATGCTTGTTTTGTTTTGGTGAAATAAAAATGACCTACTACAATATACATCCTGTCACATGTTTACATGTCACTTGCTTGGGCGTAACCACTTCACGCAGGTACTACCCTCGAACTCGCTGACCGGGTGGTGCTTTGCGACCCTCACTATCTTATTTTCTACCGACATTTATATATGTTGCAAATTAAACTAAGCACAACTAACCATGTGCCATGCGTGATACATGACTGACGAGGCAGGTTGCCGTTTTTTTCTTGCCATCTAAGGCTATAGAACCTTGGTCTATCCTGCTGTTTACCCATAGCTGGGGGAAGAGAAGAAGAGGATTCATACCTTCCCCAAGGGTAATGGATTCGACTGGAATTCGAACTCGGCTCTCCGATTCCTCAATCCAAGCCGCTATCCATTACTGCAATACTCTAAGAAGGTGAAAAATCTTCGCGGATTTGGACGTAATTCTAGGCTCTTTTTTTCTTCAATCCGAATATTTTTTTTATATACAGTGTAACCCGGATATAAGAGACCCGGATATAAGAGAAACTCGGATATAAGAGAGGTTTTCTCTGGTCCCAAATTAGAGCCTCTGTTAATGTATATATAATAGACCAAACCCGGATAGAAGAGAAACCCGGATATAAGATACTTCCTATCCGGTCCCGAAACTCTCTTATATCCGGGTTACACTGTATATCGCTCGCAAAAAAAAAAAAAAAAAAAATTGTAACTTTTTTTTACTGTAGCTTCCCCCCCCCCCACCCCCCAACCAAAATGGTGACTTTTTTTCCTGTCTTTTATCTTGAGATTTTATTACCGGCTACGAGTCATCCTATATCGAATATTGTTGATTTTATTTTTTTTATCACCTTAAATACTGATTAGGGGCCCTGGCTAGTGCTTTGTGAGCCTCGCTATCTATATATAAACATTTCCTTTTTACTACCTACATTTACATACGTTACACATTAAACAAACCGCAACTCGCTACTAAAGGACGATGAACAATTTTCACAGATTTTGACGTCATTCTGGGGTGTGTTTTTTTGTTTGTTTGTTTTTTGTTCAATCCCATAAATTTGTTTTCCTCAAGCTATGTTTCGAAAAAAAAATCCCCCAAAAAACACTATATAAAATCACTATTTTTTATCCATAATATCGAATCTATTGAAATTATTGAACTTTTTAACAAAAAAAAAACCTTCAAGTTGATGTTAAAAACTGCCGTCAAAGATTGATTTATTTAAAATGGAAGCATCTATTATGACCTTTCTCTAATTTGTATTTAGATACAACGTATTTATTTTCAGTTTTTCTAGTAGAATTGTTCACCTATAATGCATATGATACATTACTTTAAATGATTAAGTTACAATGAAATTTGTATTTTATATGAATACTACCTCATGAAAATTCAGATGTAGTAGAGTGGAAGGGACGTATTATAGATTCAGTGGGGAGGTCACGGGACCGTTGCAACGGCTTTGGGTACGATAGAACAACCGTTATGATTTACTCGCTTATCTCTGTTCGTTTCGTGTTTCCTGTCTGTAAACGAAACGAACAAACCCTAAAATTCTCAGGTAATACGATACGATGCAAGTTACGGGGCGTGACTGCTCAGCATTGCAGACATTCGACTAAAGGGGTGTGTGTGCAGGTGGAGATGTTTTATCACCTGTAATCAATCGATAAGGAAGATTCGATTACCTGCTTGTAGGAACAGTAAAAATATAAAAACAAATGGATTGGTCCGAAGGAAACTGGCCACAAGCGCTTGTATAGCCCACTGGAAAATCGCTGATCAAGTGACCAACATCTCTGAAGATGCATCTGTCGTGAAATCGATATCAACAATTAATGAAGGTTACGATTTCTACCAGAATCAATTTACTTTTTTTTTCTCTGAACGATCAGTTTACACCTATAAATATCTACATTCTACATTGGTTTTCAGTTTTCTACAACACACACACACACACACACATATATATATATATATATACAGGGTGTCCATAAAGTTCGTGTGCACTTTAAAAAATTTATAACTTTATTTGTATTTTCGATAGAAATAATCTGTAAAAAATGTTATAAAATTTAATGTACCTAGTTTTAAATATAGTTAAAATAACTAATGTGATTTCAGGCATTACTGTAAATCAGTTGGCAAATGTTTTCCGTGAACTGCAAAATCGTCTTACCCTTTGTATTGCTAATGATGGAGGACATGTGGAAACTTAAATAAAATTTCAATCAAACCTTAAAAAATATTGATTTACTTCTTTCTAATCCTTTTTACAAATTATTTCCATCGCAAATACAAATAAACTTATAATTTTTTTAAAAGTGCGCACGGA
>OZ038507.1:60597001-60627001 GCA_964036315.1 Acanthosepion esculentum
TATATATATATATATATATATATATATATATATATATATATATATATATATATATATATATATATAGATATATAGATAGAGAGAGAGAGAGAGAGAGAGAAAGAGATGGTGTCCATAAAGTTCGTGTGCACTTTAAAAAATTTATCACTTTACTTGTATTTTCGATAGAAATAATCTGTAAGAAATGTCATAAAGTTTAATGTACCTAGTTTTAAGTATAACTAAAATAACTAATGTGATTTCAAGCATAACTGTAAGTCAGTTGGCAAATGTTTTCCGTGAACTGCAAAATCGTATTACCCTTTGTAGGTCTGATGAATTGGATCGTATTTACGATTCCAATGGAATAAATTATGACCATGGAATATTAGTGTTTAAGCCTTTTTATTATATATATATATATATATATATATATATATATATATATATATATATATATGTATTTATAAGGAGAAGAATTAATAGGATTTTTTTTCACTTAACTTCGAAGTTTTGTGCTTAGATATAAGACCATTCCGACGAGTGCTTACATCTAAACATGACACTTCAAAGTAAACATAAGTTAAGTGAAAAAACTTTCCATATTAATTCTTTTTACCAATGCTCTATCTCCACCTTCGATACTGATCACTCTACCACAAAGACTGCTTGACTTAAATATATATTACATATTATTATTATCATTATTTGTGTATGTTATGTTTCCTGCTTTGTATCCTGTAGAGCCGGATCCCAACTATGGTCCTCAGACCCTATAGGAGAATTCTCATTTAATTGATAGACCTTTTCTTAGTATATCGGATGTTCCTAGTAGGGCAATCTTCTGGGCAACTTGTATGGTGATATTACCTGAGAAAATGTTAGTAAAATTGTCCATTCCTTTTCTCACGAGGCCCAGAGTACCGATTACTATTAATACAGTCTTAGTTAATCTCGATTTCCAGGTACTTGTACTTGGACAATTTATCGATATTATTATTATTATTGTTTTAATTTCTTTGATATCTGGCGTTTACACATTTCTTTCCGGTTCCCGCCCAGGGACCTTAGGTTAGAAATCGTATCATGACACTTTCCACTGCAAAAAATAAATAAATAATTTCCATTGATAAAGCCCTTCGTAAACTGTACTTGTCAGAATAATTTTTTGTATCTCTTTGAGGCATGGACTTCCAGGGATCCCTTCAATTAGTCTACTGGAATATTTTCCAACCAATCCTAAGGCTCCAACTACAACAGGGATTGTTGATGTTCCCATGTGCCACATTTTTGAGATTTCTATTTCAAGTTCCTTGTATTTTGACAGCTTCTCGAATATCTTCAAAGATACATTGCAGTCTACAGGGACTGCCATATTAATAAGGAAGCACTTATTTTGTTTGTGATCTTTAATAACAATGTCTGGGCGGTTGGCTTTGATTGTTCTGTCAGTGTGCATTGTGTAGTCCCATAGAATTGTAACAGGTCCTATCTCTTATTATTATTATTATTATTATTATTATGATGATGATGATGATGATGATTTTTATTATTATTATTAGTTTTTATTTAATTTTCAACGGCGGTTATTATTATTATTTGATAGGGTTTCAATTTTTGGCTCTGTTGGCTACATTTAAGTTTTATAGTATATCTTATTAATAAGCTTTCCATTACAAAATTCAGAGAAAAATTACATTTCTTTTATTTTAAGTCTTGCTGCGTTCACTCAAGTCAACATATACAATATTAGACCCGCACTAGGTCATCGAACGTACACAGAACTGTATACATAAATTTTCTAATTTAAAATCGTTCGTTGTTAACGTTAATAATTGAACAGTATACAATTTATAAACACCTAGGGAAAGATATTCGTATTTTTTCTTCATAAATGTTACATATTTACAACCATTTCTTTCTTTTACTACAAAAGGTCACAAAGCACAATATTTTTTGGCGGCATTTTTACTATTATTGTTTGTGTATGTTATGTTTCCTGCTTTGTATCCTGTAGAGCCGGGTTCAAACTATGGTCCTCAGACCCTATAGGAGAATTCTCATTTAATTGATAGCCCGTTTCTTAGTATATCGGATGTTCCTAGTAGGGCGATCTTCTGGGCAACTTGTACGTTAATGTTACCTGAGAAAATGTTAGTAAAATTGTCCATTCCTTTTCTCACGAGGCCCAGAGTACCGATTAATATTAATACAGTCTTAGTTAATCTCGATCTCCAGGTCCTTGTGATTTGGGCAATTTATCGATAATGTTCATGGCGGTGTTTCTCTCAGATGGTACTGCTATGTCAAAAAGCATACGCTTCCTGAATTTCTTGTCTTTTATGATATCAGGTCTGTTGGCTATTATTTCTCTGTCAGTTTGAATTGGAAAGTCCCCGAGGATAGTTACATCGTTATTTTGTGTAACTGTGTCTGATTGGTGCTCATACCATCTCTATTGAAAAATGAAAAATTTTAATGAAGGTATTATAATAAAAATATAAAAATAAGAATATCAAAAATGATTTTAATTAATCAAATGAATCCTGAAAGCACTAATACTGGCAATACTGGTTTAATACTTACTGTATACCTACTTTTTTTCTGCATATATATATATATATATATATATATATATATATATATATATATATATAATATAATATAATATAAAAGGCTCAAAGACTAATATTTCATGGTTATAATTTATTACATTGGAATTGTAATCACGATCCAAATCATCAGACCTACAAATTCAAAAAGAAAAAGAAAAGTTTTCATTTTGAATTTGTAGGTCTGATGACTTGGATCGTGATTACGATTCCAATGTAATAAATTATAACCATGGAATATTACTCTTTGAGCCTTTTATATTATATTCTTACTCTGTCCTGGACATTGAGTTCTACATGGATTCATGCTGTTTCATGCTAGACGCAATCGTCAGGCGGCCTGACGATTGCGTCTAGCATGAAACAGCCTGTCGCCTCTGAGGGTTGACTTCAATGTTCACTTTTATATTTATATTTACATACGCTCTATCTCTGATATTGAGCACTTTATCCCATAAATATAGCACACCTTAAAACTATATTTCTCCATATATATATATATATATATATATATATGAAACAAAATATATTGTGATTCCTGAAATGCTAGAATTTCATTGCTAATTTCTATTTTTATTTCAGAGGGACAAGTGTAGAGCAGAATGGCACAAGACCTGGCATTGCATGAGTCGGCTCAGCTAGCATCCCGTAAAGAAATTTAACAGTCCGCGGTACAAGTACAGAGATAGTGATACAGTGTCGGAGGACCTGGAGCTTCAGTAGATGCCAAAAAACAACATCAGAAACTGTCATTCCAACCTGATGAGTACGGATCTGTGGTAGATGCTAACAGAAGCGGCCGTCCTTCATCTTGCAGATTGGAAGAAAAACCTGCAAAAGTTAAAAGTTTAACACTGTATTCTACTTCCTACTATTGTACCGTTTAAAATAAAACACGTTTTAAGAAAATCGACTAATAATTAAAGTTATTAACAAATTTAAAAAGGTATTCGCTATGGTACATAAACTTTATGAATTTAAGCGGCAAGATGAATTTGCTAGATGTAACCGTAAGTTCTATGCTAACATTTTCTTTTCTCGCTTGTGGCTTTTGAACGAAGAATCAGCAATATTATTTGTCCTGATCTGTCATCTCGGCTTCACTTTCCCGTCCCCGTAAGGTTGCCTCTCTGTGTCTTTTCTATCTCTTCCTCTTACTTTTTTCCCCGATTAATATAATCTTCAAAAATATAAATGTAATGTCAATCGACATCTTCTGATCCCTTGATCCACATTCTTCTTTTTATCCTTTCCTAAATCCTCCCTATACTTAGTCTTTCACTCTCTGTAGCCCCTTGCGTACTAGTGGCACTCCGACCTTGCCTGTGGGGAAAATGCTTTAAAACATATTTTCATAGTAAAAGTTTACATGAACTCTTCTATGGTACCCAGACTTTATAAATTTAAGAGACGTACCACCTTAGCGGCAAAGTGTCATCAATTAACAGATGAATTGGCTAGATGTAACCGTTAAGTTCTATGCTAACAGTTTCTTTTCTCGCTTGTGGCTTTTGGACGAACAGATTGTTAAGGTTGACGAAATCCACAGAGACATGTTTTTTGTATTGCTTTGTTATCTTATTTTGTTTATTCCGTATTTGATTTCATTTATTTAAGTGTATTCAATTTTTAAATAGGTAAATATATATTTGGGTTTTAAATCATCTTTTGCTAACCTAAACTGGCTGGCCAAATTTTGGACTTGTTTCTGCGCATATATATCCCCATATATCTTGTACGCTGTCTTTTTTCACACAAATACATTTGAAATAATGTTAATTACCTACTCGATATTATTTGATAGAGGATATTTGAACTTAGACTGAGTTAAAACTTAAAGGTTAATATCATACAGCGAATTCCGTAACTCTATGCAAGCGCATATAACTCTGAAATTGTAGTCATTATTTACTTCGTTTTATTTTAATTTTTACTCCTCCACCAATAGGAGCATGTCGTCCGGTTCACACTCCACCCGGTCTTTTCAAGAGGAGTAGAGGTTTATCCAGTGTTTCCCCGCTTAAGACTGGGATTCCGGTTTTTATCAAATGTCTGCTTCAACACTGTACTCCTAACGTCTGCGCTTGAACTCTGAAATTATATATAAATTTTACATATTTATAAGTCGACCATTCGTCCATGTCTTGAATATTGCTGCTACTTATGGTCTGGTGCTCCTGCTATATATTTAGAGATTCTTGATAAAATCCAAAGAAGAATCTACCTTACACATTTATAAGTCTACCATTCGTCTATGCTTAGAATATTGCTACCATGTATGGTCTGGTGCTCCTGCTATATATTTAGAGATTCTTGATAAAATCCAAAGAAGAATCTATCTTACACATTTATAAGTCTACCATTCGTCCATGCTTAGAATATTGCTACCACGTATGGTCTGGTGCTCCTGCTATATATTTAGAGATTCTTGATAAAATCCAAAGAAGAATCTATCTTACACATTTATAAGTCTACCATTCGTCTATGCTTAGAATATTGCTACCACGTATGGTCTGGTGCTCCTGCTATATATTTAGAGATTCTTGATAAAATCCAAAGAAGAATCTATCTTACACATTTATAAGTCTACCATTCGTCTATGCTTAGAATATTGCTACCACGTATGGTCTGATGCTCCTGCTATATATTTAGAGATTCTTGATAAAATCCAAAGAAGAATCTATCTTACACATTTATAAGTCTACCATTCGTCCATGCTTAGAATATTGCTACCACGTATGGTCTGGTGCTCCTGCTATATATTTAGAGATTCTTGATAAAATCCAAAGAAGAATCTATCTTACACATTTATAAGTCTACCATTCGTCTATGCTTAGAATATTGCTACCACGTATGGTCTGGTGCTCCTGCTATATATTTAGAGATTCTTGATAAAATCCAAAGAAGAATCAGCAATATTATTGCTCCTAACCTGACGTCTCGGCTTCAGTCACTTTCTCACCACCGTAATTTAAATTCCCTGTGCCTTTTCTAGAAATTCTTTCATGGTAATTGTACATAGACTTTAGAAATTTAAACGCAGTACTAGATTGGCGGCAAGGTATTATCAATTAACTGTTGAATGTGATAGATGTAACCGTAAGTTCTATGCAATCAGTTTCTCTCATCGAACTTCTTGCCTGTGGGACTCTCTTCTGGCTCCATGCTTTCCAGCTAACTTTGATCTTTAAAAATTTAAATTCAATGTCAATTGTGATCTACTCTCTTCTTGATTAAACTTCTATTGGGTTCTACTTTAGCTTGTTATCTTCGTGTCATGAATCTGCTTAAGTATGTTGCGGGTCGGTGTATGCGTTGAGAGACAAACACGTGTGTCTCTTGAAATGCGCATAACCAATATATAGCAGATTCGGGATATGAGTCCACGTAAAATAATGTGAAAGAAACAAGTACAAACAAATGATAATGTATTAATAATAAAAAAAGGTTACATAAACACCAAAATGCTGAAGAATGAACATGAATGAAGAAAACATTTAAGCTAGTGAATTGAATATGTTTACTTTCTGTAGGAGAAAGTACTAAAAAAATGAAGGGAAAGGTGCGTACGCACGTGTGCGTTAATGTGTATTATTCATGCGTTTCTCAAAAGGAAACGCATTCTTCCGTGAGAGACTTACATGTTTACGTGTAAGCGGAAATGTGAGAAGAAGAGGGAGAGAAAAGATGTCGCCGAATATTTATAGGCGGGAAAGCGTCCCCTAGTAGCGGTGTCGAAAATTAGGAGGAGGTAACCCAAAGTAGCACCTTATAACACACACACACACATATATATATATATATATATATATATATATATATATATATATATATATATATATATATATATAACAAAGAAAATGTAATTAAAATATTAACATTTTTTCTTTTATTTATATTCCGTGGATAAACAGCATGTACATCGGCTAAAATGTCTACATCGTACAAATTTTAATTTGGAATATCTACATAGTAAAACATGATAACATTGCATTAATATTTAAGCTTACCTTTCAAAAGTTCAACGATAATTCTTCTGCCGCCACTTAATTTAAAGACATTTTGATGTACGTAGGTCCTTATTTTCCGTACAAAGAATTATTTTTATTTCATGGGTGACTTTCGCTGGATTTCGCAATTAATTTCGAATATTCCCAAATTTATTTCCACGTTATAAAAATTGTTATTGTACAAAAAAATCAGGTAAAACAATCGCAGTAATGAAAACTTGGGAATGTAGAATTTCCGATTCAGCCCGGAATGTTTTTTAATTTGCTCACAGAGTCAGCCTGATTCCAAAATGGTATGATACGTTGGGCTACGGCCTCAAGGAACAAAGTTGAAAACACGGGCAGTTTTATTTTGAAACACTGTAATTTGAGAACACTATTTTTTTTCATTTGAAATGAGCTATTGAAAGTTAGAGAGTTGTGTCCCTTTAATTGTTTTTATCAGTAGAAGCCAAGATGGCGAAATTCAAAAACAATACTAGTAATGAAAACTCATTTGAAATGAGCTATTGAAAGTTAGAGAGTTGTGTCCCTTTAATTGTTTTTATCAGTAGAAGCCAAGATGGCGGAATTCAAAAACAATACTAGTAATGAAAACTTTGGAATCCAAAATTTCAGGATTGCGAGTCCAGATCCGGCCCGGAATGTTTTTAATTTACTCACGGAGTCGGCCTGATTCCAAAACGGTATGCTATATTGGGCTACGGCCTCTGGGAGTTAAGTTGAAAAACTGTGACACACTGACACTCGCATTTATTATATAGATGATTTACGGAAAATGACGAAAATTGTAGATGACGATAAAGTGTAGATCGCACACCAAATTTGATTAATGACACTTAGATAAAAAGCCAAAGTTTTTTTTTTTTTAAGCTTTTCACCGCAAGCAAGGCTGGAGGCCACTAGCACGCAAGGGGTTACAGAAGGTTTGGAGGAAGAGCAAATAGGAGTGGTAAAGGAGAGGATGTGGAGAAAGATAGTGGATCGATCAAGGCAAGGGGGTTACAGAAGATTTGGAGCGAGTGCAGATAGGAATGAAAGGTGAAAGGATGTGGAGAAGGGAAGTGGATAGATCAAGGCAACTGGAGATGTCGATTGACGTTACACTTAAATAGTTGGAGATTGTATTTGTCAGGGAAACAGGAATAAGGAAGGGAGTTCCACAGGCGAGATGTGCGAGACATGAAGCTATTGGAGTAGAAGAGACGTCTACATCTAACAGTTTCAACGGTGAAAGGGTGGGAACGGAATGCCAACCTCGTAGGACGTTTAAATTCATGAGGCCTAGGAACCAGCGAAAGCAGCTCCTCGGAGCAATTACCGTGAAAGTATTTGTAAAAAAGACAGAGCGAGGCAAAATAGTACCCTTCTAATGTTGTCTCTTCTTCATTAGGTTTCTCTTTTTTATTATTCTTTCACGGTAACCCCTTGTACCATAGGGGCTTTACTGCCTTGCATAGGGTGAAATGATTAAAAACAAGCGGGGAAGTTTCTTTCTACGCACCCTGTATACATAATGAGCAGATAAACTGTTTCAGATTATCTTTGGCCCTGGACGCGCTTAAAAGAAGGGGAAAAAAACAAACTAATCGAGTTACAAGATGACTAATAATTTACGCTGTTCTCTTCAGCTGGGTAAAGATATATTATCAAAGTTGAAGTGATTCCACTTAAGCGTGTGCACGTATTCATATGGCCAATACGAAAGAATATATTTTTAGATTGTGGGAAATTTTTTCTTTTTTTCTTCTTTTTTTTTTTTTGAGATGATAATAGTTTAGAGATAAACGTCTTACTTATTATCCCGTAACTGGGGAGGGGGAGAAGAGGTGGATTCATTTGCGCGTAGATGAATCTAACGAACCCAACCGGAATTGGAACTCGGCTCTCCGATTTCCAATTCTGCGCCGCGATCCTTTACACCACCTATACGCCCACGCACCTAACATTCCCAAGGGGTGATTCATCTAGGCACTGACCGGGCTTAGATGTTGCTTAACTTCTGTGATTGTACGGGAATCTAACGTGATGTAAGCTTTCATAACGGCAGGTGTGTTCTTATAACGCCTCTAAAACAAAACTGCTCTCTATCAACCACCACAAGGATCCATCCCTGCATCCCATTAGAATGTCTGATGACCAACTTCTCGAGAGCTGCTCCCTGCGGCTGCTCGTTCTCACGCTGTCTGCTGATCTGAGATGGAACAAATACATCGAGTCAGTTGCATCAGCCACCGCAAAGAAAGTTGGTTCTCTGTGCCGAGCCAGAAAATTTTTCTCCCCGGAATCGATCCTTCAAGTCTATAAATCGACCATTCGCCCTTGCATGGAGTATTGCTGCCATATATGGTCTGGGGCCCCTGCTGTTTGCCTCGGGCTTCTTGATAAGATCCAGAGACGGATAGGCAACGCGATTGGCCCTGATCTGTCATCTCGTCTGCAGTCGCTCTCTCACAGATGCGATGTTGCCTCGCTCTGCCTTTTTTACATGTACTTCCACGGTAATTGCTCTGAGGAGTTGCGTTCGCTAGTCCCCAGGCCTCGTGAATTTAAACGCCCCACCAGGCTGGCATCCCGCTCCCACCCCTACACCGTGGAAAATGTTAGCTGTAGACGTCTCTTCTACTCCAATAGCTTCATGTCTCGCACATCTCGCCTATGGAACTCCCTTCCCTATTACTGTTTCCCTGACAAATACAATCTCCAACGGTTTAAGTGTAGCGTCAATCGACATCTCCAGTTGCCTTGATCTATCCACTTTCCTTCACCACATCCTTTCATTTTTCATTCCTATCTGCTCTCGCTCCGGATCTTTTGTGGCCCCCTTGCCTTGATCGACTCACTGTCTTTCTCTTTCCCCACATCCCCTCCCTTGCCACTCCTATCTGCTCTTCCTCCAACCCTTCTTTAACCCCTTGCGTGATAGTGGCCTCCGGCCTTGCTTGGGGTGATATGATTAAAAAAAAAAAAAAAAAAAGTTGCATTTGCTGGGCTACTGAAATATATCATTGACAAATACGTGTTAGATTGTGGACACTTTTCGAGAAAGAATGGTTTAGTGATACAATTCTTACTAATTAACCTGTGAATAATATGATATATTGGGCCACTGTCTCTAGGAATGAAGTACTTGTTATTATCACCTGATCGGATTCTGTCAAAATTTCTGAGACGTGGAGTTATTATTTACGTTCCGACTATTGATCTCATCTTTGTTGTTCGCCTTCTGTCTGAATTTCTAAGACATGGATTTATCATTATTTATCTTCTGACTATTCTCCTCATCTTTGTTGTTATTATCACCTGATCGCCTTCTGTCTGAATTTCTGAGATGACGAGTTATCATTATTTACGTTCTGACTACTCTCCTCATCTTTGTTGTTATAATCACCTAATCTGTTTGATCTTCTGAGATGAGGAGTTATTATTATTTACGATATGACTATTTTCCTCATCTTTGTTGTTATCACCTCATCGCCTTCTATCTTAGTTTCTGAGATGGGGAGTTATCATTATTTACGTTATGACTATTCTCCTCATCTTTGTTGTTATAATCACCTAATTGCCTTCTATCTTAATTTATGACATGAGGAGTTATCATTATTTACGTTATGACTATTCTCCTCATCTTTGTTGTTATAATCACCTAATCGCCTTCTATCTTAATTTATGACATGGGGAGTTATCATTATTTACGTTCTGACTATTGTCTCCATCTTTGTTGTTGTCATCACAACATTGAACCGTCTCGCCATCATTAGGTGTATATCGATCTACGTAAACTCTAGTGAAACCCGAACTGAACCCTTTATTTAATTTACGATGATAGACTGTTCTCGTTACAATGTCTATGTCATTGTAATTGTGAGTTCAATCTAGTGTGTACTTGGACTCAGTGGAAACAGGACGGGCAATACTAAAAATACGTTGAAACACCGGTTAAGCACCGTCGAGCCTGGTTAGTACCTAGATGGGTGATCGCTTAGGAATACCAGTTGCTGTAAGCTTGGATGTGCGGCTGGTGTAATGGACAATGGCGAGGAATTGTTAATCGGAGAGCCAAGTTCCGACACCAAAGTTAAGCAACTTCCAGCCTGGTCAGTACCTAGATGGGTGGCCACTTGGGAATGCCAGGTGCTGTAAGCTTCGATGTTCGGGTGGTGTAATGAATAACCGCTCGGAATTGTTAATCAGATAACAGAGTTACAATAGGGTTCGTTATATTCCAGTCAGTTTCGTTATATTCACTTATAAGCCTTATAACCCTTGGGAAAGGCATGAATCCGCCTCTCCTGTCCCTAGCTACTAAGTTATTATTATCTCAAAATAATTCTTACTATCTAAAAAAAAAAAAAAATTCTAAATTTAAATAACCCGCAAAGGGTTGCTAAGACGTGGAAAACAGATCAATCAATAAAAAAAAATATACTAAAACTAGACGAAATATCCCTAGACACGGATAGTGGAACGATAACAGTTTACCCTCGTAGATTAAATAACGGTTTCAGTTCGAAATTCGCTGTAGGTTACCCGGGTCGATATACATATATATATATGGCCGGAGGGCATAACTGCCGAAACGTTGTGATAACAACAACAAAGATGAGGAGAATAGTCCGAACGTGTCAATAAAGTAGGGCGTGTTTGCAGCATAATCTTCCACCGAGCAGATAAAATGTTCAATCCATTTCGCAGACCATAGATACTCAGCGGATTGGGTAAAATACTTACCCGAATATGCTGGTCGCTTAGACAAAGGGTCGGCAACCTACGGCATATATATATATATATATATATATATATATATATATATATATATATATATATATATATATATATATATATATATATATATATAGTAGAGCCTCGGTTCACGAATTTAATTCGATCCTAAAACCCATTCGTAACCCGAAATGTTCGTTAAACGAAACTATTTTTCCAATGATTGCTTATTTAAACTTTAACAACTGTACTTTGTGCACAAGTTTATACACAAAACTAATGAACATCATTAAATCTCAGAAATAAATAAATAAACCCAATACTAAACAGATAAAATATAGACGAACATTTAAATCTTTGCCGTACCTTTAAGTAGAAGAGTTGATGGCGTCAGTGAAAGGGGAAGGAAAGGGATGTTATTGTTTGGAAAGGGGGAGGAAAGACATGGTCGTCTTTTTATTTATAAGAATATCATTGATTTTGCAATACTGAACTGAATAGGAAGAGACAATGTCATCAACACTTGTTTTTCTCTCAACTTTTCTTTTCCTTTACCAGTGTCACTGCTAGCTTTCTTTGGAGCCATGACTAGGGGCTAATAATGAGGGAAAAAAGCATGATACAATAAAACTGGAAGAGAAAATTACAGCACAAAACACGAACGTATACAACATGGCGGCCGACTAAGAAATAACACGACGGAAAAATGATTCCATTTTGGTTAACTCGGTTCGGATCGGCAATGAAGTTTGTGAACCAAAATTTTGTTTGATAACCGAGGCATTTTTATCTCGAATATTCTGTTTGAAAATCGATTTGTTCGACATGTTAGATATTCGAAAATCGATACACACATATATATATATATATTGATAATATTAGTGGTCAATATATATATATATATATATATATATATATATATATATATATATATATATATATATATATATATATATATATATATATATATATATATATATATATATATATATATAAAATTCACAAGAGGATAGAATCCAGGTAGAACTTAATGTCCAGTACAGAGTAAGAATATAATATAAAAAGTTTTTTGAATTTTTAGGTAAAAAATTATATGCAGGGAATATGAGTGTTTGAGCCTTTTTAGACACACACACATACATATAGTGATTTTCCAAGTGTACCTTAGATGTGGCACAAGGCCGAAAGTAGGGGGCACCCAGTGAGGATCGAACTCACTACTCAGTCGTAATCGTTTTAGCGAGACAAGCTTGCTAACCATTACACCGCCTCGAGGTGCCCATATATATATATATATATATATATATATATATATATATATATATATATATATATATATATATATATATATATATATATATATATATATATATATATATATATATATATATATATATATATATATATATATATATATATATATATATATATATATATATATATATATATATATATATATATATAATAGAGTTCAAAAAGCATCTCCGCGTCCTTGTGAGCGATAAATTATTTCCCACCCTACACCCCCTTTCTCACAGACGTAACACCACAATACCCTCACTACTCTATCGCTTTTTCCATGGAAAGTTCAGGTGATCGACATTCCTTAGTTCCATGCCACACCCAGTGTAGCGAACCACCCTCATTCCCTTCGTATTCGATTGGTGAAATGTAAACCTCTACCTCGACTGGCTCTAGGGGGTTGTAAAAAAATCTCCGTGGCCACAAGTCTTTTATTCATCTTTGAGGAAACCGTCTGGCGTACATTGCCGTGTAGGGGATTTGACATTATATAGTAGTTCGACACTCCTTTTTTCTAACCTTTGTGAAAGGTATGAATCCGTCTTTTCTCCCCCCCCAAGCTATGGGTTAAATAGTATGACTTTTATCTGGAAAAAACATTCTTATCTTCCAAAAATTGTTAATGCAATATTCACTTGCAAAAATAAAATAACTATATTTTTATAATAAAAAAATATGTTGTGGCTTTAATAACCCACAAAGGGTTGATAAACCCTAAAAAAAAAAACTTCACTTAATCAATCTTTGTTGAAACAAAACTTTCCTGTTTCTTAATACTTTACTTGGTTTCTGGCAAAACATCTTTCGCTATTCCGTTGCACCTTCGGGTAGCTATGTGACCATGTTTGGCAATAAGCACTTTTCTGTGGCATTTCCTATCTTAGGGCTTGTGAGGCCGGCTCGTTAATCATCGCTTCACAACAGGTGCTCTTAATGTAAGACCGAACTTAGGATCAAAGACCGTGTGTGGGAAAAAAAGATATGTTTATGGGAATACCAGGTAACTTTTATCGCAAACAAAAGAGAGCATTATTTATACATACATAAATATATATATATATATATATATATATATATATATATATATATAGTCATATATTCATATAGTGTCTGCGTGCGTGTGTGGCATAAAATTAAAATCTAAAAATTGTACATATATATATATATTTTTGAATTGGACATAGTCCGACAATTTATTTAAAGACATTTATATTATGTTTAACGTTCTTTTTATAGATACAAGTATTTAAGCAAATTTCGGAGAGCGAAAATTTTCTATGAAAATTTCTCGGAGATTCAGGCCGGTAAATGTTATTTAATACTGTTTATTATAAAACAGAGCATTTGCTTAAATACTTGTCTATAAAAAAACATATATATATATATATATATATATATATATATATATATATATATATATATGTATGTATATATATATATATATATATATATATATATATATATATATATATATATATATATATATATATATATTGACAAATGGAACCTTGAAGGGAGAAGGTAAAACGGAAAAAAATGGTTATGTTTGAATTACCGTGAAGGAAAAAAGTTAGAAACAAATGGATAAGGGAGTGTAAGAAAGACTGATGAAAAAAGAAAACGAGACGAAGAGGAGGGACAGACAGACAGACAGCTCGAAAACATCTGGGTAAAGGAAATAAAAAAGAAGAAAGCAAAATCGATAAGAAAGAAACAAAGAAAGAAAGGAAGAAAAAGAAAGAAAGAAAAAGAAAGTGAGAGAAAAGTGCAAAAAAAATTACCAAAAATTGAAGGGATTTAACATAGAAGAAATTCACGTTGCGATAGATAGATAGATAGATAGATAGATAGATAGATCTAAACAGACTAGATATATAGATAGATAGATAGATAGATAGATAGATAGATAGATCAAAACAGACTAGATAGATAGATAGATCTAAACAGACTAGATAGATAGATAGATCAAAACAGACTAGATAGATAGATAGATAGATAGATAGATAGATAGATAGATAGATAGATAGATAGATAGATAGATAGATCAAAACAGACTAGATAGATAGATAGATAGATAGATAGATCTTATGAAAAATGAGATGTAGTAGAGGACCTCATATCATAGATCCGAGGATCGTGGTGGGCACTAGACCCTTTGACCAGCTCTGACATAGACTATGTAGTTTGGGGGCGTTATAGTGAACATTCTATTCATTGCTAATGTTTATTCCGATCTGTTTCTAGGTCTGCTGCTAGGAAGGTTACTTCACTGCCAGGCAATCTTTTTCGTCAGAATCCATCTTGCATAAATCCATCAGCCGTCCGTGCATTAAATATTGCTGCCATTACGGTGCTTCTACTCATATATTTCTTGGCAAAATCAAAAAAAGAGTCTGTCATTTTATCGGTCCTGATCTGGCATCTCGACTGGGTTCACTTTCCCATCGCCTGCTGATCTGTTTTTTTTCCATAAATATTTTTATGGCAATTGTTCTAATGAGCTCTCCTCCTTGGTAACCCAAAAGTGTGGATTTAAGCGTACTACCATATATTGGGTACTCGACCTCATCCATTTATATTGGAATTATCTAGATTTAAGTGTAGGTTGTATTCCGATCGTCTTGCATTTCACACATCTAAGACTTCATTCCGGTTTCTTGCTGACCTGCCACCTAAAATTTTAAAAAGTCAGTCGCCATCTTCCGTATTCCTGAATACTGTTCACTTAATGACCTTTCTCCTCGATGACCTCTTCCCATTGTCTTTCACTCCCTCGCGCCATTATCCCTTGATTTGGGGTGAAATGATTTTTAAAAAATGCAGTAAAAAAAACGAAAGAATGATTCTAAAAAAAGAAAGAAAGAAAGGTTGATAGAACGAGAGAAAACAATAAAAGAAAGAAAGGCAGAAAGAAAGGCAGATGGAATGACAAAAAATTTCAAAGAAAGAAAGAAAACTTGAAAGAACACTTGAAAGAAAGAAAGAAAGAAAGAAAAGCATATGAAATGATAGAAAACTAGAAAGAAAGACAGAAAGAAAGAAAAAAGGAAGATGCAATGATAGAAAACTTGAAATAAAGAAAGAAAGTCAGAAAGAAAGAAAGGCAGGTGGAATGATAGTAAAATTGAAAGAAAGAAAGAAAGAAAGAAAGAAATAAAAACAGACGGGATAGAAAACTTGAAAGAAAGAATGACAGAAAGAAAGAAAGAAAGAAAAATGTAGATAGAGAAGTAAAAAGAAAGAAAGAAAGAAAGAGAAAAAGAAAGAAAGAAAGGTAGAAAAAAAAAAGATTTCTATAGACTTAGACGTATTCATGCGAATGGGATTTATGGTAAGAATATGAAGCGTCTGAAAAAGACTCGTTATAAAATCAAAATGTCCTTCGTCCATCCTTGAAATATGAACGACGATACTGCCTTCTTTTTCCCCCGTCGTGAATTTATAGAAAACGAGACGGGCTCTATCGATGATTAAAAATAGAACACATCTAAGTCAACTATTTATCAGTCGATTCGTTACAAGTGGACAGTTGCTTACTTATTTTTTTATTAGAGATATGGCAGGCATCGTACGAAATCTGCAGCTTATTATATAAACAGTGAAAAGGCTACTCTGATAGAAAAACAAGACAAAAAAAAACAACAATACAAACCAAAAGTTACGAAAGAAAATATATAATAAACAAAAAACAGGAAATAAAATGTAAGCGAAAAATAAATGTAAAGAGATACGTACATTTCTATATAAAGGTCAGAGTTGTTTGGTAGCGTTATTTTTAGAATTTAAGCTAATGGTAGTGTGGTTTTCAACTTAGGGATGGTCGCTCGAAATAAGAGATTTACTCTGAATCATTAATGCAACCATTTAAACCATTTTATTTACTTATTTTATTTTATTTTATTTTTTGAAATAAATCGAACACTTTCTAAATAATAAAGAAGCTAGTCTCCTGTATGCTTCTTTTGCTTTGTTTTTTAATTAATATTGATGTCACGACATAAGCACTTTCGTTTCTATTGAAATTAAGGATAAATAGAGAAAAAAAAAATGTCTGGATCAGAGCCTAGTCGTTCAAATCGTTACGATTGTGTTTCTATGTCACAACGGCATAAACAGACAACGAAAAGTCAGCAGCCATTAGAATGTAGACAGATATACATAAGATAACGATATATATTTTTTATATATCACGAAAAATTATTGGGAAAATTGTATGACAAAGTGACGCATATCGTTCTTTTATGAGTTCATCAGATAAATGTGTTATGTTGGTACGACTACACATGCGCACGTACGAGGGGTGCTGGGAATTTTAGATTTTTTTTTTCTCTAGCCGACTTCATTTAGAGTGTTTTTCTTTTTCTTTCCATCAATTTTTTTTTCTAAAATTCTGGTGTCCCCCCTATAATATTTAATTCTTACATATTCAAAATTTTACTGCAATTCACGTGAAGGAAGCTTAAAAGCCATTAACTTGGTCTCTAAACAAATCTCCAAAGACCATAGCGTCCATGAAAGAGAAAAATATCACTGTGATATTAGAAGTTCTGCCAGGAATTATGAAATATTGTAAGAGCCAAGGCGCAAATTTACTGTGGATGACCTTGCGATCAAGGCACTCTCTAGACATTTACGTCGTAGTGAATTATTTTTCTCGTTTGACCAGAGTAGTATTTTTTATGTCAAAATTGTGGTCAGTCTTCTTTTGGTGGGCAACCAACGTATTTGACGTATTGTTTTGTAAAATGTCCCCTTTGTGTTCATATGATCTTTTATTTAGATTCCTTGAGGTTTTCTTTTATGTATTTGTTTGTGATAGATATACATTTTTGAACCTTGCTATTTGCCAAATATGTGAGCAACGACGAAGTTTTAGTGAAGATGCAAACAACAAAAAAGAAACTTAAAAAAAGACAGTTGAAAGTTCTAGGGCATAACGAGGAAAGGAGGCTTGGAAAATCTGACACTCACAGGACAGATAGAAAGCAAGATGGACAGAGGAAAACAACGCATAACCTACCTATCGAGCATGAGTAAATGGATGGCGGAACAGGGTTTAGGAGAAATAAGAAGACAAAATTTATTAAGAGCTTGGACAGGAAATTGTGGAGAGCCATGACTACCTACGGGTGGGGTCAGTCGCTCACTTAAATTGGTGTGGAATCGACTGGAATGTCTAGTTAGAGAAAATGAACGATTGGTGGTTAGGATGTAACCAGTTAAGCCATCAATACTCCATTTTTAGTCGAGACCAGTGTTTCTCAACCGGTGTTCACCTTAACCCTAGGGCAGTGGTTCCCAACCGATTTGGGGCCATGCCCCACTTTGGTATTTCTAAAATTCTGGTGTCCCCCTGTAATATTTAATTCTTACATATTCAGAATTTTACTGCAATTCACGTGAAGGAAGCTTAAAAGCCATTAACTTGGTCTCTAAACAAATCTCCAAAGACCATGGCGTCCATGACAGAGAAAAATTAAAACAAGAAAAAGACAGTTAAATATATATAATTTCAAAAGATATAATAGAGAACTGAAAAGCAGAAATATAAAATATTTGAATGAAAGCTTATTCTGTAATATACATGGGCTCTTCCACCGACATGCATCACGCCCCCTCCTTTGTTGACCGAGACACACAAGTGTGGGGAGACGGGAAATACCCAATATGCCAATTACACATGTACGTACATACACACAAAATATTTTTATGTATGTATACTGTATATACATCGTATGTGTTAACACGCATTAAAACTTTCACTCAGACACTAGAAAACAATTTACTGCTAATAACACTCGAATTGCACCCTTCTTCTGTTGTTATAGTAAGACGAAGGGTGCCCATCCTACGCATGCCCCACCAAAATATTACCATGCCTCACCGGTGGGGCATACGCCTCACGTTGGAAATTATTGCCCTGAGGTTTCTCAAGGGGTCGCTAGGGGTTCCGAGAGAAACAATGATAAATAGGCTAATGTATTTTTGAGTAATTTTCGTTTAATTTTATATTCGTAATTTTATTACACAAAAAGGCATATTGATGGAAAATCTTTGGTTATTATAATAAAGGCTTCAACCTTTTATATTATTTAAAATTATAATAATCATAGTGAATGTCTTTAGCGATGTCTATATGGCGACACTGTGAAAACTCTTTAATTGGTTAGTGGACAGGACCTGTACGTGGCGGAATCAGGTTTGGGTTACAATCCGGAATCTTAAAATTCTGAATGTCGAAATCCTGAAATTTAAAATCTCGACAGATCAGAATCCCGAAATTAAAAACATTTCGGTTTAAACTCATTTCCGCTTAGCCAAGGTTTGTTCCCAGACAGAATGGGAAATTAGCCCTCAGAAAACCAGATGCCCATTTCAATACATTATTTACATTATTCGGACTATTGTCCTCGTCTTTGTCGCCATATTTATTATAACGTTTCGGCCGGTGTATACTCCGGCCTTCTTCAGATGGTTGGAATGTCGAACTGAACACTTTATTTCGCTCACTGGAGGTAGACTGTTCTAGATCCACATGCCATGTTTAAAGGATGTCAGTCATCAGTTATCTCCTGTTAATTTCCAGTGACGGGACCCAAAGAGTGTGAGTTCAATACCCGGTTATGGCAGTGGAGAACTTTCAGAACTTACATCTCACCAATAGAATATGAACGATCCTCCAAGTCTACCATTCGACCTTGCATGGAGTATTGCTGCCATTTATGGTCTGGGGCCCCTGCGTGTTGCCTCAGGGTTCTTGATAAGATCCAGAGACGGATATGCAATGTGATTGGCCCTGATCTGTCATCTCGTCTGCAGTCGCTCTCTCATAGACGCGATGTTGCATCGCTCTGCCTTTTCTACAAGTACTTCCACGGTAATTGCTCTGAGGAGTTGCTTTCGCTTGTTCCTAAGCCTCGTGAATTTAAGCGTCCTACGAGGCTGGCATCCCGTTCCCACCCCTTCACCGTTGAAACTGTTAGGTGTAGACGTCTTTTCTACTCCAATAGCTTCATGTCTCGCACATCTCGCCTATGGAACTCCCTTCCCTATTACTGTTTCCCCGACAAATACAATCTCCAACGGTTTAAGTGTAGCGTCAATCGTCATCTCCAATTGCCTTGATCTATCCACTTCCTGACATCTTTCATTCCTATCTGCTCTCGCTCTATATCTCCCGTAACCCCCCTTGCATCGATCGACCCTCTGTCCTTCTCTTTCTCCACATCCCTTCCTTTACCACTCCTATCTGCTCTTCCTCCAACCCTTCTGTAACCCCATGCGTGATAGTGGCCACCGGCCTTGCTTGGGGTGATACGCTTAAAAAAAAAAAAAAAAAAAAAAAAAAAAATGAAGCGAATGAGAGTGATTCGCTAAAATGGACGTGCATGGCAGGTCTTTGCCGTGAAACCCGAAGGTGCAATAGAATGGCGAAAGGTGCTTTCCAGAAGCCAAGTAAAATAATAAGAAACAGGAAAGTTTCGTTTCAGCAAAGATTGATTGAAGTTTTTTTTGTTACGGTTTATCAACCCTTTGTGGGTTATTTAAAGCCGTAAAGTATTTTTATTGTAAAAATTAATTTGTTTATTTTTGCAAGTGAATATTGCATTAAAAACTTTTGGGAGATAAGAAAGATTTCTCCAGATAAAACTCCTACTATTTAACCCATAACTTGTGGGAGAAAAGATGAAAGTAAAGAGTCATGAACTGCTATATAATATGAAATTTCCTTCACAACAATGTACGTCAGACAATTTCCTCAAATTTTTTATAATAATGTTCACTTTGTACAAGACCCGAGAGACAGTCGAGGTAGCGGGTTACAGAGTGAGAGGCATAGTTTATGCAGATATGTGGGGAAGATGACGGATAACCCTAGATCTGAGCAGCAATTGAAGAAACATCCTCTTGGGAGTCGGTTCCACAAGGCAGCGGTTCGTGGGGAGAAGCTGCTCGAGTGGAACTTACATCTCACCGAAGGAATACGGGTAGTTCGTTACAATGGGCGTGGCATGGTGGGTGTTAGCCGTGAAGGTTAACTAAGGCGTGTAGATCATCTGAACACACACCATGGAAATAGCGATGGAGCCGTGAGGGGCTTGCTACGTCTCCTCTCTGAGAAAGGGGTTGCAGAGTGGAAAATAACTCATCGCCTACAAGGACGCGGAGACGCCTTTGGACGCTACTGAGAGTGGAACGTGAAGACTGTGCAGCTCCAGCCCATAAATTGCAATAGTTTCATGCTCAGAATGTTATCATAAAGAGCAATACAAATGCAGAAGGACGTGCACCGATGTTTCATAGACGACGCAAAGGCCCTCGACAATGTACGCCACAAAAGATCTGTTGGATCTGCTCAGCAACCTTGATATATTTGGGAAAGATATTAGAATAATCAAGAACCTATACTGGCAGCAAACGGCCTGCATGCGGATAGAGAATGCGGTCAGCAGATATAGAAAAATAAAAAGGGGCGTAAGGCAAGGATGTGTCTTCTCACCGGACTTATTCAACCTACACAGCGAGGCAATTCTGAGAGAACTGGAAAGCCTACGAGGATTCATCATTGGCGGCCACAATCTTAACAGCATAAGAACGCAGATGACACAGTACTGGTAGCAGACACGGAAAAGAAATTACAAAACCTCCTTCAGAAGGTAGCAAAGGAGAGCTAGTCTAAGGGACTAAGCGTAAACTATAAGACGGAATGCAGTAGTAGTAGTAGTAGTGGTCGGAGGAGGAGGAGGAAGGAGTAAGAATCTACGTAATGTGCTGGTGGGTAACGGATATCAACATAGAAGGTGGAATCGGCGTGCAGAGTTCGAATTCCGGGCAAGTACAAAGATCTCTTAGGACTGTTCAGCAGTCTTGACATATTCAGGAAAGACCTCAGAATAATCAAAAACCTCTACTGGCAGAAAACCGAATTCATACGGATAAAACCGAATTCATACGGATATACGAAAATAGAAAGGGGCGTGAGGCAAGGATGTGTCTTCTCACCGGACTTATTCACCCTATATATCGAGGCAATTCTGAGAGAACTGGAACTCCCACCAGGATTCATCATTGGCGGCCACAATCTTAACAACATAGAATACGCAGATGACACAGTGCTGATAGCAGACACGGAAAGGAAATTACAAAACCTCCTACAGAAGGTAGCGAAGGAGGGCGAGAAGAACGGACTAAAGTATAAACACAGAATGAAAAGACACGATGAAAGAATACATAAAATAGGAAGACATCTGAAAGGAAATATTCATTGTATGAGATCTCTTTTCTTTTTCATTTTATTTGTAAAGCTAACCGCCCACAAATATTTCAAGAAAGCTTCATTTAATAGCTTATAATTGGTAAGTTTTAAGCTTAAAAGCATTTTTTTAAATAAAGAAAGAAAAGAAAAGAAATAAAAAATATAAAAACCACCGAAAATTGTAATTCTCCCAAACTTTTGTCACCAAAGTTTATATTAGATTCAGCCACTAACACAAACTTTTTATTTCATGGCGCCATGTCTGGAATGAAGTGTTTCCATATGATAAGCTGTAAAGACCGATCGTTAAAAACTTTTAAGGAGGAAGAAAGTAAATAAATAAATAAAACCTGTCGATTCCAGAATAATAAGGCTGTACGCGGGGTCCCAAGGGAGATATCTGGCTCCACCCGGTGGGCAACATGTGGAATAGAGTTAAAGTTAAAGAAATGACAGAGAGTATAGGTGATAAATGAAATCAGAGAAACAAAACCGAAAATTCATTTTAAATAAATAAACATGGACTAATGTGCCCACAATAAAACGGAGTATCAAAAGGACGGTTTTTCCCATGACACCGCTTTTCGTTAAAACAGTTAACTACTCCTCAACAATATTTATTGCTTTAAAAAGCGATGATTAGAATTGTAATAAAACCTAAATATATGAAGGTGAATTTATACCTTTTATTTGTTCTTGAGAATTGACTACAAAAATAATAAACACTATTTATTATACTGTTTGTTTACACTATTTATTTTTAATATTATTTACTGGGATGCTTGGCAAAACATTGGTTAACTGTCAATTGATATGAACCTTTTAAAATGATAAAAAATAAGGATTTCCTTACAATGCAGCTAAGGAAAGGACAATTTGCATTGTCTCGATAATCCCGACTTTGGTCGACTCATTTATAGATGATTCACATATTTTAATAACTTAAATAATGTTTATAAATTTACGAATAAAAAATTGTTTTCGTATAATTTTAATAAATTGGCAAATGATAAATATTGCATTGCATTTTTAGTTTAATACAATTATATTAGGTTTTAGAATGTTGTCAGTATAAAATAATTCTTGTAAATAATCAATCTAATAAATAAATAGTGTAACCCGGATATAAGAGAGTTGTCGGAAGCGGAGAAGAAGTGTCTTATATCCGGGTTTCTCTTATATCCGGGTTTGGTCTATTGTATATACATTAACACAGGCTCTAAGTTGGGACCAGAGAAAATCTCTCTTATATCCGGGTTTATCTTATATCCGGGTTACACTGTAGTGTTTAATATTTTTGTTGTACATTCTCAACAACAAAGCAAATTCACTTTCATATGATTAGGTTTTATTATAATTCTAATAATCGCTTTTTAAAACCAAAAAAAACAACAAAAACAAAGAAGAATGAAGGTAGTTTTCATGGGGAAAATTGTCCTTTTGTTGCCTCGCTCTGTCTTTTTTACAAATACTTTCACGGTAATTGCTCCGAGGAGCTGCTTTCGCTGGTTCCTAGGCCTCATGAATTTAAACGTCCTACGAGGCTGGCATCCCGTTCCCACCCTTTCACCGTTGAAACTGTTAGATGTAGACGTCTCTTCTACTCCAATAGCTTCATGTCTCGCACATCTCGCCTGTGGAACTCCCTTCCTTATTCCTGTTTCCCTGACAAATACAATCTCCAACTATTTAAGTGTAACGTCAATCGACATCTCCAGTTGCCTCGATCTATCCGCTTCCCTTCTCCACATCCTTTCCCCTTTCATTCCTATCTGCACTCGCTCCAAATCTTCTGTAACCCCCTTGCCTTGATCGATCCACTATCTTTCTCCACATCCTCTCCTTTACCACTCCTATCTGCTCTTCCTCCAAACCTTCTGTAACCCCTTGCGTGCTAGTGGCTTCCAGCCTTGCTTGGGTGATATGCTTAAAAGAAAAAAAAAACTCCGTTTTTTTTTTGTGTGGGCAAGAAGATCCATGTTTGCTATAAAATTAATACAAACACGAAATATTGATTGATTGATTTAATTTATATGGCTTATCGATCTTTAGCAGGTTATTTAAAGCCAGAAAATATTTTTAGAATGTAAGTTTCTTTTTTGTGATAATACTAATTTATTCATACACGTCCTACTAATCAACCCATAGCTGGGGGAGAAGATGTTGGTTCATACTTTTCTCACGCGTATTTGCACGTAAGTAAATATATCGAACGGGATTGATATTGGAACTCGGTTCTCCGATTTTCAATAAAGACCGTTATCCATTGCACCGTCTGCATATCCAAGCTTACAGGAGCTGTTATTCCCAAGCTGTCATCTGTCTTGGTCAGGGGTTCTCAACCATTTTTTTTTCAGCCACGGACAACTTATTTCTTGATTTTTTTTTTTTTTTTTTTTTTTTTTTTTTAGTGAACACCCATAACCTTATTTTATACTAAGAGATAAGTTAAGGAATTGAATTAAAGAAATAGTAAATACAGTGTAACCCGGATATAAGAGACCCTGATATAAGATAAACCCGGATATAAGAGAGATTTTCTCTGGTCCCAAATTAGAGCCTGTGTTAATGTATATATAATAGACCAAACCCGGATATAAGAGAAACCCGAATATAAGAGAAACCCAGATATAAGAGACTTCTTCTCCGGTCCCGACAACTCTCTTATATCCGGGTTACACTGTACATATGCTTTATTTTGAAGTAAAACAAATTAGTTTGTATGAAAGTAAACTTGTATTGAGAAATCGGAGAGCCGAGTTCGAATTCCAATCGAATCCATTACATTCACTTATGCGCTAATACCCTTGGGAAAGGTATGAACTCCTCTTCTTCTCCTCCTCCCAGCTACGGGTAAATAGCAGGACAAACCGGGTTCTATAGCCTTGGATAGCAACTGGTCTACCGCAGAAAGAAATGACAACCCACTGCGGAAAAAAAAAATCTGTCTCGTCAGTCATGTATCGAAAGATACATGATCGCCTAAGTGTGTATCACGCATGGCACATAAAATGACACATAATAAACCATTTTAATATATGTGAGTAATTAATAAATCCTTGCTTTGTGTATAATTATTATATAATTTCCCTACACGCAAACCGCTAGTGGCCGCAACGCCATCGTCCTCTGTTGGCAGCCACCGGCGGGCCCCTAGCGGTCCGCTAGTTGTAGCATTGCCGAGTCGAACACGCCGGTGGTCCGACAGCGGTTAAGTTTAGCGGCATGTCCTCCAGAAACAGATAGGTGGCTTGCGTATAAGAAGATTATATATAAAATTAATTTTATTATTATTTTTTAATATTTTATATTAATTAATTTATATTAACTATGTTAATAAATATTTCATTTCAGTAATATTTAAAGCTAATATTACTATCTATTGTAAATACAGTGTAACCCGGATATAAGAGAGTTGTCGGGACCGGATGAGAAGTCTCTTATATCCGGGTTTCTCTTATATCCGGGTTTGGTCTATTATATATACATTAACACAGGCTCTAATTTGGGACCAGAGAAACTCTCTCTTATATCCGAGTTTCTCTTATATCCGGGTCTCTTATATCCGGGTTACACTGTATATTGAATTAATTTATATAATAAATTATGATCTTTATCTAGTTTTCCTTTATATTGTTTTCCTTTATATATTTGATATATCCTCAGTTTTTATTCAACTTTTATAAACAAAACATCCGGTAGCGTAAAAGGGACGCTAAAACTTACATCGCTTGATCTAGTTTTCTGCTAGTTTTAGAGTTGTTTTTTTCTATTGGGATTTTAATATGGCGTAGATTCCTGTTGAAATTCCCGTTCTCAGTTGTAACAACAATTCCGAAGTGAAATCGCTCTATGGACCACTAAAATATTACTGTGAGCCCCCAATTTTCCTTTTTTTTTTTGTATGTGTGCGGACCCTCATTAATGTTACATGGAAGAAAGACCATATGGAAGCCGGTTGAGAACCATTGCTTTATAAAGTTTTAGACTTGTTTTTCTATTTATAGTATTTTAATATGGCGTAGATTCTTGTTGAAATTCCAATTCTCAGTTGTAACAAACTTTCTGATGTCAAATTGTTCTATAGACCACAAAAATATTACCGTGGACCCCACTCACGAATTTGATATGTTTTGTGCAGACGACTCCCAGTAATATTACATGGATCCACGGGGGGAGTCTACAGGGACCCAGGTTGGAAACTACTGGCCTAAACACTGCCCAGGCTCAACAACATTTAACATTAATGATCATATGAAAATTGAAGTTTCAAAGTGACATGGCCGTAAGCTAAAAATTAAATAATAGTAGACATATTTACGTATTTCAGTTGCTTTCTATTCATTTTCTATCTTTTTTTTTTGTAGACAATGGATTTAATAACATCGACTCGGGAGTCCTACTAATAAAAATGAGCCTCCGACAGGAACCGAACCAGCCTCACCTTTCTCCCATAGGAGGCACCATTTTTAGCGAAAGACCACCCGGACAGATCAAATTTCGAATTACTTACAGACTGATTAAAAAGTAACTCCCCTATTTTATGTATAAATGATCAGCCAGGAGTCATGACTTAACAGCCTGTTAGTTTTTTTGTTTGTTTGTTTTTTGTTTTTTTGCAGCTATTTATTCTTCCTTTTATTAATTATTTTCTTTTCTTCCTAATCTTCTTCATTTAAGTTTTTGCTTTCTTTCCTCTAATCGTAAAGATACCACCATTTTTGTTTTTAAAATGTCCTACGATTTTTCGTAAGTAGGTAAAAGACAGGTAAAAAGAAAATCCTTTGAAATGAAATTAAGAAATTACCTCCCTGACCTAAATTGTCATACATATTGATTATACAGGGGGGGGATTGAAAAGTAACAACCAATTTTATGGATTAGTGACCAGCCAGGAATCATGACCTGTGACTTTTTTCTTTGGGGTTGGTTACAGGAGCAAGTCTACTCTACGAAACCAAGACTTTGGAAGAACTTGAAGAGTATATACAAGTTATGTCTTCCAAACCACAAGAGTTCCTGATGAAATCAGTTGACGTGATTCCTGGGTAGCTCAATAAGCTTGTAGCGAAATCTGGTGCCCATATCATATTGAAAAGTAACTCCCAATTTTATATATGAGTGACCAGCCAGGAGTCCTTACTTGACACCAGTGACTTGTTCTTTTTTGCAGCTATTTATTCTTCCTTTTATTAATTCTTTTCTTTTCTTCCTAATCTTCTTCATTTAAGCTTTTGCTTTCTTTCCTCTAATTGTAAAGATACCACCATTTTTGTTTTTAAAACGTCCTACGCTTTTTTCATAAGCAAGTAAAAGACAGGTCAAAAGGAAATCCTCCGCTAAATGAAATTAAGAACTTACCTCCTGAGACTGTGCTGTTAACGTGACATCTGTCCTTTACGGCAGCGAATGTTAGACAATTTCTTCAAAGATGAAGAAGAGACTCGAGGCAACGGAGATGTGCATCTACAGAAGGATGCTAAGGATATCATGGACCGAGCGTCTGAGCAACGATGTGGTCTTTGAGAGGTTGCAAACAAGAAGGCTTATGCTTAACATCAGGAAGAGGCAACTGAAGTTTCTGGGACGCATAATGAGGAAGGAGGGCCTGGAGAATCTGATACTCACGGGTCGAATAGAGGGAAAGAGAGACAAGGGAAAACAACGCGTGACATACCTGGCGAGCGTGAGCAAGTAGATAACAGAACGTGGTCTGGGGGAGGAAGCAGAGGGAAGGAACTTGTTGAGAGCTGCAAGGGATAGAGGGAGGTGGAGAGCCATGATCGCCTACGTCCTTAAAGGACACGGCACATAAAAAAGAAAGAAAAGAAGTTGTCATATATATTGATTCTACAGGGGGAATGAAAAGTAACTGCCTATTTTATGTATGACTGGCCAACAAGGAGTCCTGGCTTAAAACCCTGTGACTTTTTTCTTTGGTGTTTGTTAAGGGAGCAAGTCTACTATACCAAACCAAGACTTTGAAAGAACTTGAAGGGCGAATACAAGAATTTGTCTACCATACCACACTTTCTGGTTTCTGGTTGTTGAATCTGATAATGTAATTTAATTTATAGCCCCTCTTATTCTCAAAAATCCCAACATATTTTGCTTACACAGCTTTCTCTTTCACTCTGCCCCTGAAGAAGTCATGGCCAACAAATGTCACCATGTTGTTTATAAGCTGTTCTATTTGATCTCATCATCAGTACCTTTTGGGGGGTAATATCATACATTCTACAAGTACCTCCACCCCCTGTGGATGACAATATATATGCTCCTGAAAAATTTATTTCGGTTGAACTCTCTGGGGAGGATGTGTGGGTTTGTAAACAGTGACTATTACGGCTAATAATGCAAGACTCTTCGGTAAATCGAATCGAGTTCTCTCAGTCACTGTGTGTTTATCTAAAAATAGATACGCTTAAATTCACCTTCTTCTCTGCCGTGTGCCAACGGCTTCAGGGTAAAATTTCCGACTGACGCGAATTCAGCCGGTTTTCGATTCTAGCCAGAGGCAACCGGACGTCTGGTCACACTGATGAGCTGTGATACAGCGAAACAGTCTGTCTGTGGATAACAATATATATATATATATATATATATATATATATATATATATATATATATATATATATATATATATACATATATATTTATTTTATATATATTTATATATTTATTTTATATATATTTATTTTACTCGAGTATTAACTTGACAGATATCTATGTTTTTAACTTGTGTAAACTGGACCTATGTTTACGTTTTTGACCCTAGTGTAAACTGGACCTATGATTATCATTATTAGTTGTTAGACATAGGTTGTTATGTCGTTAAATTAACTACTTCATTAAAATTATTAATAATTATTCAACTTTGCGGCTTACGTCCATGTTGAAACATCGATTCTTGTACAATCACCGAATTTAAGCAACTTCGAGCCTGCTCAATATCGAGATGGATGACTGCTTGAGAACATTAGTTTTTATAACCTTGGATGTGCGGTGGTGTTATGGATAACATTTCTGAATTGAGAATTAGAGAGCCGAGTTCCAATTCCAGTCGGGTTCGTTATATTCACTCACGCGCAAATACCTTTGGGAAAGATATGAATCCACCTTCTCCCCCCAGCTATGGATTTATTAGTAGAACTTTTATCAGTAAAAATCATTATTATCTACAAAAATTTCTTACAATCTAAAAATATTTTACGGCTTTAAATAACCTATAAAAGGTTGATAAGCTGTAAAAAACAAGTCAGTCAGTCACACAATCGACTTAACTTCGTGTAATGAAGCAGAATAAAAGAAAGAGTTGCGACAAAGGAAGCGGCAAAACAAGTCATTTAGAATGAATAAGTCTGACGTTCTTTTTGTTACATCAAATTAGTCCTTTTATGTTCGTTAGTTTGGTTTAATTTACTGGTTTATTTTTTCACATTGTTTTGGTCACCAGTCTTTTCCGGGGGGTTGTTTTTATTCCGGAATGTCAAACCTTGTTCAGACGGAATATGAGCGTTCATTCTTGTATACATCGAATGTGATATATATATATATATATACATATATATATATATATATATATATATATATATATATATATATATATATATATATATATATATATATATATATATATATATATATACAGAGTGATTGAAATTGTGTATGAGTAGCCAGCTAGGAATACTGACTTAACACTCTGTGACATTTTTGGTTGGTAGTTGGTTAAAGGAGCAAGTCTACTGTACCAAACCAAGACGTTGAAAGAACTTGAAGGGCGAATACAAGAAGTTATATCTTCCATAGCACAAGAATCCCTGGTGAAATCGGTTGACGCGATTCCAGGGCGTCTCGAGAAGCTGGTAGCAAAATCTGGTGCCCATATCGAATTTTAAATAAAACCTCATGCTAAACATTTCCTCTGATACCTATTTCTTTTAAAGAATTATAGTTAATAAATAAATTATAAGTATTTTAAAATGGTGAGTAATTTTTAAATCCCCCTGTATTTAACGAAAGCACATCTCTCGTTGAAACATCTGCGAATCTATATCTGCTAGCTACAGTTTCGTTTAGTAACCCAAACCTCTACTCCTGTTCAAAAGACCAGGCAGGT